>JAJLRJ010000002.1:56827251-56912993 GCA_024195265.1 Dendrophyllia cribrosa
GAGATTAGTTGATTACGGCATGATTAAAACTCCAACACAATTACAATGAAAAACGGCTAATGTACAAACTATTTTCAAATCAAAGGAAACTTGGGAAATTTTCAAATAAAAGCTGCATGTATCGATATCCACCAAAGTGGTGACAAAAAAACCGTAAAGGCCGGCACACACTAGGGGACATGTTGCGGGGACATGAAGCGGGGACATGTTGCAGCGACAGTTTTCCTTGTGTGACATCCCTGTTTTTGCGAAAAAGTTCTGTTGCCGGGACACAATTTTGTCCCCGCAACATGTTGTACGAAATTCAGCTGGTTTGAATTCCTGCGTCATGAAGCGGGGACAAAATGACCCCCATTTTGATGTCGCATCGTGTGCACTGCTCTTGCAAACTGTCCCCGCTACAAAATAGGCCATCTTTCTTTGCTCGTATACTAGTTCCCAGGCGCCCTTAGTGATTTCTGTGATTTTTATACTTCAATCCGCTTTGTGTGCACCAGCTTGCGTACTGTCCCTGCAACATGCGCCAGTATGCTGTGCACACGAAGGGGCTTATCCCCGCTTCATGTCCCCGCAACATGTCCACTGCAGGTATTGGCGTAAGCATACGCGCTTATATCAACATGGAAACGGGCTCGACAAAAGCATCCGGAAACATGAGCGCAATGATAAATAATCTTCCTTTTTCTTGTGCATGCGCTGGTGCTTGCGTCGCGCGATGTTGAAGGTTAACGCTAATCTTTTTTAAAAAAGATAGTAAAATTTAAAAGTATTTCGCTTTACCTTTAATTATGTCATTAACATTTTTAAAGCTTTTTTACAAAAGATGACAGGTGTGCGTGATTTTTGTTTCCGTGAATTCAGTGATAAATTAATTATCATATATCAGACATTACTCGCTAAATGATTGATTCAAACATAAAATATTTAAATGTCGTTGTAAAGAACTTAATCCTGATCTCATTAGTTCTTGTTTTGTAGCAAAGGATTATTTTTATAACTATCTAGATACGTATACGCGTTAATTGTGTGACAACGGCAGCTTTCATTGATTTACGATCAAACATAACTAAAGGAACTCCACTACAATACAGATGCAAGGTTAAGGCTCTCTACAACTGATTTACACCACCCTCAGTGAAGTATTAATTTAATGAAAGAGTGGAAACTGTTATAATTTGGAGACATTTTTTTTATATTTTTATTCTCGAGAAATGCTCGCCACCATATAGGAAATGTCCCGAATTTAATTTGAAGAAAAATACAGCTGCGTTTTTTAGGAACAGAGGGATATTTTATCAACTAAAAATTCCAACATGGCAGAGTGTGACACGGACTCAATTCATAGCGGAGACAGTTCGGTTCTTCTTTGTATTGGCACTCCTCTGCTTGGTTCGTTAACAAATTTGGATGGCTTTGGAAGAATCCGCGGAGGATGTACAAACCCTGTTCATAACTGTTCGTGTTACGTTCGTTTTGAGCACCAGCTTAGCTTTGCTTGTCTGAACTGTCAGGGACTTTGCCCTGCGTTTTCGCATGTAAGTTGAGATAACTTTGTTCGGTCTTTTTAACGACGACAAGGCGACGTGGAAAGAAATTTTACTCTCAGAGTTTAGATTTCAGCAACGTCTTTAGCAACGGCACTCGTCATTTCACCTATACATTGCACCTTGTTTTAGGGAATTTTTTTATGAGATGCTATATGAAAGTTTGTGACGCGAAACATTATTTGCACGGCTTAATCAGTGTTTTTATGTGTCTTTTTTTATGTAAGGTTTCGCGAGGGGAAAATTGTTGTTATTGTAGCTTACAGCGGCATTAGATCTGTGTTTTTTCTTTATTGGCTTTTTTTCATAAGCTTATAACAGCAAGTGAAAATGTCAACACAAAAGGAATGATAGATCTGAATAGCTTCAATGCGTGAAAGTGTGTAAATAATATACCATGTTGTTTTAACCCGCAGGCCTTACAGTCACACTCAGCTCAGCAACAAGTGCTTCTTCATCAACTTCGTAACCGTTTACATGAATACGAGTGAGTATTGGTGTTATAATACATGATATTAATATTCGTTTTAAAGGCTGTGCAACGTTATTGTCGCCTACCAATTCCCGCTCTTCCCAGTTAGTCTCGGGTATGAATGAGTTTGTTGTTTTCGTAAACCAGTTATGAAGAATGGTAGTAATTCTAGTTCAGATGAAGGTCATTCTTGTTCAGTCAGTTGCCCGATTATTCGCTTGGTCGATCACTCTCGCTTTGCATTCGCTGGCTGGGTTGTTTGCTTGTTTGCTTGTTTGCTTGTTTACTCGGTTGTACGCTCCTTCCTTTTCCTTCCTTTCTTCATTTATTTATTATTGTCTTTATCATTGTAGGAACGATCAAGATACGGAAGCAATGAGCAAGGCTCACGCCATAGAAGAGCTCCATAGCCGGTTAAAAACCAACGTGGAAAGTATTCAACAACTAAATCAACAGGTAAAAATTTTGAAAAGTACTTTAATACGAAGTTATTTTGTGAGAACATAGAGTGGTTTTCAATTCAGTGTCCTAAAGAACATTCAAATTCTCACCTTATTTTTATTCTTTTTTTCACCATAACCTTTTTTAATCTATCTTTATAGCTCAACACCTTAAACAAGGAAAATCTTCGACAACGACATATAATCGATAGAGAAGCAGCAGCAAGAAAGGTAAGTAATAAAAAATACGATAATCAACCTTTCTAAACTTGCCGAATCATGCTGAGGCTTAATAGAGCGTTTGCACGTGACGTCAAGGCGGCCATATTGGTGTGCCAAAACAATGAAATGGCGGTCATCTTGGTGACCTAAACGAATCCTATGGGACTTTATCTCTATTATTATTCAAACTATTGTTTTAGCACTCCAATATGGCCGTCGGTCACGTGAGTGAAAACACTCTATAGGAACGTATAAACACACCCACTGTCCACAGCGTCCTTTTTTTTATCGTTCAGCCCTCAGCCCTCCTTTTCAGACACAAGCCCTCCAAACGGCGCTTGGATGTCTGAGAAACGACTTGCACATTCTTTTTCTTGGTAACCAAGAAATCATTTGTTGGCATAGACGTACACGAGCCAGGCATTCTCAGGATTTTTCTACAATTTCAAGCATGCAAATAAATCATTTACCCCTTTTTTTCTTTTGCCAGAGTCTGCAACTTCAATTGGAGTCACGCGATCAAACGATCATGGCGCTTAAAGCACAAGTGGAGTCTTATAAATTCGCCGAAGTACCGCACCGAGACACAGACAACATAGTAAGTAGCTAGTCACATGACTTGTCTAGCACGTGCTTTTCACGTGTACAGTATAATGTCTATGTAGCAACGAAGGCTGGTACCAATCACTTGCTGTTTCCATGTTTCCATATCAGCGGCAACGATCGCGGAAAATCTCAATCGCTGGCCAAAATCTCTGCGATCGTGCGACCATCATTGCGATCTTGGACTTTTGGCTCACAGTGAAAATTTAAGGCTTCAGGGTGGTCGCGGCGCAACTATGAATGATAATTTGCGAACAAAATGGGGCCTTCATTTTTACATGAATGGAATATTTTTTAATTTTATTTTCAGATGGATGCTTATGGATTGAATGACTCTGCTTATTCGTCGCTGGACAAAGGACTGTAAGTTAAAATTTATCAATTTACTATTGAATGATTTCTAATACTACTTTACTTCTACTCAACGTGGCTTTTATTTCCTTTTCAGACAAAAGTCTGCGCAAAAGGATAAGGTAACTTATTTTTCATTTGCCTTGTTCGTCATTACTACAAGTGATTAACTGGATGAGACTGATGGGAGAACTTTAATTTCTTTATTTCCATCGATTTGAAAAGAAAAACCTGCACGCAGGAAAAACCGATAAGAAAATCTAAAACGCTCTCAAAAGTGAAGCGATTTGAAACTGATACGATGTCTATACTGTAAACACCGATCGCTTAATTCGATTTAAAAGCAATGTTTCTTTTTCTAACAAATGTAGTTTAAGGTCACCATTACTTTGAATCTTTTTTCGTCAATACAAAAGAATAATTTGTTTCCGTGTAAACACTTTGAAACCGTATTGTTTTAATGCGGTTTCGAGGTTCGTTCGTGTAACCATGTTGATCTAAGGTCGTGTCTTTGTAAATCCTGTCTAAATTGAGTTTAAACGCTATGGTATAAGAAACTCCGTGATAAGTAAGTTACAGCGGACCTGAAATTTTTAGGAAAAGAATAAATGCAGTGACAAAAACAAATCACAAGCCGATGAAACTAATGCCTAACAGTTGCCCACTTTTGCAAAATACGCGAGATTAAAGCTTAAAATTTTCAGACACGTCCTTGAAAATGCAACTTTTCTGTATCTTGCTTGAAAATTTTGACCGCCGTGAAAGCGGTAAGTAAGCCGCAGTAGAATGACCGCGGGAAAATCGCTTTTACTTCAATTTTTTTTTTTCATGCAGGTGAGGTCCATAATGAGGAAAGAAATGGATAAAGCCGGTGTGAAAGACCCCCAGGTTCTGGACAAATCATACTGGATACAACGAGTCGGTGAGGTATGGGGTGTTGTAATGCTCGTTATAAGTGAACTCGTTTGCATTTAAGTATTGTTCCACATAAGAACGATAGCAAACTTCATTGTTCTGCGGCATTAGCTTTTTCCCACATAGAATATCTTTGATTTCAAGAACAGAGGAGGAGCTGATGGTTAATAATTATATTTCATTATAAAAATAAAGAAAATCCATTTGCGTCAAATAAATTTTAGGAAATGTTCGTGCTTAACCAATCAGAATAGCAGAAGACAATAGCTAATAATTTTGCTTCTTTGATGAAGTTCCCCAAATACAATTTCTTTTAAAAATTGTATGTTGTGCGATTGGGTCTCAAATTACTTGAAACCTTAAAAAAATTAGACAAAATGCACCTTGAACCTTAACTTTTTAGCGGTTTTTGAGTCTAGGCCAATGAGATCACGTTGTAACAATGAAAAATCTTGACATTCCATCTTGTTTGACATTCCATTGCCGTTCAGCGCTATCCTTCTTAAGCAGATCATTACTTAAACCAGTAACAGCCCAGAACACCCAAAATGGGGTTGTTCAGCTAAGGGTTAATAGACTTAGTTAGAGCGGTTTTCAATTGAGTGTGGAAAGTAATTTTGCAATTGCTTTGGTTTTGCATTGCTATGCTTTGTGATTGGTTAAAAAATCTCGCTCCACTTTATCAACCAATCAGAAGTAAAACCAAAACCAATCGTGACTTGCTCGCACGCGTTTTCCCCCGCTTGGCGCCGGCGACATATATTTGCTTCGAGTTCTGATTGGTTCATTGGATTGTCTGCGTCCGTTGTGATTGGCCAGAGTGATTACTTTGGTTTTGGTTTTACGACACTTCAAGTGCAAACCGCTCTAAAAGCATTTTGTGGCTGGCGGTAATGTTCAAGTAAGGTTAGAAATGGCTTTTTTGGAGCTTGTTCCAAGCCCTGCGTCATTCTAACTTTACGGGTTCAAGAACTGGCCGAGAAAACAACTACCGAACCTGGAGTTGTTGTTGGAAATTTGGAAATAAATCCTAAAGAGTACCAGAATCACCTTTTCTGGGTGCGGCCTTAAATAAATATATATATATTTTTTCACGATTTGCCTTTGTAAAACAAAAGCTGACCTTTTTAAAGTGCCCCTATGATCAAATCTTTGATTTTCATTTTTTTTTTACATTTTTTTACATTTTTTGAAATTATAATAAAAATCAGCATAGAAAATTGCACGAAGAACAAGTCCAAAGTTTTTTTACTTTTCGCGTGATTTTCAATACTAATTGTTATTATAATTTAAACCCGTGAGGTATGTTTGAGTCTTTGACGTCACTTTCTCCCATTCGCGACCAAGCCTTGGAACAAGGTTGATTAATGGCGGCCGTAAATTCTCGGAAATAAATGTTAAAATAAAATGACTTCTGATGTTCGTAATGAATTGAAATTTAGCAAGATGAGTAAGAACTAATTGTACACGAAAATGTAGAAAAATGAAAATCAAAAATTTGATCACAGGGCCACTTTAAGTTGGTTGCAGTGGACGCTTTGTGCTATACATATATAAAGCGTTTGCACGTGACATCACGGCGGCCATATTGGTGTGTTAAAACAATGAAATGGCGGCCATATTGGTGTCCTAAACGAATGCTTTTGGACTTGAGCACTATTCTTATTCAAACATTCCTATTATATTAGCACTCCAATATGGCCGCCGGTCACGTGAATGAAAACACTTTATACTTTGTGCATAAAGTTCTATCTTATTTGCACCCTTATTTGCAAGATATCTACAGATGTTGAGCACCAGCTTCCTCTCCCTGTCCCTTTTTTGTGGGGCCAACTCACCCCCTCCCCCCTCCCTCCCCACCCCACTCTTAATCTAGCCCTGGTCAGATAGTCCAAATGATGCTCCCTTGAATAATATATACTATGTGACATTGGCTCTGATTACACAGTTTTCTTTTTCTAGCTTTCAATTCAGCTTCAGCAAAGCAGCGAATACTGGGCCCAAAAAGTTCGAGATTTAACAACACAGATGGATAGTCAACAGACATGATCAAGACATCATACAACTTCAATAGCTTTTAGAACCATATTATACAATCTAGATAAATTATTACAAATTACATAATATGCACCGTAACTATGCACTCTGTTCGCATAACTGGGATTTGACAACACAAGAATGAGTAGTTAGCTATAGAAAGTTGTTGGAATTTTGTTTATGATTTTAGTTTTTAACATAACCACACTGCTAGTCCAGTAGTAATGTAAGAAATAGGCGAAATTTAAAACAAACCATTTATTTACTTATTGCCTTAGTACCAATGCGACTGATTCAGCTTTGGTTCCTGTTTTTTTTTTTGTCGAAGAAATGCTTAGATTAAGTTAGTACTCTTTCAAAGATTTTCTGTTTGTATTCTTTTCTTTTTATAATTATCAAGAACGTTTATCGGTTGTTTATTCACGACCACATTTTATTTTACAATAAGAAAATAATATATTTCATCCTTAACTTTTAAGAGAATGTTTTAAGTCTCTCTTGTGAAGAGAACGCAAACCTTTATACGCTGTGACAAAAATGTACAAAATATATTTTATTCTTTTTTCTTAACTTTATTTTAACAAATTTTCTTTTATTTATTGCCATAAACATTTTATTTCATTGTATGAATATTAAAGTGTAAAGTTTGCCAATAAATGCTCTACATGGGCCTTCAATTTGAAATTTAATAGATAATTCCACCTGCATTTGCGTTGTTTGTGAATTGCTTATCCCTTAAGGTGGCCCGCGGCTATTTAATGGCGCGGAGGCTCCCTTTTATAAATCGAATTTTCGGCTAGCCTGCGTAGCTGGCGGGATTATTATACCCGCGGGGTACTGTTTTGGCCGTTTTTTTTTTGGCACACCCGCGATCGAGAAGAATTTGGCGGCGGAGCCGCGAGAAGAATGGAGACGAGTCCAATTGAAATCCCGCCTGCTCTAATTCTTGGGTATTTTGAATAGTCCGTCTACTAGACGAACGGGAGTTTCGGATTGAATGAGAGGCGATAACACGTCAATCAAATGTTAATCGATATCTCTAGTCTCTCCCAAGGGACAGTTCCTACTTTCACGCAGAAATGTCAAAAATGGCGAGCCTGAGTGCGAGGGCAGGCATCGAAAAATCGTTAAATTTGCTAAATGTCCGTCGAGAAACAAGGGAAATCGTACTGAAGGAAGAGCAGGAGACAGCGGTCAATAACTTACTTCTGATCTGGGAAGCGATGTTTTAGCCATACTGCCTACGGGATTTGGCAAAAGTATGATATACACCATCTTTGCCTGAATGAAATAGTGGCGTAAACGAAGCATGCAGTCGCTAGACTGTCAAAATGGGGTAGATTCTGCATGTACCGGAGCACATATTACGTAAAAAAAAAGGAACAAAGAACGACAACAATACAAATGCAAAACAAGACCAAAAATACAATACCTCACAAACAATAGAAGACAATGAGTGGTTCATGGATACCGGTACATGCAGAAAGACCCCAAAATTGCCAACTGAGCTATAAAGCGTAGCGAATGGAAGCCAAAATTACAGCCTTAACTGAGACAAACTTCAACTCTCAACATGTTGAATAGCTTATTAAGCTACAACTCTCTCTGCTATAAAGCTTGGATCCGGAAAAATAAAATCCTGCAAAGACAAAACTAAAATAGCTGGGCCCAGCGTGACATAAATAGCAGGAAAGACATTCACGGCCAACAGATCATTTCTGATCCTGTCATGTCCGGTATTTCAGAGAGAAAAGTTAGAGAAATTCAAACCTTTCCTACATAAAAATCTAAATGCCAATATTAATAGCGAAAACAACAAACCAACCGCCAGGCAAAAAAAGGACGCTAAAATGAGGTCAAAATTTACAAGCGCAACACCACGTAGCCTGCATAATAGGCGTTATTGGGGGCGCTGAAGCGGGTTTTGGGGCGCGAGCGCGTAGCGCGAGACACGAGCGCGAAGCGCGAGAAGACACGCACGGGGAGGGAAAAGAAAAAAATAATTCCCCCCCTCCGTGCGTGTCTCGCGCTGCGCGCTCGCGACCTAAAACCCGCTTGAGCGCCCCAATAACGCCTGTTATGCAGGCTAAACACCACGGGAAACCAAAACCGACAGACTTGACCTCTAGTCCATTGCACGCGGTTTTTGAAAGGTTTTAAAACTCAGTCTACAGTCACTAAAATCCTCCTTAACAAACGGCTAAACGAAGAATACCCGTTCAAAACATATAGAAGGAGCAAATGGCATTAAAAACATGAGGTAAGAGTCGTGCAGGCCTGCCACCTCCATTTTACACTATGTAGGAATAAAGCTCGTTTTTCGCGCGTAATATTACCCTTCAGTGTCGTATTACAGCTCTCTCCCTGATTGGCTAATTTAACAGTTTTAACCAAGGTGACGAAAGTGGGCGGCATTCAAAACTCAAAAGAAATGAGGCTGCCCACGCAGCAGGTGAACTTTCGCTCTCGCGCTTCATTTAACTGTTGCGCCTCTCCAAGCAGGTTGCGTATTTTCTATTTATAAATCTATTTTATGATTAGCAACTTAGAAGCGAGTTCCACTATTAATTAAATCGACATAAAATGTCTTGTGATAAAATAAACCTTTTAGCAAATGGGAATTTTGGAGAAGCACTTCTTTCAAGATATACTACGTCGAACAACTAATGATGAGACAAATATTACAAGTTGTGGAGACGAAATATTCCGAGCTGCCACAAAAAAGAATCGAAAATAAACTTACTACAGAGCTTGAACATTCATAAGAAAAGACTTAGGCCCTATTTACATGGAAAGAGGATGATCCTTGTGCTAGGATGATCCTAGAAGATTCACTTGGTTTACATGCCAAAGTGCGGCACTAGGATGATCCTAGCGCTAGCATCATCCTACCTCTCAGATAGGATGATCCTAGCGCTAGGATCATCCTATTTGCATGTAAACTGAAAGCAGAAAACATGTCGCGCTCGGATGATCCTAGCACTAGGATCATCCTCTTTCCATGTAAATAGGGCCTTAACCTTGTAATAGACAGATCATCTTATTGACAACGAATGACATGGCTATTTGAAACTCATAAAATATCCATGAGTAAAACCTGTAAGTGACATAAAAATGTTTTCATATCCTTGGCAATTTTTTTTTCATCAAGCGCACTGAATTTTTGAGTGGCAAAATGGCCGATAAATTTTCCTTGAAATAAAAAAAACGGCAGACCTTTGAATGAAGGAATGAGGCGAGATACCGGATCTATTCTTACTGACTAAAACTAGTGGCAGTTGTTCAAAAACTGCAAATAATGAATTATCACTGGAGTGAATAATTAGAGCCAAAAAGGATGAAACTTAAACTTCAAAGTCGGACCAAAAACAATAAGGTTTGTAATTTGAACACGCCAATTGTCAGAAAAATAATTATGGTGAATAATTAACTGTTAATAAAGACGTCAAGATGTTAACGGGTGACCAGCCTAGTCTTGAAGTCTGATCGAGAACGGTTTATTTCACGGATGCAAGTATGGCAGGCTGTTGTTTCTCCGTGTTGCTGCTCTTGCTGTCCTGTGTTGTTTGGGGCGCTTGGCTGAACTGCATTGCTACTGCACATCAAGGTAAAAAACAACTTTAACTCATACATAAAATCTAGCCGCCATTGGTAGAGTGAACTTTTCACGGTGCTTTGAGAAACGTGATCGTTAAAGTAAATTGTCGGTGTTTTAACCAGAGACTAAAAGCATTTTATTTTTCGGTGAACCTGAGCCCGTGCAAGCGAACATTAGCATGTTCCCTTGGTTTGTGCCATAGGTAGCCATATTACGAATACGAATGGTGCATGATCTTTCGAATTCTTTCAAAAAAGTAAAATGAAAGCGTCTTTTCGATTATTTATATCCACTCGTTGCGCGTGTACATGGCTTACGTTCTTTCTCGCTACACCTTATAATATTCCGGCTCGACTGAGTTCTTAAAAATACGGGACAAAACAAAACAGTAGTGAGCTAATGAGCCATTTTAATAATTCACCAGCACCACTTGAAAATACATGCTACGTAAATTATCCAAATTTATCCAAATACTAAATACAAGTTAATATTGCAGTAGAACCCTGCTAACTCGAACTCTGATGGGAAACGAAAAACAGTTCGAGTTAGCGGGGGTTCGAGTTATCGAGGTCGGTGAAATTTTTTTTTTTGTTAATTATAAATAATAGTGACGATATATATCGTGAACATAGTTTTATTATCTCACTTCTGTGATAAACATCGCTCAATTTGCGTATGGTAACAAGAAATTCCAAATTAAAGATTATGACTTCGAACTAAGCGTAACTTTAACATTTGGGTACATGTTTTTGCAGTTTAAACGAAGTTTGTAATGAATTACTACAGTCCAACTAAATACAAAACAACATTAAAGAAGTAACCATGTCCGTTTTCCTATTTTCACTGCCGAGAAAAAAGACACAGCATCCGGTAGTGACTGATACTAAGATCGTGAAATGAATGTTAACTGATACGTGATCAGTCCGTAGTTACAATCAGATAACAAGCAGCCTATTTTCTTGATACTGTATTTTGAGAAGTCATAACAACAGAGTTCGAGTTATCGGGGTAAATTTGGGCCAAGGGAAACGAAAAATAATTCGAGTTGGCGGGGAATTCTAGGTATCCGAATTCGAGTTATCCGAGCCAGTAAAAATGACTCAAAAATAGGGCCAAATCCAAGGGAAATCGAACTTAGTTCGAGTTAGCGGGGAGTTGGAGTTATCCGAGTTGGAGTTATCGGGGTTCTACTGTAGTTACTCCGGCCAAAAGGAGTGTACTTTTCTATACGAGGGGTTTTCGCTAAACGAATTTCTAAAATAACTGTTGACCAACACATTTTGTTGAATTGCGTTTTCAAAGAAAACCGTTTTTGTTAAGTGGGAGCCTTTCTCACGGTGTCTACCTGGTTTACAATATTGGCAAAACTTTTCAGAAAACAGCAAAAGGGGCGTTTGCAGGAATGCCGCTCCGTCACATACCTTCGTCTATGCAGCACGCGCTTCGCGTCGCGATATACTCTCAACAAATTATAAAGCTATATAATAATAAATTTTTTTTCCCGTTAAAAAGAAACGGCTTTAACTAGCTTGCCCGCGCATTACTGGAAGAACTTTGTTTTCCTTCTTTTTATTTCCAAGTGTGGTTCTCTTCCTCGCCTCTGTTCACAATTTAACGAACTTGCATGCAAAAAAAGAAAAAAAAAAAACATTTCCTATTCTGACCGCGGGAGCTGGTACTCGCGATGGATTAATAACATCCATCCATGCCGATCTCTTTTACCAACTTTGTTTGAAAGTTATGAATATTTTTGTAAAGCGAAACGCAGTCAGTTTCCCGACATGAAGAAGCGTTTATTAGGAGAATGCAAAAATACCATAAAAGATACAAATATTAAACAATGTTCGTTTGCATCCATCTTTTGTCCAAAATCGGTGCCAGTATTCTAATGATCATCAAAATGGTTCTCCGATGTTTTTAAATGAATAAATGACTTAAATAGCGCAAACTGAATATCACATGTCTCATGGCGCTTTACATACGCTTATGAGAATGAGACGAGACGTCAGCTCATGAAGGCGCCTCAGACAACCGCTATCGGTCCATTGATGACTTTCTTAAACTTCGTTCAAAGTTATGACTTTGTTTTAAAAAAAACACACATTTAAGAAATTGGAGATATTTCACATGTGAAATATCGCGGTTTATGAGCAATTTGGTGATGATATGGTCAAATAAACTCAGTTTGACCGCATCGCCATAAAAATGGTATGTCCGATTCGCCGGCATATGATCTCTTATTTTCGCGCTGAACGACAATACTGAAGTCTATGAAATGGTAGCATTTCGTTCGGAATAGAAGTGTTTATAGCATTTTTATGCGTGCGCGAGTCATATTTTGGGTTTTTGGGTCTCTTTTGATAAATAGAGGTTATTCAGCGTCAAGTTCAACTTTTCGCTGAATAAATTGTTTAATATATGACAGTAATTTTCTCCTAAAACTAAGTTTTTGAAACTGTTTTTCCTAGCGCGCGGTTATGAGAGTAATAACGTGTCTTATAATATGACCGTACGGCCCCGCTGACGCAATCCTACAGAAAATAGAATCGCAAGGTGGCGTGAGCGGGGCCGGACGGGTTGACGTGAGCCGGTCCGGAAAAAGCCGTCCGGCCCCGCTCAAGTTCAAGCGACCTCGCACTGCACGACTATTCTTGTACGTTCTAGTCATATTATAAAATACTTATTGACTGAGTTAGGTCGGGCCGGACGGGAAAATATTTGGCTCTCGGTCATGGCGCACGGACCTCGCTGCGCTCGGTCCGTACGCCATGACCTCGAGCCAAATATTTTCCCGTCCGGCCCTCCCACTCAGTCAATAAGTAAAAAAAGTAAAGTCGCGCACACGAGCCAGAAGGCTCACAACGGCCGGAGCTTAAACCCGGTTTCTGTAGCATGAAGCGACTAGGAATATTGCTACTCCCCCCTGGATGGGATGCTAGTCCATCGCAGGGTTACCCCCAGCATTTTTTGTCGCCGGTACCCATTTATACACCTGGGTGGAGAGAGACAGTGTGGAGTAAAGTTTCTTGTCTAAGGAAACAACACGACGGCAGAGACCAGGCTTCGAACCATCGACCTTCAGGTTGAAAGCCCGACGCACTAACCACTAGACCACCGTGGCTCCACACACTCAGTCAATAAGTGCATAATATTTGAACTTGTTTCGATGCGTATTTGTACTCTAGAATGCTATGTCGAATAATAAAAATGCAACTTACAACCTGGTTGTGGAGTTTTTCTTTGTTACTTTTGCCTGCCCACGCAGCAGGTGAATTTTCGCTGGCGCTCTACAGTTGATTATTGCGCCTTTCCAGGCAGGCTGTACTTACTTCAATATTCATTTATGTTTCATCAGTTTTATTATTTGGCAGCTAAGAGACAAATTCCGCCATGTCGACATTTAATTTATTGTGATAAATAGTGTATACAAGTCATCAAAACTGCAGAGAAACCCAAACTTTCTTTAAATTTGCTACTGTGGTTTTAAGCTCCTCGGATTTTACAAAATTGATTTTGCCGTCTATTTGCAATGTTTTCTATTTATAATTTGTTGCACATTAGAGACATGAGTTTGACGAACGATTGTTTATACCGTGATGGGTGTCGTAAATTTACATTTTCGCAGAGTCAATATATTCCTAGGAATGGAAGAACGTGTAGGTGATGGCGCACAACTCAACTGAACTAATTACGTCAAGCTACCGATAGATTTTGGGAAAACAAGTCAACAAAAAATCCCCAACAGAAATAAAAAGTAATATTTATCAACAAAATTTGATAATATATCTTGAATAACAAAGCAACTACGTGGATGAGCCGTCCTTCATAAATAAAACATGCTGTAAATTGTAAACAAAAATTTAATTTCGGAAATGGGCTGTTCGAAAAGCCGACTTGTTTCATGAGATGTCACGTCAAACTTAAAACAAATATGCCAAGGTTTGGAGACGAATTTTACCGAGCTTTAATACCGACAGTACTGATAAGAGAGACTTGCGCACAGAAAAGTTTGAAAAATATGGTATAATTAATTAGCACCGTCAATAGGCAAGGTGCGATGGACCAACGGAAATTGCACATTAGAAGAAACGGTTTAGGGGTGGACCATTAGATAACTGATGGGGGGGTTGTAGGAATTTTAGGGTGCTCGTTATTATTTTTTTTCCCTCCAGCCCTGCACGATATTTTTTTTCTCTTAGCGCGTCCTTGCACGATATTTTTTTTCAGAACTTAAAACACAGGGAGCAGAGGAGCCAAATTTGACCTTTACGCGTTCGATCTTCGATCTGTTGTTTACGAGTCTGTTTTTCGCCCCAGCGGGACCCCAAGCGTAATCGGAGCTTTCCGTTGGGTAACCGCAGATTGCTGACTGTGGGCGCCACAAAATCGTTACGCAGTAATAAGAAAGACAAGGGAGGAAACAGATTTGAGCCTAATTTTTTATCCCCGATCACACGCTTATGATTAAATAAAAAATTCTGATTTTCGGCATGTAGCTTTATATGGACAATCTCTGGACAGCTTTTCAACAATTTCGATGAAGAGATCCATTAAACACTCGTTTCGGTGATCGCTCTTTATGGCGTTCAAAGTTGACTTTCGTAGGATGTGGACCGCAACATACTGGTGACGGAAATACGTCATACGAGAGGTGTGCGCATGACCGGAAGCCTTTGGCATGAGTTTATTCATCTAAACATGTTAGCGTCTCAGTTTCCACGAAAACATGCCATCTTTTCCGGAATATCTTCGATCAGTGCCATTCGGTGATTGTTTTTGTCCGCTAGGTGAATATTGCGAATAATGTGAATATTATAAAGGTCTGCGAAGGAAACAGGCAAGCTCGATAAAATGTAAGGACGTGGTGGAATTCGAATCCTTGTGGAATCAAGGCATGTCTGATGCAAGGTGAGAAGTTTTCACGCCTCTTGTGGTCCATGCTCTTGTGGTCCGTCTAAGCTTTTAATGTCAAGCTGATTGAAACTTCTGTTAAAACCCATATGATTGTTTAGGCTAAGCTGTAGATGAATTCAGGGCCACTTCTTGCGTTGACACTTAAGAAAAATATTATCTGTGACTAGCACTGTATACGTTCTGAGTTTCTTCGCATGCAATGAGCTTCACTATACGACATTATAAGATTTTCCTCATTCGCAACGCGTTTCATTTTCAATCTCCCTGCGCTCCTATCAGCTACCGTGTTGTTTTGAATTTTAAACGGTTTGCGTAACTTCCGTTTTATTGACGGCATGTCACTTTCGGAGTTTTTACTTCCGTCACCAGTATGTTGCGGTCCACATCCAACGAATCACGTGGTACAATGTTTCTTCCCTTGTCTCTTTTTCTTCTCGGCACCTCGTGCCTCGCTCGGAAAGCTTACGCTTTCCGGAAAGCGCCGATCACGCTTGGGGTCCCGCTGGGGAAAAAACTCGAAAACAACAGATCGAATAACGCAAGACACAGCGCGCGTATAAAGCTCAAAGATCGAACGCGTATTAGGTCAAATTTGGCTCCTCTGCTCCCTGTGCTTAAAACTCAAATTTATAGGTAACGCTAGCCATTCAGGCTCCCCAAACCTCGGAAAAATGAATACTAAGTTTGTTTCCAATGACTATGTCTTCAAATGATGTGATTGTAGTTCACACAAATTTAGAATGTACGTAGAAGCAGCTCGAGGGGACAAATCCAGCAGGGGTTGATAGTGCTCCTTTCTGAAGACCATGCAGTGCCGGGACGGTTTCGCTCCCACAGCCCATCATATTGGTACCAAGCCTGATCACATCTCTTCACTGCTGCACGGTAGTGTTGCCCATCAAAAAATGTTATTCTCATTAAACTGAACCTTGAAAAAGAAAATTAAAATTAGTGTTGGTTTAAGACTGATGTAGCAAATACATTTAAGACCCCAACAGAAGATACATAGCTTTTTCAAAACATACCTTAATGAAACTGAATAAGAAAGCAAATCCTTTGTTGGGCGTGGGCAGGCATGTAAACTGCATGTTCCGGAGTACGTGGAGCTCACCGTTGGCTGCAGGCGAGAAATAAACATGTCCTGTTCATTGCCCCACATAATTGGAACAGTTAAAGGAAATCGCCCGCGAAAAAGGGAGATCCAACAAAGCTTTGCATCAGCATGATATCCTTGGTCAAACAAGTGTTTAATTCTGATGAGCTCTGTAGCATAACTGTCGACTGAACCATGAAGTTGATGGTAAAAGGCATTGAAATCCGTCATTAAAACGTAAAAGATGGTCAGGAAGTTGTCAATAGGGTAGGAGTTTCGCAATACTCGTACTGCAGAGTTACTATTGTAGATGACTCCCTCCCCCCCCCCCCCCCATGGAGGAACCCTCAACGATTGACATGCTGGCTGTTCTCCAACAGTGTGAGGAAGGGAAACGAATGAAACAGAAGACTTTGCCAGGGGAGACGTAGTCTTGGTAGTTGACTGTTCCTTGCTTGAAGAACTGGCATAGAAGTGCTTCTTGATATCTTCAATCTTCCTTGCTTTAGTGTAAAAACTGACAAAACTACATTGCATGTAGCTTCACATATATAATAAATTTTATATTTAACCCGTCAAATGGATATTAGCAAAGTATTAAATTCAATTTTCTTTTGTGACTATTTTATAAAAATACAATATTTGTCAGATATAGTTTCACAGTTTAAACTTATTACCACTCTTGAATCCAAAAATTTAAAGTTTTGATTCTCATTGATACAATGTGCTAGTAGCCTGCATTGCAGATAAACTTAATGAGTGGCGTGTGAATTTGTCTGTGATGCAAGCAATATGTCGGTGGCCAGGATACTGAAAACCGAAAACCTTGTCAAATACAGATTGATATAGTCTGGCAGCCTGTAGGTGATGTATTTAATCTGATAAATTTATAACACTTCAATTTTGATGATTTTTGTTTATTTTATTCATTCATGTTCAAAAGGACACATACAGCCTTTAAAGTCTGTAAAAACACAAGGAGTGTCCAGATGGCTCAATAAAAAAATTATTTTAATATTTATCAGTTAAATCTTCCAGTACTCCAAACTTCCAATGCATCTGCCTCACACAGGATTTCATATTTTAAACCTGGCACTTGTTGCTGCGGAACGAGCGTAGCGAGTGAGCAGCAACATAATCAGGATTTAAGAGAAATATATAAGAAAAAAATATAAGCTACGAAAAATCTCGATTTGATCGCTTTTTACCAGAATTCACTGCGCCACGTACACATTTTGGGCCAGAATTCACTGCGCCACGAACAATAGTCTCGCTTGCTGCTTCAAGCTATTGGCTGCGAGATTTGTAATATTTTGGTCCAACATGTGCCAGTCGTAATCGGAACTGAAGTGTCGAAGACTACCGCGAGTTGAGCGAGGACTGTGAGGCATGGTGATAGGACCGTTGGATAGCAAAGATTTTCGAAGATTGTACGAAATAAAAGACAAATTTATTTTGAAATCACTCCGACAGCGGTCGATGAGACTGAGCTGAGCGCGTGGGGACGCGAAACCTGAGCTGAGCGCGTGGAGACGCGAATACGATACGGCTAGCTAGTAACGCAACACATTCATTATCAATAATTAAGTTAAACCTAAATTTTTACACCTTCCTCGTGGTGAACGCGTCCTTTGCTCAACAATATTCTACAGACATTGCAAGAACTTGATGCGTGAATTACAAGACAAAATTAGTCTTATCAGCTGGAGTTTTCGTCGATTCATCCAGGTTACATTTGCTTTGCTTTCCCTCAAAAAACGAAAGAGAAAATTCTGTAATACCAGCGAGGCGACAAAACAGCATTATTACAACAAATTTACCGCAGCAATTACTATCTTTTGGATACACTAGTATACTAATATAGTGTGTGCATCCCTTCCCATATTCGTTCTATTCCCCTCTTTTCCAAGTTTCTTTACATGACAACTGTGAGGGTGTGGCAACTTGGAGGCTTGCTCGATATTTTTTTTCCATCATAACCGTTTTGCCCGATATTTTTTTTCATCCCAAGGGCTTGCTCGATATTTTTTTGGGATTTGTCCAACCCCCCCATCAGTCCACCCCTTATTACAAGGTTGTTCAAATTCTCCGGTATTTTGATAACTGGCCATCTTTTAAGCCACTTTGCAATTGTCTGGCGACGGAGCTCTCATTTGTAAATTTTGCCTACCCACGCAGCAGGTGAATATTTGCTCGCGCTCTACAGTTGATTATTGCGCCTTTCTACGCAGGCTATTCTTACTAAAGATTTCATTTACGTTTTCCTTAATGGTTTGGTAACTTACAGGCGAATTTGGCTATTTTATCTCGCTATCTACCTTCAACATTTTCCATGCTGCATATCTGGGACTTTTTGACGAACGTTTGTTTAGTAACGTGTCGTTAATTGTGTTGTTACAGAGTAAAAAGATCCACAGGAAGTACATGGAGCAGGAGATCGCTCAGAAACACAACTTAATTTATGCAAAAATGATGATCCTGTTCAAATTTAAAAAAATAGGCATAAGAAATAAAGCAATGCTTCATGTAAATTTTGTAAAGCGAAACGCAGCCAGTTTTCCGAGATAAAAAAGCGTTCATTAAGAGAGTGCAAAAATACCAGAAGAGGTCGAATGCATTCATCTTCCGTCCAAAATCGGTGCAAGTATTCTCATGATCATCTAAATGGTTCTCCGATGTTTTTTTAAATGAATAAATGACTTATATAGCCTTTTGATGTTGTCCTTCAGTAGCATTTTAAGAATATAAAAATTATCGAATGAGGCCTTAAACTACTGTGATAAAACGGTAAAATCCAAGCTTTCGCCGATCAACGGCATCATCAGGGATGAAAAAAAATATTCCGCGTCGGTCTATATATACAAATGCAAAGTAAAATGTGTAAAAGCGTAAGAATGTGGCAAGAATGTGAAATACAAAAGAATAACGAGGTATAAATAATAAGGTACAAATATGGATGAGATATGAATAAGAAACAAATAAAATGGTCTAACAAGTGAGTGTCATTGAACAAAAAGTGTCGCAACGATCGCAACGTTTTGGTTTCCATATGATCGCAAGGGTCGCAAGAATCGCAGCGATCGTTGATCCATGCGATTAGGATCGCAGAGATAGAAATTTTTCTATCTCTGCGATCGCGATCGCAACGATCGCAAGGATCGCAACGTTTTGGTTTCCATATGATCACACGGGTCGCAAGAATCGCAGCTCGATCGTCGATCGTAACGATCGCTGCGATCGTTGCGATCGTTGCGTTCGTTGCGATTATATGGAAACCAGGCTGGCCTGGTTTCCATATAATCGCAACGATCGCAACAATCGCAGCGATCGCAGAAAAAAGTGTTGTGCGACCCTTGCGATCATATGGAAACCAAAACGTTGCGATCCTTGCGATCGTTGCGATTGCGATCGCAGAGATAGACATTTTTCTATCTCTGTGATCGCAATCGCAACGATCGCAAGGATCGCAACGTTCTGGTTTCCATATAATCGCAAGGGTCGCAAGAATCGCAGCGATCGTCGATCGTAACGATCGTTGCGATCGTTGCGATATGGAAACCAGGCTTAAAGGGATAGTATCACGAGGTCGAAAATTGAAAACGTCGGCCCACTTTTCAAGTTTGATTCCGCAAATTCAAAAAGGCCGTCGAGAAGTGGAGGTATTTGTTGAATCAAAAAATCCGTTTTGATAGCCAAAAGAAAGAAAAAAAATCACTTTTAACAGTGATATGTCCAAAATTCCGGTGCAAGAATAGTGAACAGTGCCGCGCGTGGAACCTCGTGATACTATCCCTTTAAGGCATTGTTATCTGGATTAGCGGGTGCGTTGGAATGTACCGGACAGGTGTGTTGTCCTGCCAGAAGGCAGGACTTCGGCTCCTTTGAAGTTTCGCTGTTTTGTCGAAACTTTTTCGACTTGGCAAAAGTAGGTGGCTATGTCTAAAATAGCGAACGGGGAATCGAGGAACGGGAACGGGGAACGGGGAACGGGGAACGGGGAACGGGGAACGGGGAACGGGGAACGGGAAACGGAAAACGAGGAACGGGGAACGGGGAACGGGGAACGGGGAATCTACTAAAATGGGGAATCTCTAAAATAGGGAATCTCTAAAATAGGGAATCTCTAAAATAGGGAATCTCTAAAATGAGGAATCTCTAAAATAGGGAATCTCTAAAATGGGGAATCTCTAAAATAGGGAATCTTAAAAGCAGTTGTTACGAGAAATGAGATCACAGCAGTTTTGTCAAGGCGGCCGTAAGTAAAGCTGTCCGCTCACGATAAAAATTTCGCTCAGAAAACTCGGACTGAAATTGAAGATGGCTACAACTAGAAGTCAGGTGATGCGTTAATTCATTTACCGTGTTTTGTGACAAATCATGTTACGACACTTAGTGTCTGGTTCAAAAGTTTGGCAATGTGTAAATATCCGGTCTCGATTGCGAAACCGTCACACAAGTAAAAAAAAACTCTAAAAAAACTCACTCAGCCTTCTGGTAAGTTTGAAAGAAAAATTACAATTAACAACTTCTCGTTACATTTTTGAACACCCGGAGAGAAAAGCTCGATATATCTGCAAGATCGCGTAAGCTCGCGAACGTGACCGCTTTGCGTTTTTTCGTGCCGGCGTCATGCCCGCGGTCAGTTCCAAAACGTGTAGAACGAGAACTGCGAGAAGGTTATTCTGGTTATTCCTTCCAATCTTGATTTTAAGTTGGCTGTACAAGATTAGAAAGGCGGTGCTCCGTCGTCTCCCACGATATCTTCAAGTTGAGAATTTATAAGGTACGAAAGCGATGACTGACCTACGAAATCAACGCTAAATAAACGTTAAATTACCTTATTTGTTGTCGTCCTTTTGCCGTAAAAGTGATATTTTGAGCGATTTTGAAGGATTCTGAGTTCGCCGTTGACGTACAGTCAAGGATTCTGAGTTCGCCGTTGACGTACAGTCAACGGCGAACTCAGAATCCTTCAAAATCGCTCAAAATATCACTTTTACGGCAAAAGGACGACAACAAATAAGGTAATTTAACGTTTATTTAGCGTTGATCAGTACATACATTTGGCGATACGTCGCCATAATATGAAATTTAGGTAAATCCCATACATTTCCTATAAAATTACAAACGGTCATTATGTTACACAAACAGATTGTATGGGCTCCCTGTGATTTTAAATAACTAAAGGGCGATAAAATTTTTTGTTTGAAGGACGATTTTCCTTTTCTGTTTATACGAAAGCGACGAAGGAAAGAATGAAACTGCATTGAGTTCTACTTTGTTATGCGTAAAATCATGCGGACCTTCAAGGCATCACGTTTCATTCAGTAGCATAAACAAACAGGTCAAAGAGGTCACGCAAACGTTTTTTCCCAAAAGTGAAAAGAAAGTATCTTTCTTGTTCAAGAGTTTGAATGATTTTGAAATTGATTAGATTTCTATATTTACAAATTCAAAATAAGTTAAAAAGGAGCTAGGAACACCATAGAAATTCGCCGTAAATATCGACCTAAAAGCTGAAAAATACTCACGCAACCTTTCATCTGATCTGTTAGAAACAAAATATGAAAGCTGGGAGAAGTAAATGTTGTAAAATCTAAAACAACAATTCGTCTCAAATGCCAAAGATACGATGCATGAAGATACGTGTACTGAGATCGGAGAAAACACCAGACCACGAGGCAGCCGAGGTTTTCGTTTGTCATGGGGGGTGGGGGTTGGGCAATCAAGTTCTTCTGAAAACAAGTAACTGTAATCGTAGGTCGATTTCGTAGGTCAGTCATCGCTTTCGTACCTTATAAATTCTCAACTTGAAGATATCGTGGGAGACGACGGAGCACCGCCTTTCTAATCTTGTACAGCCAACTTAAAATCAAGATTGGAAGGAATAACCAGAATAACCTTCTCGCAGTTCTCGTCCTACACGTTTTGGAACTGACCGCGGGCATGACGCCGGCACGAAAAAACGCAAAGCGGTCACGTTCGCGAGCTTACGCGATCTTGCAGATATATCGAGCTTTTCTCTCCGGGTGTTCAAAAATGTAACGAGAAGTTGTTAATTGTAATTTTTCTTTCAAACTTACCAGAAGGCAGAGTGAGTTTTTTTAGAGTTTTTTTTTTTACTTTTGTGACGGTTTCGCAATCGAGACCGGATATTTACACATTGCCAAACTTATGAACCAGACACTAAGTGTCGTAACATGATTTGTCACAAAACACGGTAAATGAATTAACGCATCACCTGACTTCTAGTTGTAGCCATCTTCAATTTCAGTCCGAGTTTTCTGAGCGAAATTTTTATCGTGAGCGGACAGCTTTACTTACGGCCGCCTTGACAAAACTGCTGTGATCTCATTTCTCGTAACAGCTGCTTTTAAGATTCCCTATTTTAGAGATTCCCCATTTTAGAGATTCCCTATTTTAGAGATTCCTCATTTTAGAGATTCCCCATTTTAGTAGATTCCCTATTTTAGAGATTCCCTATTTTAGAGATTCCCCATTTTAGAGATTCCCTATTTTAGTAGATTCCCCATTTTAGAGATTCCCTATTTTAGAGATTCCCTATTTTAGAGATTCCCCATTTTAGTAGATTCCCCGTTCCCCGTTCCCCGTTCCCCGATTCCCCGTTCCCCGATTCCCCGATTCCCCGTTCCCTATTTTAGACATAGCCAAAAGTAGGTCGCACTTGTCTTTGCGGTGATTTTTCGTTATAATGACGAACGAATTGCACGTGCAACGTGCACCTATCAGCGGGCGGCGGTGTTTTTAAAGTTTTATTTGTCTGTCCAAAAGTGTAGGTCGCACTTGTTATTGCCAAGTCAGAAGAAATTCGATAAAAATGCACAAAATTGTCCCAAATGCGATTCGGGCCTAATATCTAAAGAAAACGATGCGCTTTGGGAATGCTGTTTTATGACATAGTAGTTTGATTTAATTTGAAATCGTGTGTGAAAAACTGAGGGGTATTGCTTGGGCCGATTGCGAGAAAGAAGGATTTGATTAGCGTGCGTTGAGCTGCTCTTGTTGCCATTTTTGTATATGTTGTAGTTAATTTTTTATCTCAGGTAAATTTTATTTTTTCATTGTTTTTGGGTATGGTAATATGTGCTAATGAATTTGAAACAAAGGAAAAACAAACATTACCTGAAATAAAAAAATAACTACAACATATACTAACTTGGTCTACGCCTACAAATGTGATGATAATTTGGAAACCGCTTGATCTCGCGATTAATCATCGATTTTTTGGCCTGCAAGTTTCAAGGACACTGAAAACATGCAAGGCAATAAAATAGGGCCTCCAATGTACCAATTTTTTCCACAAATTTTGTGTTTTGTCAAATTTTAAGAAAAATCTATTAAGCGGTTTCCAAATTATCGTCACATCTTTAGGCGTAGACCGAATTACATACAAAAAATGGCAACAAGAGCAGCTGAACGCACACCGATCAAATTCTTCTTTCTCGCAATCCGCCAAAGAAATACTCCTCACTTTTTCACACACGGTCTCAGATGGAATCAAACTACTATGAGGTGAAACTGCATCCCCGAAGCGAATCGTTTTCTTTAGATATTAGCCAATTATGTCGATAGTGTGTTTTTCACTGTATTTACAATCCACAAAACTTCATCCCCAAAAATTTCAAAAACGCTTTCATACAATTTGTTACAACTTTGCCATAATCGAGGTGGCTATAGGAGATACAAGCTCCCTTTAGCGATTGAATGGGGTTAGTTTCTAGAGAAACTGTGGTGCTGCGTCGGTGGGGGTGAAGCACAAGTTGGTGCCGAGAAATACCACGACGGCAAGTAAAAAGCGTTATGGCGTCATTTCGTTGCTATGGCAACTCCGATGTTAATATAACACTGGTCTTAACAAATTTTCATTATTATCTAATACAGCTGTGGTGACTGTTTTTCCATAGCATTGTTTATGGCGTCGTAGTTAATGCTCAAACTTGGGGAGGGGGGGGGGGCGATAATTTGCGAAATTCGAAATAAAAAAAATTAAGTTTAGTTGAAACAAATAAACAAAATAATGGGAATTCTTCATTTTTTACGTAGGTGGTTGTATTAGCCGACGCGTCAAGTATCTTCCACCAAAAAACGGTCATTATTTGGAAGGTCACGTGTTTTTAAATCTTACCATTGGAATAAACATACCATGTCAGCGTCGATGCGTAATGGAGAGGGAATGTGTTTCTGTCAACATTGGTCCGGCAGTTAATGACAAAATTGTATGTGAATTATGTAATTCAGACCACTTGCAGCATCCACAAGACCTTAAATGAAAACACAACTGGACCTACCGAGGCAATGAGGTACGAATTGTACATAATAATACATATGGTAACGATGGCGATGGCGATGGCGATGGCGATGGCGATGGCGATGGCGATGGCGATGGCGATGGCGATGGCGATGGCGATGGCGATGGCGATGGCGATGGCGATGGCGATGGCGATGGCAATGGCGATGCTGATTTCCCTTTCGTAAACGGTCGATGCCATTTTTAACGGTCGATGCCATCATTAGCATTCATTAGTAACCAAGCCTTTTGTAATGGTCGATGCTATTTCTCTCTAGTTTATGCCTGGATTGGGACGAAAATAGGCTAGATTCGCGGTTAGGTAAGATTTAGGGTTAGGGTGACCCGTTATTGATATATATTAAGAAAAGCATCTTTTATAATTAAATTTTTCGTGGGTTTGCCGGATCAACCCAGTGGTCTAGTGGTAAAGGCGAGATGTTAGCATGCAGAGGTTCCGGGTTCGATTCTAGGTAATTAATTGCATTTTTCTTTTTCTGATAGAAAAAATAATTCTAAACTTTGTGAAAATTTTTCTAAGGCCCCGTTTACACGGGTCCGGACAAATTGTTGCACGGACGAATTTTGTTCCTAGACCACGTGTTTACATGGATCCGTGCAAATTCTGTTACAGATTGCAGTGGTGTTTACACGGAACTTGCACACTTAGCCGTTCAAAAATTCGTCCAGTTCCGCCGGTCCCTTGTAAACGCAAGGTGGAACCGTGCAAGCTTTTGTCCGTGCAAAAATTTGTCCGGAACCGTGTAAACGGGACCTAAGTGTCGCTAAAATGGCATCGACCGTTTACGAAAGGGAAATGTGCGATGGCGATGGCGACGGCCATGTGGTTAACGGTAGGGAGGGAGGATAACAAAGATGTTGAAAAAAATATAAATGATGATAATAGTGGTGATAGAGTTTATCTGATACTGATGATAATACTGATGACGATGAAGATGGTAATAATGATATCGATGAAAATAACGATAAAAATGCTAGATAGCGTTGGTAATTACAACTTTAATCACGATTACGTTGAGGATGTTGATGTTACCTACCGTGTGGCATGAAATCTCGCGGGAGTTTATTTTCGCGAATTTCCGGCGATTCGCGAAAATTAAATCTCGCGAAAATAATCTCCCGCGAAAAAAAAACCGCGAAAATGTACTCCATTTCTTTATATTACTGAATTTCAATAAAATTGACAGCAAACGATATCACAGCCTTCTTCTTTGCAATTTCAACAAAATGAACAGTGTTTGCAGTCTCTGTGTAAATTTATAACTCTAGAGGAGACTATCTACTGAAAAACAAACATTTATGGCTGCGGTACATGAAAACCGTATGAACATGTCCAGTGTCTATGCAAACGGGTCGTCTGATGGGACACCATTCTCAAGAGCATTCGTGATGCCACATTCCATCCATTAAGAATGATGGAAGGGTTGCTCAGCTGTTCAGGTAGATGAAGAAATCGATCAGCCATTTCGAGGTTTTCTCACGCATCAAGGGAATCCCCACGTCCACTTTGATGTATCTGGTTGGACAGCCAGTTGGACAGCCAACCACCTACCGTATCCTGTAGCTTTGAGTTGTAATGGCCGGCATTTATTAGTTAGAGAATACATAAACAAAATGTTAAGAAAATATGAAACCCCTTGTTGCTATTTTTGTATGTACCAGTGCCGAATGTGAAATACCGGACAGAAACTTACCTAAGATCCGCGAAAATTTGTTCCCAACAGTAAAATCTGAAATCCAAATTCGCGAAAATTTCTTCCCTCGAAACGCACAAAATCGTCAATCCGCGAAATTAAACTCCCGTGAAAGTCCCGTGCCACACGGTATGTCGATAATGATGATGATGACGATGATGATTAAAATAACTCGCTTGGTGAATGTAGTAATGATAATTTTGATGATAATGATGATGACAATGACGGTGATGGTGACGATGATAACGATTATGGCACTGGTGTTGGTGATTTTATTATATTATAGTGATGGTAAAGATGCGATTACTGTTATTATTACAAAGGCGCAATATTTAGGTTTAGTCAGGAGCCATATAATGCGTCCCCAAACTTAGCATCTTAACTCCAAATATCTTGTTTTGACTGATTCCACAGGAGCATAACATTTACAAATTGTTTTTTTTTTGCAATTAGAATCTTTGCGCCACCTACCCCTGCCTTAACAACGGCAAGTGTTATTCGGGATATACTGACAAAAAATACTTATGTGAGTGCCCATCTGGCTACACAGGAGAAAATTGCGAGAAAGGTAAAAGCCATCCTAAACAGTAATTTTAACGATACAATCGCATTGCTTATGATTTATATCTTGATTCGAGCCCCAACTGACTGGCAAAATAGTCATATATCTGTGTTACGTAGAACTAACAAAGACGTTCTTAATATTCGATACAACATATCAACAATGCTCTTTTGTCAAACAAGTTGTCCATAACGTGATAGGACAACTCAGTAATTGTAAAAGCTATTAAAAATGCAATCTAAATGCAATCTAAATGCAATCTATGACTAATAACAGCTTCGTTCCAGTTCAGTCTCTTTTTCTCCCCGTGTATATAGTTAACAAATAAGCACTGCATGGTGCCGGTTACGATAGGCTAAAAGGGCTTTTCAGCACCAATCTTACAAGTTAACTCTCGGACGTACACGTAAACGTATACCCCCACCGTGGTACAAGGGGGGAGGGGGGTGGGGTGGGGGTTGCACCCCTTGGATTTTTGCGATGTTGCAATATTTCGGAAATATTTTACATCTAATAGATAGCCCGCGATGTGCTCTACAAAATAAGGTAAATATTATGGGTTGTGACGTTGCTGGGGGTCCGTGACGTCATCCAAAATGGCCGCCAAGACGGCCGCCATCTTGGATTTTGCTAAAAATTCAAATTTATCGGGAAAACGTGGAAATTGCAAATATTGTTTGCTAGAGATGCAAAATAACATACAATTAAAAATTTTAATGCGTTTGGTAGCATTTTATATGTTTTTTTCACTGAAAAATAGTAATACAAACATAGTGAGCAAAGCTGATACGGTTGCATTTTGGCTTTCAGTTTGGGCTCTATCATGTCGTTGTCGCGTTAATTGTTCTCCGTAGTATCAGCTTTGCTCACTATGTTTGTATTACTATTTTTGGCTGATCAGATCTTCTATAGATCCTACGTATTCCAGCAGCATTTTCGTTCGCGGTCCTTTGCTCCTTGTTCTACTGTTAAAAACAAAACAATAATTCAGTAATAAGTGATACGTTTCGCTGGGTTTTCAACTTGTTTTTTTTTATGATATCAGTTATAATACGGAGATATGGTTATGCATAACAAAGGGATTAAATAGGTTTGATAAAAAAAAACTACAGGTTTTATGGTCCTTTTGGAGATTAAATCAAATCGATCAAGCGATCGAGTACAATTTGCTCCTACTGCTATAACTCGTTGATCTCGTTCATTACGTAGCCTGCAGTGCAGGCGTTTTATGGCGAGCGAATGCTCTTTTAAGCTCGTCCGCCATCTTGGATTCCCAAAACGTAGGGAGTTGGGACGAGTTTTCTTTTCTTTCCCCTTCCCCTCCCCCCTTCCTTCCCCCGTCCTTCTTTGTGCCTGACACTCACCCCGTTAACCGCATTTTATACTCTCCTCAATCCTCCTCTAATTTCGTATTCCAAGATGGCGCCCAGACATGACGCGGAGAAAATATTAAGTACTCGATCACCACAAAATACGCCTGCATTGCAGGCTATTCATTACGCTTCGCGTATACACGAGTTAAAAATAATTTTAACGTTCCGTTATTTTTCAGTTTACAAGAACTGTGCTGAGCTCTACAAAGCTGGTCATCTAATCAGTGGTGTTTACCCGATCGACCCCGACAATGGCGGTGCCTTTGATGTTTATTGTGACCAAACAACAGCCGGTGGGGGGTGGACAGTGTTCCAAAAGAGACTGGACGGCTCCGTTGATTTCTACAGAGGCTGGGACGACTACAAACGAGGCTTCGGGAATCTGACTGGTGAATATTGGCTTGGACTAGATAAGATTCACCGCCTGACAAAAGAACGAAGCAGGCTTCGAGTAGATCTTGGAGACACGAGCGGAACATCTGCTTACGCTGAGTACGACTTGTTTGTTGTTGGTGATGAGGCAAACAAATACAAACTAAGTGTTGCAACATACTCTGGTAAGCATTTTATTTAAGGGTTTAAGGTTGCAAAACGGAAGAATATTTTTTGTTAAGAAAATTTATTCATCACTAGCACTGTTTCTTTTTTCGGAAAGATTAGCCGTAAAGCGAGTTTCTGCATTTTGTTGGTTCAGTAAGTATGAGTAACAGAATGCCGAAAATCATACAGGAAAGAAAAAGTGTAAATCAGAGGTTTGACAATTATGACCCAATCCAAGCAATGCAGAAAAGAACAGTGACAGCCCCACAAATTAAAATAACTCGCCTAAAATTAAAACAGAACCAAAAGACGCTTCTTACGTCGAATTTTTTTCTGTACTATTGCAATACACCGTAATATAATACATATATCTTGACCTCGAGATAACTGCGTCGTGCTGAATAAAAATGAAAAGTTATATATTATCAATCCGGGGATAAATTGAAGTAATATCGAGCTTTTTGGACTTAATTTGTAGGAACTGCTGGCGACTCACTTTCATTTCATCATGGCATGGCGTTTTCCACCAAAGATCAAGACAACGACAAGGTTGACTACCATTGCGCCACGACATATAAGGGAGCCTGGTGGTTCAGAGACTGTCACCAGTCCAACTTGAACGGTCTCTATCATCACGGCAAACACTCTTCTTTTGCCGACGGTGTGAACTGGAAAACATGGATGGGTCAACGCTACTCCGCTAAACAAGCTGAGATGAAAATTAAACCAGTTAATATCTAAAACTACAAAATGGTTTCGTTTCCTTTTGGCCCGTGTTTCTTTTTTTGTAAAGTTAGGTTCATTACTGCTTTTTCATATATTGACTTTTAAACATTTTGTGTTAAGGTAAAATAACAATAAGGAACGCAAATTTTACGGCGAAGGTAAAAGGCGAAATGACTTTTGTAATGACTTACGTCTAAAGCGCCGTTTTTTTCTCACTAATTTTCAAGAGTAGCCGCTTTTTGTGATGTTGCGGGCTCAAAAACGGCAGATGAACTGTTGAGGCAGAGACCGATACAAAGTAGATTTTTAGTTGTTTTTTTTTTTTGTACCATATTTCGGCTGGCCAAACCAGCCTTCTTCAGGTACAATGAGGAAAATTAACATTGGTATACGTGATTATATAGTGAATAGCTTGCGTAATGACGGAAATGTGTAAGACTGTTGACCGGTCGGGTTGGGGGGGGGGGGGGGGGGGGGGGAATACTTTTAGTCAGCTTCATGAAAAAATACAACGATAACCTATCAACGAAAATTCACTGTATTTGGCGATCACATTAGTGCTTAACAACAGCACCGCTATAAAGGAAATTTCGAAAACATGCATTCATCGGCGATCATAGAGCTGTTTTTAATTGAGTGTTCTGAAACCTTGAAACCAAAGTAATCACCTTGGCCAATCACAAAAGACGCAGACAATCTAATGAACCAATCACAATTCGAAGCAAATTCATGTAGCCGACGCAAAAGGGGGGAAAAGGCGTGCGACTAAAGTCACGATTGGTTTTGGTTCTGATTGCAATCGCGAAACTACAATTGCAAAATTACTTTTGACACTCAATTGAAAACTGCTTTATGGAAACAAGTCTTTAACTTTGATCCTTTCTTTATATTTACTACAACATTAGAGTTAATCTAGTTTTGTTAGAAATTATAGACGTTTTCTTGTGTTTCTTATTTACTTTGTAAAGGAACTAAACCTTTACAAACGTATTGTTTTTTTAGAGTCGATTTAGTAGAAATTAATAATTAGAAAATTAGATTTATCTTAAACAGCGTGAATTGATTTCAATCAGGTGTATTTTAAAACCTGTTATTTAACAATTAGATTATGAGCTCGAGATTTCTATCGCGATAGAAATCAAGAGCGAATAATCTAATTGTTTTAGTATAAATCTACCAGACGTTCAAAAACAACAAATACTCTTCACAGACACTTCGAAAACGCTAAGCGGCCGCCATTAGCTACTCACTTTCTACAACAGAATAGATAGTGAGTAGCGTACGAGTTGCCAATAAGAGCATTTGTGATAGAACGCCGCCAAGGGGATTTCGTAAGATTCTCAGTCCAAACCTCGACATGTAGTAATAAACAATTAAAGAGGGACGAGGACGGACAACTTCGGGCGATAGAGTCTAAAAAGTAATTTAAAAAAAAAAAAAAACGTTTCGGTCAGCGATCTTTCCTGTTTCATACTTAGCAATAGATTAAAACCCTCCCAAAAAGCTGGCAGAATTATTTTGAGTAGCAGAAGAAAATGTACGATTTTACATTTCTTTGTATATTAGCTACGCGATGATTATTCTTTGAAAGCATCAATTATCTTATAGTAAGTTCAAATAAACTTTCATCTGTCAGCACCAAACGAAAAGTCGTTGTGATACAGCATAGTCCCTAGACTTTCTCCTTCTCTTACGGAGGAGCGCGAAGTCCATGTAAGATCCTGGGAACGAGTTGTGTCGGTGACGTTATGAATAGGCCATTTCCGAGTTGTCTTTAGCCTCTCTATCAAAGCGAGGCTAGGTGCAAAACCTTTCATATGAAAATGAGTTTTCATTCACATGCAAATAAGTTTTATTTGCATGTGAATGAAAACTCATTTTCATATGAAAGGTTTCGCACCTAGCCTCGCTTTGATAGAGAGGCTAAAGACAACTCGGAAATGGCCTATTGACGCCAAAACTCGAGTGAGCGATAAGGGAACGCCTGGGTACTAGGCTGATTGTGTTATATTTATTGAAGTCTTCGGACGCTTACCATTTATCAGAACTTGCTGACCAGACCGGTCACTTCGTAAATGAAATGCACCTTTACGAAGACCTGTTCCTCAAGTCCATCAAAATGGTGCATAGTATTTATGAAAACTGTATCCCTTTTATGAAACAGCCATTTGTATGGTCTCTTGTGTTTGGCTTATGATTGTGTTGCAGGAGAAAACCGTCAGCTGAAGAAAGTATTCCAGCACTTCATTCTGATAATAAGATTAGTTCGCGCAGTTTTCGCGGCCTGTTTTTTTTTTTTGGCCTATTGTCCCGAATATCTGCTCCGAGTATCGAGTCAACAATACACAAGGCGCCCACAATGCTGTCATGCGCATTCAACGCAGGCGCGCTTCATGTCGTATTTCAAACTTCAACAAGCGTTACGCGACAGACAAAAAAGTCTGTTTGAAAACATGCTTTTATTTCACCTCAACATCTTAAACATTAGCCGCGAATTGTTTCTCTTAAAATAATTGGGCAGACGAGCACGTTGGCAATTGCGAAATATTAGTTTTCGAAATGAAACTCGCTCCATGTCGTTTGATCAAAGTACATCAAACAAACTCGCCAAAAAAGGACTTTTTTATTACAGTCTGTCGTGAGAGGAGCTCCCACTCATGTTTTTATTCCGCCATTTCCTTGTCTTTTATTTATTTATTTTTACAAAAACTCTGAAAACTGGATCTGTCTATCATCACGAATTTTACAGCGTATTTTTTTTTCATTGAAGCTCACTGCTAATGACACTGCGAAGCGCCAAGATGTGACCACTTTTCACACTCTTTCGTGGACACCAGTTATCCAATCAGAGCTCGTGGATACCTTCCATAAAACCAATACACGTTCACTTGTGGCCTTGATTGGCTTCCTGCAAGCTTTTTTCAAATTCTAATTGGACGTCGCATTTTTGCGTTTCGCGTTGTAACGGTATTTATTGACAGAATATAAAGAACGATATGTATATCGAAATGTGGAGTTCGAGTACAACTTAGTCTCCCACGCAGCCATTATTTGTCTCGTCACGTCACGCAACGAGCGTTGCGTGACGAGACAAATAACAGCTGCGTGGGAGACTAAGTACAGCTGGGACCAACGACAAAATTGAAATTTTAAAATGGAAAAGGAAGTTCAGGTCTATGTTTTCACCCAATATTCCCTAAAATGTTAGAGAGGAAGAATGTCTTCCGGTTTAGTTAGGTTTTTGTTAGTCAGTAGCGCACAATACTTCTTCGTAGTATTCATTAAACTTGGCCGGTAACAGCTCAAAGTCCTTGATGTACAACGGCAGTGAGTCGTTCTTCTTACAAGTTCTTGTAGGCAATTTGCTCTCCTCAGTTAATTCTACAAAATAAGAACGGCAAAAAAAAGCTGTAATTAGACGAGGCTAAAAAAAGGCTAAACGTGTTTTACTATCATCAACTCTCGTTGTCACCTCAAAGTACTTGGGAGGGTTTTCTATGTACCGTATGGCGTGCAATTTTTGCCGGTTCTTATCTCTGAGTTAATCTGCAAAGAGTTACCCCCCCCCCCCCCTTGAAATTTCCAAGTATCAGAGAGCAATTTACATAAGAATTGACGCTAAGCATCATCGTGTAGGCTAAAAATTATTGGAATATTGAATTACCATAAAGTTCCGACCCTCGTTTCTTAGACTGTATTGTGAGTCGGCATGAATGAATTGTTGGCAGCGCCCTTGTGATCTTTCCGCAGGTTTCTGCTTTTGTCTCTTACAGAAATTCAATTCACCTTGGGATCGTTACTATCGGGGGATCGTAAATTTTGGGGAGACGCTACTTTCCGGCGGGAATCAATTACTAACAACCGTCAAATTTTATCGCTTCTTTCGGGGAGACTTCACGGAACTTCACGGTACTTTAAGCTGATTCCTAATGTAGTTGTTTTAATATAGTAAGTCCTTTCAGAAAAATTCAGTCTCTTTAAAGTCGCAAAAATTCGATCCCGGAACATACAAAATCTTGCCAATTCGGAAATAGAAGTCCCGCAAAAGTTTCATACCATACAATAGTGTTCTTTCCCATTTTAAACTTTGTACAAACCTTCCGTTGGTGGCCAGAAATTTCCTAATGCAATAACTGCTTCAATCTCTCGATTGTGTCGCCTTAACATCTCTGCCTGAAAGAAAAAAAAAAACAGCAAATGAGGCCATGATAACACAAGTCCGGTTTGAAATATTAATGGACATTCAAACAAATATTACTTAGCGGGATAGAAAAGAAGTATCAAAAAGAACCTTTACCCGTGTGATCTTAGAAAGATTCTTAGGACAGGTTATGATCCAGTTGAGAAAATATATGATAATAACGTCTCTTCTCGTGGAAGGAGGAGAGAGGACCCCGTGAAACAAGGTTGTACATACTTACGTTGCAGCGAACGTTTACACGTCAATTGCGAGTTTGCGAACTGAAAAAAAAGTTGGCGAAAAAGTTGGCAAGGATAGAAACAGGTTGTACACCTGTATTTGCTGCCAATAGTTTGCCAACTGTTGATATCACGTTCACATGCATCAACTCGAGTTTGCCAAATTTTTAGTTTCTCGCGCGAAGGCGCCTTATAAAAGATAACCGTTGCAACGGATTTGACTGCTCTTCTTAGGGACAATGACGCACCATTTTTGCTAATCTAGAAGCAGCCTCTATTATTTATTACGCACCAATGATGGCAAATAGAATTTTTGCCCCCATTCGCCTGGCGGTGGTGGTGGGATGAATAAAGACTCGTGAACCGAGCCTTTCCCGCGGCTTGTATTATGCGAGTAAAAAATAAAGCCTTTAAAATACCTTGAGCCTCTCAAACTTGCCGAGGATCTTGTCCACTTCAAGTTTAATGGACACAGGTTCGTCCCGTTCAACCGGCCTTGTGCTCTAGAAAATAAGACATGTAAAATATATTTAAACTACTAGAAAGGAGTATAGATGCAAAATACAAGTAAGCCCAAAGACTGATGTAGTTTCAGGTTTCCTCATGCACCCCTCGCGTATTTTTAGTGCCTCTCCCCAGTCTCGCTCGCTCCAGAACGTTTCGGCCACCTTTGCATCAGCATTCGCTGGTGTTTTTGGCGGACTTTTGGCCAAAAAATTGGTTTTTTTTTTTAATTCAAATCTCCTTTTTTTCGTAGAAATTTTACGGTTTTAGAAGAAAAACGACCCAAAACGCAAACGTGTGGTAGAACCTGAGACAAACGACTTATTAACCACACAAGAAGAAGAAGAAACTCAACAGATACTGATACTCCTGGGTTCAAACCATTCACGATACAACATACTTTCATCCCAAGCGGCTTCATCTGTGAGGTCATCACCGTGCATGCGCTGTAAGGCACATGGTATCCAGCTGTTTTGCGAGCGCAGTTTCCAAACAAGCGAACAAGCTCCTGCTCTAGTGTCATGCGCAGTTTAACCTGTGGAACAGACACACACAAACATGTCAGAAATGTACAATGCAGGCAAAATGTGCCTTACCAGAGGAAATTTTACTATGAAAATTTTATGCTGTGAAAAAATAAATTTTCTTATTTATTTGAGGAAAATGGTCAAAATTAATATTCTCCAAATTCGAGAAAATTTGTTATAAATTACAGCCCTTCCAGAATTGTGAAGTTAAGCTGTTGCAAAAAATGTCCTGTTGTAAGGTATGAGAATAGGAAGGGATAAGAAACTTAATTAACTTTATTATTAATGCAACTCGCAAGTCCTGTACTGCTAAACCAACAACAGGCGACCAAAATGCTTGGAAAGATGTTCAGCATACCGGATGGGTAAGGTTGTCACTTACAAGAGATATAAAATACAGTTATTTGACTGAAAAAAATATATATTAAATAACTTTTTTCAACTTGTCAGCAATGTTGGTGTCATGGGCAAGTTTCCCCTTAGGAAAGGTGGTTCCACATGAAGAACTGACTGAATTTCTTATCTCTACAATTGTACATGTACATACAGTCATATCATGATATTCAAGTATAATACCACAGTGAAAATATACAGAGGAACACATTTTCTAGCATTTAATCATTTTAATTAATGTCATGGCTAGGGAGAAATGTTTTTCGGTATTGTCAATGTTTTATTCTACTGTCAAAGAGTGACTTGCAGCATTTTTTTAGGTTTTCTTGAAACTTCCATTAAGTGGGTGTTTAGGAAAAGAAAAAGCAGATAAATAATAAAATTGCAAATGTTGTCAATAGCTTCAAGTTCGGGACATCTTGTCTCCACATTTAACACAAACCTTTTCAATATTGGCGTTTCCTTCACAAATTTAATGAATCAGCTTTTTAAAAATACTTTTAGCCTTTTCCACTAATTATGTGCAGGAAACTTTGGTTTTTATATTTACTCTATGGTTTAGATGATTTTCACGATTATGTTCAACTAGAATAGGGCACTTTCCTCAGACCCACTTTTATTAGCAATTTTCTATAACTTGAAGTTAACTTTATTCATAAGACCGTCAATATGTAGCCTGTAATTCTGTTATTTAGGTTATGTTAATAAATTGCTGTTAAGGTTACAGTGTACCTTCAGGGGTGTCTCCAGTATAACAGCTCTAGCGTCTTAAGATTACACTTAATATACCTAAACCCAGATATCAAATTAAAGTTTATAGAGCTGGCTATCTAAATATGGAAACCATTTGGTAATAAAATGAATTGTCGAATTTTTTACGACGTCTAAATTCGAAAGTCCGAATCAGCTTTAAAACGCTATAACTCAAAGCGATTATTGTATTTTGCTAATTTGATTTGTTCTTGGGTTTTCGGACACGAAGCGCTAAAAAAACGTGTCGGCGATTTCCAATATTCAATTGCAGTGAAAAGTTACAGAATATTTTCGAAAAGGGGAGAAAAAAAATTGGAGTGATCGCACGGAAATGGCTCTTGACGAAAAACTTTTCGGAAATAAGAAATTCGCCGACACGTTTTTGTTGATTATATGTTAGCCTAGCTTCTGTCCAAATTTGAGGAAAATCGAACGAATTCCCTTTGAGTTGTAGCTCTTTAAAGTGTCCCCTACAAGCGAAAAATTAACTTTGAGAAAACAGCGCTTAGAAAAACATATCGCTATATAAACAAACTCCGCCCACAAAAGTTATACCGTCATTTCGCCGTCAATTTTCACTATTTTTCGATAATTTTTTTTTTTGGATGAAAGTTCATTCTGTAAACTTTATTTTGACGCAAAAAAAAAAATTCAATAAATTTTCGATCTGAAGGTACACTGTAACCTTAAGTCATTTCGCTCTTAAAGAAAAACCTCCGTAAGAGATTTTAATTTAAATATCATGTTAATTAACTACATGTAGCAAACATTTCGTGATCGGTAAATGTTGTTTTAAAATAATTTGCATGTACAGCTGTAATTAAGGGGGAAAAGATATATAATTATATAAAGAGTAAGGCTGTAAAGGTAAAGATGATTAGGTAAAAGAGAGTAGAAGTTGATTGCAATCGTAGTTACAAAAAATGAGAACAAGAAGTACCATGATGTAAAGACAGCGTTATTCAACGATTGAACTGGTACCTCTCCGCGCAGCAAGTCAGCTCTATCAGAGCTATCCGTACACAACAAGGAATCGTCCCCCCCCCTTTTACACTACTATAAAAGTAGCCAAAGCTCAAATGAATAATAGCCAGGGAAAACCCTCGGCCTCCAGCCCTTATTGAAGTACAACACACCAGTACTGTATTCATCCACTTAACAGTGGAGCCAACCACTTTTTCAAAAAGTCACAATTACACAGTCCTCAGTAAGTGAGGTTCCACTGTAATATTGAATCAGCCAAGTCACCTTTTCAGTATCATGTTGGGAGATAAGCCGGTCCAACTGGTTTTCTTTCACTGAATCCTTGGTAATCTGAAAAGTAATTCATTATGAAAGATCAAGGTATTAGTTTCTTCCAAAACATAACATACATGTACAGCTGTACTTCAAAAACTCCTGCCAGAATGTCTGAGTGATTAGTAAAATATGTTTTTTTTTAATTTATTTACTCCATTGTTGTACAAGTAAGAGAGTAACTCGCCTCATTTAATAAAGACTTTGACCTTTTCTCATTCTTGCTGTTTATAAGGAACTCTTCATAACCAGGAACATGCAGCGGCATGGCTGACAAGCTGTACCTGAATTCAGGTAGTTCTGATCTCCATGTCACGTTTGAAATGTGGCTTGTGCATTCTTCCTTAACTGTGCTTTGATTGTTTTCATATTTACTGCTCTCAGATGACCTTGTTGACGACCTCTTTCTTCTGCCAGACTTGCTGTTTCTGTCCATGCTGCCACCTTCTTTTTTCTTGTCGTTTCTTGGCTTTACTTTTGTGAAATTCACAACTGGCTGGCGTTCAAAACAGCCAGTTCCATTGACTGTCAGTTCATTGGAAAAAGCCTCATTCTCGTTTGATTTTTGCTCAGTTTCTGTAGACAGAGTTCTATTAGCATGCTGTCCATCTTCATGACAATGGTCATGACTTAAGTGAGTCTCTGAAGCAATATTTATTGTTACAGGTTTATTGGAAGCATCCATGTTGACAGCAAAATTTTGTTCACCTTTCATCTTACATGTATCTGCACCATCTTTGTTTAGATTTTTGCCGTCACATGGTGCTTGTACATTTAACTTTTGGCTGGTTTCTAAATATGAAGAAATCTCAATCATTGCTTTGTCAAGACACTCATTTAACTTCTCTGGTACTACTGTGTCTTCCTCAGTCTCTGAAGTCACAAGCAGACCAGGATTTGAGGCACGACTGCTCCTTGTGTTAATCTGGACAAGGGTTTCAGTTGCAATAGATTCTTCTGAACTGTTTGGACAAGGAATGTCTGATGTGGTCTCCTTGGTGAGGTTTTGAACATTATTCATAGAGGCTGATTCCATGACATTCGTGTTGTTGGCAACTTCAGCATTACCATCAAGTTCCAACTCTGCAGAACCACTGCTATAACATTTAGTTTGCTGAAAATGCCAAGCCTTCTCATCATGATTTATTCTGTTATTCTTTTCTTCAGCTTCTGTAGATGGCAATTGTGCACTTTCTTTGCTATCAGAAGGCCCTATCTCATAAGCAAAACGATCACCATTTCCAGCAAAATCAGATGCACCTTGCAAACTTTGTGCATGGAAATCTTTCTTGTTGCTGTAACTATCTGCATCAACTCTATAATCTTGAGGATCTACACACATTTCCACATCTGGAGAACCTTCAAATAAAATGACTTTTGGTGCATGGTTTTTTTTGCCTACATGAACTGGAACCAAGTTTTCAAATGCACCATTGTAGAAGCTTCCTTGGCAGAAAGAACCGTTTAATTTGTTTACTTTGGCTGCCGTGCAGTTTAAGTAAGGCTCCTCAAACTGAGGTGGTTGAAAAAGGGGGGTAACTGTGTAGAAGTCCTTTGTGCTGTCCTCGGTACTAACCAGGCTTCGAACTGCTGCAGACCTTGCTAAGTCTGAGGTGATGTAGTTTTGAGAAGTTTGCAGCTTTGGATCTGCTCCATTATCTAGAAGAAACTTGACAACCTGTGAAAGGAAAACAAAACTTACTAATTGCATTTACATGTAGCACCACAGATTATATCCCTAAATGGTTAGGTCATTTTTAAATTTCATATAGAAATTCACAATTTTACGTTTTGAGCCATTAAGCTATTGTCTCAAGCAGATATTTTGTTTTTCTCTCAAACTCTCCAATCTTTCCATGTGCAACAGCCCATTCCATAATGCCACTGCTACACGTGCAATTTCTTTGCTTGCAAGCACAGGTGATGCAATGTTTTGAAAAATTGTTGCGTTGCCAGCAAATGGTAAAAATTGCATGTGTAGCCACCCATGAACATACAACGAGACAGCTGAAATATATATAATTGCAGAAAAAGTTGCAAGAGTTGAATATTTCATGACAAAATCATGGACATTGTTGCTTGTGTAGCCAACCTGCTACTTTTTTCTTGCAGTTGCGACATGACTCAAAGGTATCTAGCCCATAAGATTTAAAAAAAAAAAACACCAATAACATTTGAAACAAAGGCTCAGGCTTAATTTCCAACTCATTCTCAGGTGGTCTTTGTTGCAACATTTTCTCATCAAAATTTGTCACACGTGTAGCCACTGTGTGCTGGCGTTGCAACACTTTTTCATAAAATTGCATTATCCATGCAAGCAAAAAATCGCACTTGTAGCTGCAGCTGATAAACAACAAAAACACACTAATCATGAACTAAGTTTTAATTTAATTTACTGTACATTACACAAACCTCAACATGATCATTGATAACAGCATCATGCAAAGGTGTGATAGCTTCATATCCTGGACTATTAACATCAGCACTGGACCACACTAATTCCTGGACAATCCTGAGGTTACCATAGTTACAGGCTTCGTGAAGTGGTGTCCAACCTTTAAAATAAAACTTGAAGTTACTATATTCTTTTTTTACTCTCTCAGGTAATTCTATCTACATTTTTAGAAATGTAAATAGATGTTTCTTTTATCCGAGAACAATCTTTATGACTTTCATGTCCACCACTGTAACAAGGGAGGTCATCTGATTCCACTATATACTTCATATAAGATGAGTTTTGAGGTTGATCAGAAGGTTTCTCTGAAAGGTTTACGCTTGCACATCATAGCACATGAAGTATATCACGGATGTTAAGCACAAATTGTCAAATTAGTGATGTAAGGGCTTCAGGTTAAAAGATAGAAGGGGACTTATTATAAATTCTTTGCTCCAAAAAGGGGGTGGGGCTTGCATGTATTAGAGGTGGGGGGAGGGGGGGGGGGGGGGCTAATAGAGGATTTACACTTATTAAGAAAGCTGAATATGTAGAAAGAATTAATTTTAGTCTCACCAGCATTGTCTTTAGCATTAACCAGAGCGCCAGCTTTGATCAAGGCAATAAGATCCTCCAAGTCGCCTTTTATGGCAGCAACATGTAATGCTGTCTCTCCACGTTCATTTCTCTTCCTGATTCGAGCCTCAATGTGATTATCCTTGCTGATATTTTTCTTCTTGATCTTGTTGCTGACACCCGGCAAATCATCATTGCTGCTTGACCCGGAATCTTGCTTCACCTCTTTAGCTGTCACCTCAAGGAGATACTGCAACTGTTGGCGTTCTGTAAGAGGATAGTGAACTTTGGATCCTGGTTCTGCTGTTCTTGCAGCTGGGGGTTGTATGCTTGGAATCTTTGATGTAATGTGTCTCTTAGCTGTTAGAGAAAGATGAACACGATTTAGTTAGACTGTTGCATGCCTTGTTACCCTTCACTCAACAACAAAGTTTGGTACAAGTTATTTATACAAAAATATGATGCAAGGCTGCCTGTTCCGCTTGTTTACCCTAGCATTAATTGTGAAGCAAGAGAGATTCATTAAACTGACAGTAAAGCAAAGTGAGCAACGAAACAAAAATATGTGAATGTTTGAGCTTCCTTTTTAATTCATGAATATGCAGATTTTCACTTTTTCACTCACTCACTCACTCGCTCCATCACTCGACTGTAAACTTTTTCTTTTAATGTGTATCTATGTTGAAATAATAATGATCTGATCCTTGTAATAGAATTAATAAATAGCTGAAAACATAAAAAGGCAGCTTTTATCCGTGAGTGCTTCTTTTATTACTGACTGGTACCTTTTATAGAAGCAAGAGCAATTTTTGGCGGTTTTTCTGCCGAAATTCCTTCACGCACATCTGTCGTTCAGGGGGCAGTTCGACGATGACGCGGGAGCAATCAATGCTTTCCGTTGCTAACACGTCGCTAAGGCAAAAAGGCAGTCTTCGTCGTGAAAACCCATGCCATGAAGTACATTGTATTTAAAATATTTTCCAGTTGGTTGGTTGACAGAATTCTTGGAAAAAAATAGCTTGCATGAAAGCATTCTGAACATTTAATGTTCAGAATTCGAGACAAAGTGTAAACGAATTTGCTGTGATTCGAAGCAGAAATGAAATGAGACCTCTGACTTTCAAGTGATTACTTTATGTAAGTCAGAGCAAAGGTATCACTGGAAGTCACCTCAATTCTTTCATGGGAAGACTTACACTATTTTCTTAAACTGGAAAGAGGATTGTAAACCCAGAAGAACGAAAGCTCCAGCAGTTGTAAACCATTAGGCTTGTGAAGACTTTCAATAAACTCATGAGAACTGGCAGATAGCTCTTCTTAGTTTCTGTTACATAAAGTGACTCAGGGTTCTCACTAAGTTTAGAGTAGACGGTTGAGATATAATAGTAGGCGGCTTAGCAATTGAGTGCCGAAGATACGCCAATTTCTAGGGTGGTCTGGGGGCATGCCCCCCCAGGAAAATTTGAAAATCTAGATGCTCAAAATTGCCATTTCATGCATTTTTGGCAAGACATTTTTCATAAAGCCCTCAACTGAGGGATTACGAGAAACCTGTCTGTTCATTAGTTTTACGTACAACTTTCACTGTTCATTCAAGTTTGTTTAACACAAGCCTTTTCACTGAAAAGTAGGCGGCTCAAAATTCGAAGTAGCCGGTTTCTTAGCCGGTTGCCGGCACTTAATGCGAATCCTGGTGACTTAAGGATCATTCCAACTCCCCCTACCCCCTATAGGATGCCAGGCCAGTCTATTGCAGTGTTTCCCCAACCATTCCTCCCTCCTTCCTTGCCAGACTACCTGCTTCCTTTTCTCCTGGCTTCCAACCACCCTGTCTCCCATATATGAAAAGTGTGAACAATATCACTCAAAAATGCTACTGCTTAATGTCATAATCATGAAGTACAATGTACCTTTGTTTATCTGAAGACTTTGTCCATTCTGGAGAAAAAGTTTTCGCTTTGATACAAGTTTTCCAGATTTCTTTTTCAAGGTAGGGTCCTAAAAGAGAAGAGTACCGGTATATACTGAATATTATACAACTTACTGAAAAGAGATGCAGTATGCCACAGGAAACCCAAGCTCTTGCTTGCCTGTGAATGTGTTGGGGTTCAAATTTTTTCCAAAGAAAAATTTGAACCACAACATTTACAATGGCTCGCCTGTGGCATATTCACACAGTTCTGATACTAATATTTTATCTATTACTTATTGCTTCCAAATCTTGTGGACGCAGGCTTTTTTTGAGATTTTTCGGTCAACGCCAAATTAGCCACCGTGCACATTTTTCAGGGGCACCTCTCGCTGGAGACTGGCACCCACTTCAGGCCTCACTTTCATTCTTATTCTCGTGCTCACATCCCCCCTGACATCGAACGCACTCTTTCATTCCATGATTATTATTGCTTTTTTACACTATATTAATTCTGTGAATAGTTAACCCATTCACACCTGAGGATTTTTACGTTTTTGAGTGATTTTCTGCATACACACGCCCCATAGGATTTCGTGACTTCATATTTGGAGTTACCATTGAAAGTGCTGCTGTTCTAAAACACTGAAGGCTCGAGTTTACTGGAAACGTCATTGTGACGATCTCATTTTGCTTGGTTGATTTGCAATAAAGGGTCCAATATGAATTATCTACGATTTTTGGTAAGTTCACAGCCATTTTTCATCTTTAGTAGCTGCCTGATGAGCATCATTAAGCTTGGAGGTAGTTCAGAGTCCACTTCTCAATGAAGCGAGTTAGGTGTTGTACTTCGTTTACGAATTTGGCTCGTTGCTCGTTGAACTGGAAAAATGGCCGCCTGGAAACGAAGTAGCTTTGGGACTCGACTCTGGATGAATTTCTCGACCTACCGCGGCATATTTTGGAAGTTGTGACCACAGGAGAACACAACAAGCGCAAAATTTCGGCGGTGGGTCAGAGTGGCTGTGGACTTAGTATATATATGAAAATTGTGGAGGACGGAATGGACGCTGTCAAAAAAAATCTGTTTATTTCCCAGCATGCAGTGCGGTGGTGATGTTGAAAATCGAGGCAAGGTGAGTATGCACTAGTATAAGAAGCTGTAGCTAGGCCCGAGCAACAAAGAGCAAAAAAATTCACTGCTAAGCTAGGACTAGGACTGAATTTTGCTGTAAATGTTGACTTTTGGGTTTGCCACAATGATTTGAATAAAAAAAACTAAAGGCAAAAACGTGATTTTTGTTGTTTTTCTATGACGTTAAAAATGGTAATTTTTGTTATTGTCCAAATTCAAACACTGATATTCTGCAAAAATAGCTGACTTTTTTGTGTTTATTGGGTATCTCAATTTGAAAGACTTTCTAGTCAATGCTCACAACTGCTAGTTAAGGCAATGTTCGCACGATTGAGAAAGTTACAATTTTTTAAAGCAGTGGAGTCTTGTACGGGCGGTTACGGGTGGTTCAGGTGTCAATGGGTTAAATGCATTTTTTTAACTTTGTTTTCTTTGAGAGGACCACCACTTTGCACCATGTTGCTAATAAATACAGTTGAGGATCTTGTAAGCGACCACCTTGGGTACTTGGAAAGCATATATAGTCTTAGAACTGCAGTTGTATAGTTGCTTACAAGAGTTTTGCAGGGTTTGAACGAGAATTTCAGTACACATAAATGGGGTTTCGAGAGTGTGATCACTGAGGGGACCTGGAGCGCTTTCCATTCAGCTAAAATTTCCGAGATTTCTGGTCAGAATCCAATGGAATGGAAAAGTTTAGGGGAAAAAAATTAGGAATATGTTTTGAGCTAATTCACTTTGATGGAATTTTCAGAATTACCGAAATGTTTGCATTCAATTTACAATTTGTCTGAAGTCTAGTCTCTCAGGTTACATGTGATAGGCTGAAAGCTTGTGAAAGCCTGGCAGGCCCGTGGAAACAGAGCACATGATTTCCAAGTATTCTTTTCCCGTTCCATTTGACCAGCGTAAATTTGAACTGGAAATTTTGGCTGAATGGAAGCCAGCCTTCGTCACTAATAAGAGTACATGTAGTTGCAAGAAGAGCTTTAACTGTACTTATTTTTCACTTGGCTCGGTTTTGTTAGTTCTTTTCGGGTGAATATATTCAATAGCCCCTGACCATTGAAAAGCTGGTGGCAGCTTTGATTGTAACAGGGGAGTGCGGGGCTGAAACAATAGCTGATAACAATAGCGAAACAATGGAATATATTCCCCTCAGCATATTCCCCTCGACATATTCCCCTTGACTTAGTCCTCTAATAATAGAATAACACAAACGGGAAGGCAGGCAAAATAGGGCTTAACAAGGAAAACACACTATCATCAGTCAATACAGTATTTTTTGTTTACATAAAAAGACAACTGCATCAATCTTAATCCTTCATATTAACTTGCTGGGTCAGGACCAAAAACAAAATATTAATAACATTATTCGATGGTATCTTACCACGATTTAAGTTTCGGGTCTTCAATAGTGTATGATGCCTTGGTTTACGCTTGAACCTGAACATTTTTCCGCCGGTTTCCCTTGGAAAACACACCAACATCCACTCCATGGCATTGATCTTTGAAAGATGAAGGTGGGCAGTTGGGCCATGGCGAGACCACGAGTACTGTTCATACATTTTCTTCTCTCTCTCCCTCCTTCTACTCATAACGAAGCAATGTGCTCAATGCAAATTTGGCAAAAGCAAAACATGTTTACCGTCTCGCTACGTCATGTGCTGTGATCCCAATGCGGCCTTGCGTAATCATGCTTTTTTGCATTTGAATTTAACAAAATGTTACTCTCCGAAAAATCAAGTTTCTTTGTTTTAGAAAACCTCACAAAGTGAAAAATAAGCATGTTATTGACCTATCCCTCGGGGATATGTGATATATTCCCCTCGTGGCGTTCCCTCGGGCTATGCCATGAGGGGAATATTCCCTCGCTCCAGGTCAATAACCCTCACTTAATTCTTACTTTCTTAGAGGTGGGGATATTAACATCACTATCCTAGATACTGAAAAGCTTCAAGTTTCCATGGTATCCATGTGTTCGATTATCGGAAATCCAATCGATCAATCGATAATCACAAAAAATGTTCTGTAAATTATCGATTTTCATCGATTTTTGCTGGTTTTCTCAGAGCTTGTGTAACAAAATCCCGAAGAAAATGTCTGGTCAAGACACGTTGCATTGCGAGCGGGAAGTTACCCTTGTGATATTCGCAACAAACTCTTGAGCTCTGGTAGCACAGTCCATCCACTGCAACTGCGAGCTCCACAGACGAACATTAGAAAGGATTCCTCTTTATTATGACGAGAGAAAAGAACGACTACTTCACCTATTGCACCTTTTGCTCCTCGATTAGCACATTGTTCCTGTTGTTTAATTTCATTTTCAACTGTTCTGTTATTTGAGCGTCATATGGCATTAATTAAACCTTTCACATGAATAAAATGCAATACCTATGACAATCAATGGTCAATCGAATTATCACTAAACCATACATCATCGACTGATCATCAATTTCCAATAGGTGGTTTTCATGTTATGTCATCGCCGCCATGCTGGTGGATATAAACAATAGTTCTCTCATTAGCTCCTTTTGTTCGTCCACCAGCATTTGTTCATTTCACTATTGTTATCTATGTCTCTAGAGATTGATTGCAAACCACTTATATCAATCAATTATAACAAAGTGTGTACCATGACGACTGAACATAACAAGAGCACAGAAAAAATAAACATTAGTGTGACTTCAATCAAAAAGTTATTATGGCATGAACAAATAGAAGGATCGAATGGTCCCAGATGTTGAAATTCATTTTTAGTATTATAAATTTTTTTCTACTTCCGTAGTAACGCCACAAAGCGGTATCCCGATCGCTCAAAGGTTCGGAAATGAAACCGAAATTCGAAATGTTTTGATCGCGCACGCAATGAAAAAAAACGGCTTTACAATGCAGCAAACTGTTCGAGATTAAAACATCTATTTATATTTATATTTTAAGCTTATTTTATTTTTTGTACTTTAAAGCTTAAGTCTTACTAGTATTTTTAATACCAGTTTATCAAATATTGTTAAAGTTATTCTTACTTTGTGCGGTGTTTCAGGATCTCGGTCCGTTTCAATCGATTCCAAGGGCGTGATGTGTAACGGTAAGCTTACTGTTTCTGCTAAAGTTGTATTGCCAGGCGTCTTCGGAGAGCTACCACAGACAGATTTCGCCAACAACTGAGCTCTTGAAGCGGCCATCAGCTTAAGGACTGCGAGAAAATCAGCTGTTAAGGAACTCTGTTTAATTGACAAGCAACGTAACGTTTCAAACAGCTGCAAATAAAACTAAATGCTTTAATAAAACACATGCAAATCTTTACGAATCAGCAGTAAATATAAGCGTTGCGTTGGAACTTTTCGTCGGCAAATTAGCATGCCCTTGCAAACTATACATGTTCTTTTGATTCCGCGTTCTAAAGCGATCACCGCTTCTAGAACTTGGTGAAAAAGCATAGCAAACGCCAGAATCATCCAATCTAAAAGGCAATTCGATTAGTTTGGTTGCAATGCCTTGCATGGAAAGGCTATTAAATTCAGATATTGTTCATGAATATGCTCAAAATACAAAAGCGAGCTGAGAGCCCGTAAACAAACTGAAGGAAACTGAAACTAAGCTCATTTAACCCGATACGTTCAGGCAAGAATTGCGTTCAAAACGTAAAATAATTCGTAAAAATGGGTTTGAAACTTTATAAATACCTCCTCTTGTGCATTCAGTTGTTTTCTTTGCGTTTTCTCAGCCTCAGCTGGATTTGTGCGAAAAGTTGATGATTGATCAAAGAACGCGAAGTTCTTCTTTGTTCGCATTCAAGATTGTGATTCCCGCCAAAAGCGGACATCCGGGAGATTCTCTTGACGATACTGCTGACCGCAATGGGGTTAACCGTTAAGGTGGCTGAACACTTAATGTTTGTTGAATCAGCTATTTGAATCTTTTTACGGTGGTCAATTTACCTTATCGACTCAGTCGATAAAACTAAATTCTCGTGGCTGAACACAGTTTGCGCGCGCTCTTCAATTTCAGCTGCTTACGTGAGTCAGCGCGCGCAAAGTTTTGAGAAAAACAAATGTGGCGCGTATTCAGCGATCATTTTATTTTGCTCAGCGTGGATCGCAAAGGTGTTGTTTTTCGTCTTAAAATGAAACAATTTGTTGTTTGTAAAAATGTTTGTTGAATCAATAGATAATATATAGAACCACTGAAGAAATACACAGCCTTTTTGGTCGTTTTTGTCTTTGGATCGAGAACCCAGTCAAATGCAACGCATACGCAGTTGACCAAAAAATTGTGACTGGATGTTTTAGCGACTTTCCTCGGAAACATGCTGATTTCTACGGAACCACTCATTAGAATTTCACGAAATTTGGCACAATAATAGTTCCGAATATGCCGAACTCAACTGCCACCAAAAATTTGAAATCTAACAGAGGAGATTTTTACAAAACGCAAACATATTAAACAACAAATTACGGAAGATCCCTCTGTCAAAATTACATGAGACTAGTGTTAACATGCGAATATTTTTACGAGTTTACTAGAGACAAATGATGGACAAAATCTAATGACTAGATTTTCTGAAAATAAACGAAACCAAATATTGCAGGCTGATTTCCAATCCACCGTGTTGCCATGGCAACACCCTAAAAGCTCAACAACTGAAAAATATAAAGCTTGTTGCTTAATCTTACGCCTCGCCAATTTTGGGTGCCCAGTCGTAAGTGGTTTTAAAATGACAATGAATTATGCATAGGTACAGTAAAACTGTGTTCAGCCACCTTAAATGTAAAAAGATGTTAACCGTAAACAATATTTCTTGAACTAATAAAGCAAGGCTGACTTTACAACTGGGATTATAATATTCTTTCCAATATTTCGTCAGGCACGGCCTGACTTCTTCAGGGAATAAAATGACTACAAGAAAAACGTTACAATATAAATCTCCAAGAAACAAAAGGATATAAGATTACAATGGAAAGACGTTAGATTTCAAAAATATAAGATGAAACGTTTCAAATTTAAGAGAAACAAAAGAATAAAAGATAACAAGATAAAACTAATGAAAGACGATATGTAAAATATATAAATACGAAGTTTACATTTCTTCACGCTTGTTAATACCTTTGGGTTCAAGGGTTTGACCCCTTTCGATAAGATACGCTTCGTAGCTAAGAAGGATCCGACGCTTTTGCATTGTCCATTGGCCCTTGCAGATTGTCCGTTGGCCCTTGCAGATAATTTCCAAAATATTTCTAGCCACGATTTGCCATTTGTTATTGTGTGACATGTGTCTTGTCCTGGATCAGAATGGTCCAAGACCTTAAATGTACACTGGACATGTGCACCCCTGATAAAGTAACACGATCGAAATAGCCTAATTTCGATAAATCGAAATTCTAACTTTACACCAAGGCATAGGGGAATAAAACAGAAGAAATTAACTATTCATCTCTGAACCCGTCAGTGTTGCGTGACGACACAAATATTAACAGCTGCGAACTCGGAGACTTTCCTGGAACCTCTTTGTGATTTCTTTCGTTTTATTCCCCTGAGCCTGAGCCAGCAATGCATATACCCCTGTTTTATTGCACTTCTTGTCGCACTTGTGAACTGTCTTGGCAAGGTTTTTGCAAAAACTACTATTTTTGAAGTGAACCAGTCTCGATGAGCATTGTAACTCTTAGGGCAAACTTCGCCAATAAATATCCTACGTATCGTTGACAGCATTATCGTTTGCGGTCCTTTGCAGATTTTAGTACCTTTTTTAGGCTGGAGGTATATGAAAGGGTAGGGATTTCACGAGTTGAAGTATATGAAGGTGTATGTAAAGGGTAGGGATTTCACGAAGAATAGGAAAGGGCAGCGAAAACACGAGTTGAAGTATAAAAAAGATAGGGAAAACTGCCAGTTAAGTATTATAAAAAGGGTCTTTCAAAATATATCAAACAGACGCACATAAAGGCTATATGAAAGGGGTACCATTTTCAATGAAAGGTACATGAAAGGGGTACCTTTTCTGTCAAAAATGGTATATGAAAGGATAAGGTTTTAGACAACGGGGCGGAGAATCCCCGTACAAAACTTTGTTGAGTACCCCCCCCCCCCCCCCCCCCCCGGGCTTTTATTTCATACTTATTGAGATTTTCTATTGAAATTTGGCGTGTGAAAATCCCTTTCGGGGTTCGCAGCCAATCAGAATGGCGAAACGACATTCAGCTCACGAAGTAATCTATATATCTGCCCCGCTCGCGCAAATGCGTACTGCCCTCCTACGGGACTTTCATCAATGGTTTTTCAAAAAACAAGCTCATAGGACCGTACGGGTCACAACTGAATAAAGTGAACGACGCGCGCGCGCGAGTGGCACCGGAGAGAGGCGTTAGCCCAAACCGTTGTCGAGTGATTTGGGAGCTTTAGCAACCACGAAGAAAACGGCAGCGAGAACGGCATAAAACAATAGGTTTATGCCGGCTCTGCGCGTGCATTGTTGTGCATTTCTTGGTCGTTCCCTGCAAAACAACAACGTCAAATGATCAAATTTTGTGGAGAACGTGAACACCCGACATTTTTCTTTCTTAAAGGCAAAGAAATGTACTCAAAATGTATAAAGTCGCCGTCGTAATTGCCTCGGGACATCGCCCGAAACCTCACACTTACTTTTTATAAATTGTTATGTTCAATGCGGTACCACAGCCCATATTTGTTTGCTTTTTTTCCTATTAGCAAGCGCGCGCAATAGTTACGTACAATTTCCCATTCGATTTTCAGTCCTCTAATTTCCGTATGATACAAAAGCAAGGCTGATTAAACCGGGTACGGAAATTGTATTTGAATCCAATATTTCGAAAGGCACAGCCTTTCTTCTTCAGGGTCTTACAGGTTTTGACTCTATAGGCAAAAAACGTTACAATTTAAACGTGGAGTTGCAATAGGATACTATAATAATAATAAGAAGCCTATTTAAAACGTAAAAACGTTAAGAAATAATAAAAAACGTTACAATTTGAAATGTGAAAAACATACACAAGTGACCTTATATAGTAACTTAAAGCCTGCAAACGTTGAGATCTAAAAAAAAGGTTACAATTTGAAATTTAAAAAAAAATATATATATTTACATAAGGATACTAAAAAAGGAGTATGGAAACTAGAAACAAACAAGTCATGTTTTTCTCTAATTTCCGTTCTAAATTTCACTTCGGCAGTTATTGATTGATGCAATATCAATTTCACTAATTGTACGTTCTCAGCATTTATTAACATTTTATTAAGTGACGTCACAAGCATTAAGTAATGCAATACCATGCACGGAACCCGATTGTTCGCTCACATCACTTCAGCGCGGACGTGAATAATTTTATCTTTGAAAAATTATGGCGACGTTTGACAAAGAGGCAATAGAGAAAGCTTATCTCGATGTAAGGGACGATAAAGTGGATACTAACTGGTAAGTTGAAATTTTTTCTCCGTTTACAAATTTAATAGACGCCGATAAAAAAAAATACGACATTACCAGATTGTGCAGTGCTAACCCGCCAACCGGCTTTTTGCATTGTGGGGCGGGTACCGGCTAAAAGGTCATTACAAACAATCGAATTTCTTCTCGAAGATCTTGTTATGCTAGCGTGAAAGCTAGAATAAAGTTCAGATATTCACGAATGCCTTAGAAATAAATTTTAAAAATATATTTGAGAACATTGGTTAAGGCTTAGTAGCTAGGATATTAATCAAGACAAGTTTTGAAAAGATGTTGAAATCACCGCGACGGAAATTGCGAAAACGAATAGAATATATTGGTCGATGATTGAGTAGCAAAATATTTGATAAGCTTTAAATTTGGCATCGAGTTTGCGCTGGATTTAACAGAGCTCCTCCTTTTCGTTAAATTAAAAATTTGTTAGTTGAAATATTAATCACTAAGTGCATTGTGAACCACTAAGTTATTTATTTAACAACAGCAGTGTTTATTTTTAAGACCACTTTAGGCGTCTCGCATTTTTCAAAAGGGAACGTCGTTCTATTTTTATAGGCGATTCGGTTCAAGAATGTTTCTTGCGTGCGGTAAGTTTTTTTTATCGAAATATGATCGATAATACTTAGATCCCCTTCTTACTGTAGTTACAACACACTTTAATAAAACTAAACCGAGAACAATAAACCCTATTGTGACAAAAGCACGTAATATTCCAATATATTTTTTTGTCTGGAAGAATCGAATATAAAACCCCATTGTGACAAAAGAACGTATTAAATATTCCAATATATTTGTTGTTAGCTTTTGTCATCTTTTAGTTTTGTATTCGTTTGCGCTCTTAGAATGTTTTAGATGTATATAGTTGTATATAATGATTCCAGAGCAGCAAAATAATATCGATTGTAAGCTACGTGGCAGCCGCACTGAGAAGTTTGCGCTTTTTTCTCACGCTTCGCGCTCTTCCCACCGCTTCGTGCGCGAATTCGCTATCTCGCTTTGCTGTCACGCGTGTTCTAATATTTTCTCTTCCTGGTCCATTTGATATAAATAGTGATGCAAATACTCAATGACTAGTCAAGACGGCAAAACTATTATTAAACTGATTAAATTTTATTTTAAGTTTCACGTTTTTCCTCTTAAAGTTCGAAGTTGAGACTGGAGATTTTCTTTGGCAGGGAATATGACGCTTTGAGAAAGGTTGGATTTTAATATTTCGAAGGTGTGTTTGTGTTTAGAAGCTTCAAAAGAGGTGCAAAATAGGAATTTTGACCCGTGAGAGTAGCAGTCTCTTACTTTTTCCTCTCGACTACAGTAGCCTGCGCGAAATGAACGCACCGCGCGTGTCAAGCTTTCAAAAGAAAACGCGTTCGCTTGTTTGCTTCTTGCGTGAGTGTCTTTGCACGCACGGTAGACTTTCCCAGGCATGAATAATGATATGAAACGAAATCGCACCCGCTCTAATATAAATCGTACGAAGTAGTACACATGCATACTTGCTTAGCATACTTGCTTATGGTACAATATTCTCTCTGCATAATATTCTCAGCAGGGGCTTAAACTACCTAGAAGTCGGCTAGAAGTCAATGGCCGCAAGTAGTTTTGTTTAAGTGAAATATAAAATGAAATCTATCATAAACAAAAGAAAGTGTGTTTGATTTCATATCATCAAACAGCGAGAAAAGTTCTGAAAATGTGGTATTCAAGGTGTCTGATATCTGACATGTAGTGATCATTTACTCTTTCGATTGTTTGAAAATGAAAAAGCTCATTTTGCAGAAGAGAGTTTTTCTGAGTCTCCTGCGCAGCCTTTATTTGGGTCGTTACGCAACGCGCCTACCCAGCGTTGCGTGACGATCTAAACAACGCGTAGGAGACTAAAACCGTGACGCGTTGTCTTCGTATTATGCATTTTTTTAACGCTAATCAGTAATGATGACAAGGATGGGGTGACTTTTTATCTGAGATCTTGGGTTTAGCGAAAAGGATATTCGATCGATCCGAGCACATGTATTAAAGCCTAACCATGGCCGACAAAAATCCAAATTACGAGTTGTTTGGGTTAGGGCTACGGCCATGTACTTTGCACTGACTATCTATTGGGCATAGATTTTACGTGTTATGTACATCGGCCAAACTGGTGCAGCTGGAGTAAAATGTCCGCCTGAGTTGCGTTCGACGTTTGTCTTAGTTCTGGTATAATTCTTGGAAAATGACAGGGAAATAGGATACTAGAAAACTGAGAAAATATGGAGTATTGAGCAACAAATTTGGGATAAAAGATTATGCATGTTAAAGGAAGTATCATTTTAAGCTTCTTTTGGTCAAAACCGTGATCTACATTTTTACTTATTTACAAAATAATAATTAAATATCAAGAAAACAAAATCAATCAATTGGAGACGAAAACGTGGAACATTAGGCTAACTTATTTCAAATCTGATTTCAATCCATTCAGGCCCAGTCTGTCTATGACTAGAGACACTCATCGGCAGTTTTGATACATTCTGTGGTAATTGATCACACGTCACTACTGGACCATTATTCTTTGGTTTCTGCAGCTCCTGGTTTCTGTTAATACAAAATCGTGTTTTGGTTTTTGAAACTGACACCAAATTCGCGTTACACTTCCCCTTTAACTGGGTGCGGAATACTTCGGCCTAAAATAATAAATAGGATACTGAGCCTCCCAACCACCCCCCCCCCCCCCCCCTCCCCCCACGCCCCGCCCCTAATGGGCTCTGCCTATTGAATTGTGGGGTTAGCAGATTTACTCCAAATACTGTGAACCGTTCCGACCTCTCACTCCGCACTAACTCTGCTACCTTTCCCAATTGCGCTACATTATAACCTGCAAGCAAGCTCTCCCCCCCCCCCCCCCCACTCCCCGCTCCCTCTCCCCTCCCCCAGGCCGTCCCCAGACCCTCCCCCAATTTCCGAGCCCGAGCCCGAGAGCTTGTTCGCAGGCTACAATTGATGAGCTGAACTTAGCGGCGGTTACTAACTGTTATCACCTGTTTGTTTTATTTTAATAGGACTGTTTTAAAATACGAAGATAATTCCATCGTTCACGCAGCTTCAGGGACAGATTATGAGGAATTCCGGGCACTTTTTGAGGGTTGGTATAATCTATTCTAAAATAAGAGAGGCAATTTGAAGCCATCGTTGAAACGAAACGCAGACATTTCAACATGTTGTACAGGACAAAATACGCCAGGATTATAGAGTGTTTGCACATGACGTCATAAAAATTAAAAAAAATCTAAAGTATACATCCTACAAAGCTGTTTCTAACATGGTATGTGGATACCAGTGTTATAATCTTTCACAAAAAGTTTCAGATTTTAACGATGTTTCGTTTTCGATTTATAAAGGTTGTAAATGTGTCACGCAATTCGTCACGCTATTTCAGATAAGCCGTGAAAATAAACAAAATTGAACTTGTTGAAAGTTATTAATGAATTATAGATGCTTATAAGCCGACTTCATGTCTCTTATAGTGAATACAATATTTTGTGATGAGATTTTTTTTTTTGGTGTTATTAAGACTTTAAATATAACAATTGGTTAACAAAAATAGAAATAGACAAGTCCAAACCAATATTTTGGAAATACAAAACTGAAAGCAAGGCTGGCACTACGGCAAAGGGCAGATTTATTAATGACCAACATTTCGACTAATAGTATTAGTCTTCCTCAGGGCCAGGGCTGTACTGAAAGAAAATATTGTAACGGCTCCTCAAATTTGAAAATTACATGGTTATAAATGATTGGCTAATACATGACATGTAGACAGCGCACTTATAAATAAACATAACATAAAAATAATATAAGACATATATAGATGGTTTTCACTCACGTGACCTTCAGTCCTGTGGGACTCAAATGACAAAGGCCATGGCGGCCATGTTGGTGCACATAACAAAAGAAGTTCATTTAAATTCTTTTGTAGATGTGCACCAACATGGCCGCCGTGACGTAACGTGAAAACCACCTATAGTGTATGATACAAAACTGAGTTCATTCTCCCTGCATACATAATTAGCGCATCGCGGAATTTGATTTTAATCCTTCAAATTCCACCACGCTTTCATGTCTCGGGGCGGGCATAATGCTTTGCGGTCTCCTTGTTTAAATTCCCAGTGTTTGCCTCGATCAGTGTCATTTTTCCGGCGTTCCGGTGGAGGAAGCCTTTGTCGCCCCGCCCTCCTCCCCTGGTACCGGTTGACGGGGCTACCCTTGTTGCCCGCTGCATACCTTAGCTTCCACAGTAGTCGCGGACTCCTTCCATAGCTTAGTTACCGCGATGTGGCAATTGTATGCAGTGAGGATAAATTACTACTTTTTTTCCGAAAGCGGTGAGGATCTGGATCCTGCTTATTCCAAGGGAGGCAGTGGATCCAGGTCCCCTACTGCCTTCAAATTAGCAACCTTACAGGCAATTAGATCTATGCAATGTCCCACCTTTTTAAAGAGACTATAGGCACATATCTTTAATGGCTATTATAAGTTACCTCCCGTGATTAGTGCGAAGTATCGAGGAGAGAATAAATTAAACTAACAACTTCTTATTTAACAGAGGGTGAGCGCGCCTACGGTTATGTCCGGATTGAGACTGGAGACGAGCTTAGCAGGCGAGCTAAGTTTGCTTTCATAACATGGATTGGTGAAAGTGTACCCCCGCTTAAGAAAGCTAAAGTCAGTACAGACAAGGCTTCTGTCAAACAAACAATCCAGGTACAAATGGTCCGTTGTTTTTAAAATGTAGTGTTTGTAAGTAGCAAGGATCTCGGTGTCTGTTAGCTGAGGTTCGCCCCCCCCCCCCCCCCCCCCCCCATCCCCCTTGTAAAAAAATAAGGCCCGAAGAGCAGAAATGTTTTTTATTATTTCAGTCTGTAACATTTTTAATCGCAAAGCGTATAAATGGAAAAACAAAGCTTTCGACACCAATCTATACACTAGAGTTACTTTCAGGATCTCCACTGACGGCAATAGGCCTTAGCAGGAGCCTATAGGCTCCTGGCCTTAGGAAGCCACCAGGTGCGAAGGGAGGTCTTTAATATCTTTACTTTTTATTCGGTTGTAGAACTTTGCAGCGGAAATCTTGACGAGCGACAAAGAAGAACTTCAATACGATCATGTAAAACAGATTCTCGTCAAGGCCGGTGGAGCGAATTATGGCACCGGAAAATAAATTCTAGATTAACTCTCCTAATTAAACGCAAGTTGATATTTCGCATTCTTCGTCTTGGACTCTCCTGTATGAATTGTTCTTCCAATTATTAAAAACCAACAGTAAATAGCGAGCTACAATGTACACTACCACAGGATATTGCTTTATTGAATGTTGTACCATTCTGAAGTGCAAAATGAAAACAAATAAATTTTGAACTCGAATCAACAGTTACATATCTATATTAATGCCTTATAAAAACATGCTTAGTTTTATCATCAGCCTGGAAAGTCCAGATACATCAATCGCAAGAATTTAATGCTGCATTTAATTGCGTCCCGCATAGTTTATGTCTTCGCGATTCTATGTTTTCTCGACTTGGCATAATTAACTTCCATATAAGAAATTCTACTTCAGATTTGATGTGCGTGGACATTTTTTAAAGATTCTTCAGTTGGATTTTTCTTACTTATCTGTTACGTTCTTGTGATTGTGAAGGAATAAACGATACTAAAATATCAATTTCAATAACTGTGAGCTTTCATTCTACGTTACAGAAAGTTTAAATATTTTTTTATTCCATCTCAAGTTTTTTTGGCGTCGCGTGCGAAATGACGATTTTTTTTTCAAAGAAGCGATGATTTATCTAATTAAAAGTTCTGAGCCTTAACAAGTTTTAGCCGCGACACACAAAAGAAAAAAATTCGCGCCGCTACCCACTATGAATGCTTAGAACAGGTTAATAAGGGTTCTAAGAAGGAGGCCGATTCGTCGTTCGACCGCGAGGGCCTGAAGCGACCAAATCTGGTCTGCATGATGAGGAAATGTAAACACACGTGAATCAGAAATCCAAGTTGCATTGGCGGGCCGGCTTCATGCAGTAGAAGTAGGCTCTGTTCTTTGATCTCGCATCTACAATAAAATAAAGTGACAACTTAGTAAAGAGGAACGCGACAAAACGTGACTTTTACAGGGATAGTAGTTTGGGTCGTCACACAACGCTTTTTTGCGTGACGACACAAATAAGGTTGTGCCTAAAGAATACCGTTCAGAAGGACGTCGGACACCTTATTAAGACTTATATAACGTAATGTCGACACTTTTTTTTAAGTGTAAAAAAGAAAATCTAAAATCCCCCACTCAGGATTGAACCTGTGATCTCAGCTAGGCTTAGGCCTGCCGTACCACTATACCACTGTACCACCTAGCTTCTCGGGTTGTTCAGGCCTAAATTTAACTATATAAACTGCTACCCATAACATCAACTGAAAGCTAACCAGTTACTCCGTTATATAAGTTTCAATAAGGTGTCCGACGTCCTTCTGAACGGTATTCTTTAGGCTTAACCCACAAATAACGGCTATGTAGGAGGCAAGAAGGAGGGCTTATGCAGTCTCGTTCCAGGGCAGAGTCATGAGAGGCAACCCGTCCGGAAATTCATTTTGTTCATTTGTTCATGGGATGGGTGGGTAAAGTGAGATCAGCAAGACTGATAGTTAAGGATGGATATCTGCAACAAGTGGTAGACAATATTATCTTTTCTATATGACCAGCAGTTACGCATGCGCACAGAGGAGTGGCAACCACGAACAGCTGTTTCTTTCTTGTAAGGACTCGTCAGAATGGCATATATAGCCGTTGGGCAGAATTAAATTAATACTACACCCCTAAAATGACACAGGTAGCAAGCTTTCGTAAATCTTTGCGTTGAATTTTCTCCCAAAATTTCACACTGCTGTTTTAAATACTTTCAATAATATGCTACCCCCTTCAGGTTACAGCGTATTTTGGCGTATCAGTACCAATTTTCCCTTCCCTTTCGTTTACTGCGAGCAGAAACAAGACATCCCTTTCTGGTGGTTCCCTTTCCTTTTGTAACTCATTTAAGGCGTGGTTTTACCTGAATTTGAATGAAATTTTAAGATCAGGACGTTCATAGTAGGGATAAAAGAAAGAAAATGATTTTTGGAACACCAATTGCAACAGACAGTTGAAACCCAAGGAAGAGCACCCCAGAGCACAAGTGGATAGTGGACTATTTTGGTGTACATCTACTAATTTGTAATTTTAAATTCTAATTTTAAAACTACATTAAACCTTCAATATTTCTTATTTCTCTAAATTTTACAAACCCTTTGAGAAAAACTATTACCTCCCAAACATACCCAAAAATCACCCAAAAATTTACAAAACACCCCATAACATAGATTCGTGAGATGTGCGAAGGGTGTTTGGCTTGCTTGAGCTATATAGGGATGTGCCGCTGTGAAGGGTATGGCAAGGCAGTTTAGTCTGGGATAGGGTATAGTAATCAGATATTTTTGGTCTAGACTGAGGGTATCATTTTCCGCAAAACTGATCAGTTGCGTGAAGAATTTAGTCTAGACGAGGTTTACTGGCAAATGGCATTTAAAAATCGGTACGTACGGCGAGCAGTACGGCATTTTCACTGACCCCTGGTATCTTACACTGTAATAGTGAACGAGTTTCCGGAAAATAGCGAGTCGAAAAAAAGTCTAGAATAGGGTAGGGTTTTTCGGTGTTATAGTCTAGAATAGGGTTCCAAAATGCAGCTAAAATGGTCTGGTATAGGGTAAGGGTCTCAGAGTTCCAGCGGCACACCCCCGCCCAAAAATTTGCAGAGTACCCCCCCCCCCCGGGGGGGGGGGGAGGGGGGGGGGGGAATCCGCCGGCAGAAGAACACGAAAATTTAGTTTTATCAAATGAGCTGATAGGATAAATTAGCCACCGTAAAGAGATTCAAAAATTGAGGTTTCCAGCGCTAGCCCCTTATTAGAGTGAATCAAAGTTGTGTTTGGTTACCCACTATTAATATAGAGCATTTTTTTAATTGAGTGTCGTAAAACCAAAACCAAAGTAATTACTCTGACCAATCACAGAACTCGCAGACAATCCGATAAACCAATCAGAACTCGAACCAAATACATGTCGGCGGCGGCGCCAAGCGCGGGAAAACACGTCAAGCAAGTCACGATTGGTTTTGGTTTTACTTCTGATTGGTTAATAAAGTGGCGCGAGATTTTTTAGCCAATCACAAAGCGTAGCAATGCAAAACCAAAGCAATTGCGAAATTACTTTCGACACTCAATTAGCGCTAGAAATGTCAGATTTTGAATCGCTTTACGGTGGCGAATTTACCTTATCAACTCAGTTGAAAATACCGAAATTTTCGTATTTTATACCCTCACCGACACAACACCATAGTTTATTTAGAAACAAGCCCTTTTACCGGGAGATGAGCAGAGGTGGTTCACATACCCCATTATCCTGTCGAGGGTTCCAATGTACTGATCAACTAAACAAGCGGCAAAATCGGCCATAATTCCAAGCATCAATACTGGTACTAGAAAATGGTTTATCTTTACATCTGGATTTCTTAATGGCAAGGCCCGTGCATTTACTTGCAGGAACAAAACCATCAAGAACAGAGTGGTGAGCCCGCGCGCAACCAGCTCTGTTCCCGCCCAGCGGTAGTGGGGAAAGGGAAGCTGACTTGCCCAGAATACCGCGAGAGCTGCTTTGATCATCAAACTTGCAAATGCAACAGCGCCCAGACAGCAAACCTACGTTGTAAGAAAAACGTAAACAAACAAAAAACAACTTCTGCATGTTAGTTGTTGGGGTGGCTTATATGCGCGTACTGAACTTGGCCGCCGCAAAGTGATTCAAAAGCTGACGTTTGAAGCATAAGATAACTCATTCTTGAATATGTCTTTATCTCTATTTTTCTTGTGTAAAATTATTGCTTTTTAAGCCTTGTTCACCAGACATTCTTTTTCACCGAATTACACTCGATTTTACAGCACGTCGTTAAGCGTCCCTCAAAAAAGACAACCGCAACCACAATACTACCGTAAAGTTACAAAAGTGGCGACCTCCTGAAAAGTAACGTCAAACCCGATGGTGGTTTCTAATAAAGAAACTATACCTAGGAAGCACACTGCACTATCCCCTCGGTATGGCCATTACCTTACGCATGCATATCACCCTGGCAGTGGCAGCCATGGACAGCTGTTTCGTCCTTGCTATTGTTATTGTCCATACCGAAGGGGGTGGTGTAGTGTGCTTCCTTGCTGATATAGTTTGTTTCTAATAAATTCAGAAAGAAGCGACTCCCCGATAGTAGCGAACCCTTCATTCTCGTCCCCAGAGCCCTCGTTTAGTTTAGTTAGCGGTAAAAAATCGTGGAGCTCTGGGGACGAGAATGCGAACTCTCCGAAAGTAACGAGACCCAACAATCTAGACATGCATAGTAACATGAAACTGGACCGACGAATTTCGTCTCATTTTTCAACAATAGTTATTGTTGAGAATTTCTGTCTTTCATTTGATTTATAAAAAGAGTTCGCACCAGCTTATTCTATTTGACTGTTTTTGCTGCCCGAAAGCAGCGAGCCTCAAAGGCTGCTAATTCCGAAAATGACGAGGGTCGTTATATTCGGGACTTTACAGCACTTGTTAATTTTCTTCAACTTACCATAATTTTGACACCTATTGATTCCCGATCTTTCTTGTCAAAATCGAGCCTGTTCTTGAGTAAGAGAACCAATCCAGACGCAAATATACAAAGTGAGTTCAGAAAAGTGGCGACAGCGCGCGTGTAAACGTCAAGATGCAGCTTGTTCACATAGTAAAGTCCGCAAATGAACGGAGCGAAAAAACAGGAAAAACCCACGATATACCCGATATTCCTGTTTTGCCAGCGTGACGTCGTCATAGTTGTTCTTGTGGTTAGCTCGTCGCTGTCTCTATCGACCGCTTCAGCGCCGTTTGTTTCGTTTTTGATTTGAATCGAGTACTCAAGGAAAAGCAGTGAACATAGGAGACGATAGTCTATCAAGAGAGCTCTGTAAAGTTCGAATACGACTTGAAACCAGTCGCCGTAAACCAATCTCGCTCGGTCCATGAGAATACTTTTGCCTAAGTTTACTTGCGCATCTACCCAATGCATAAAGTTGAAAAACGCCAATACCTTGAAATAAAATTGCGCGTTTTTTTTGTACGAATCGCACACTCTCGAGTTTCTCAGCCAAACGTAAACAACGACTTGAATGAACTTCTGAACAAAAAATATCGCATCGCTCACCACTTGCAGTAACCCTATGCTGTTTCGATATTGTGAAGAGTCGTTTATTGACGCTTGAGACCCCAGAAGAATCAGAAGCTCCGTTGTATTAAGAGGAAGTGTGATTATTGTGATAAGTAGCCCCATGGAAGGCTGGTGTTGTCCGAGGGTACGTTGAATTGAAGAACTCTTTGGCTTTGTAAAGAATAACAGCGCGCCAAACAGGACGTAAACTACGCCGACGAGAAAAACGGAAACTATACGGTGAAAGAGCATAACGGTTGTCTCGCTTGAGGTAGTGAAAACATTGATGGAAGTCATGATCCCCCCTATAAGAAAAAGAATGAGGGTAGCGTGTGAGGAGAAGTGGTTGATGAAGGGCTTGAAGACTACACCCAGAGCGCTTATAAACAATAAAGCCAAGTAAAACAGCATTGAATACGACGCAGTGATGACTCGCGAAGCAAACACCGTGGCGTTAAAATCTTTGAATGAAAAGCTTTCATTGTATAAACAGCTGTTATTCAATGAATTGGAAACCATATTGACTGGACACTGAACAACAATCTGACTTTGTTTCGTTCCTGTCAGCATTTAAACAGTTGTTATTTAAATACTGAAATAACCTTAGGTTAATTTAACACGTTTGCCATGTTTGCGGACAATGTTCGCTTCAACGAATTGGGAACAATATTGACTGGACACTGAACAACAGGCTGACTTTGTTTCGTTCCTGTCAGCGTTTTAAACACTTGTTATTTAAATACTGAAATAACCTCAGGTTATATTAATAGCCCATTTTCGAGTTGCTCCTTTTCAAACCGAGGCCAAGTGCAAAACCATTCATATGGATATTAGTTTATTTATATGTGAAAGAAAACTCATTTTTTTTCTTATGAATCGTCTTGCACTTGGCCTCGGTTTGAACAGGAGGCTAAGCGCAACTCGGAAATGGGCTATTTAACAAGTTTGCCATGATTGCGGACAATGTTCGCTTCAACGCTGTAGCTTGAAAGCCCCCGGGGGGCGGGGAGTACTCCCATATATGAGCTATATAGGTATGTGCCGTTGTGAAGGGTATGGTTTTCAGGCAGTTTAGTCTGGGATAGGGTATAGTATTCAGAGATTTTTGGTCTAGAATAGGGTATCATTTTACGCGAAACTGATCAGTTGCGTGAAGAATTTCGTCCAGACAAGGTTTACTAGCAAATGGCATTTAAAAATCGGTACGGTGAGCAGTACGGCCTTTTTACTGACCCCTGGTAACTAATAATTGTGATAGTGAACGAGTTTCTGGAAAATAGCGAGTCTGGAATAGGTCTAGGATAGGGTAGGGTTTTTCGGTGTTTAGTCTAGAATAGGGTTGCAAAATACAGCTAAAATAATGGTCTAGTATAGGTTAAGGGTCTCAGAGTCCCAGCGGAACACCCCGACCAAAAAATTTGCAGAGTACCCCCCCCCCCCGGGTTGTAAGCCCAATCTTTGTTCTGAAATGGATTTAAAACTGACATGATGAAATGCACATTTACAGATTACTAGAAAACAAACACTGCTGTCAAGCGCTGAAAAGAACCTCTGGAAACGCCATTTTATCGTGTCACTTGACAAAATACTCCAAGGCTTTTTGGAGTACAACTTGTATTTAATTACAACCTGTATTAAGCGGACACCCTCGGTAGTGCCTGCTTAATACAGGTTCTGATACATTGCTCAATCATAGTTAATTATAAACCCTCTTATATCATCACTCCACGTTTATTATACCTACACGTACTGATTTCATCACATTTTAATTCATAAACTAAATAAAAATAAATAAATCACTTAATTTCAGTATCAAAGGTATTTAGCACGTGGGTACTAACTGGGTAAACTTTCCTGATCTAGTTGGAATTTGGAAGTGTTGGTTTTTGAGGAGAGGGGAAAACCGGAGTACACGGAGAAAAACCTCTCGGAGCAAGGAGAGAACTGGGCTCGATTTTCAGCCGTTTGAGGTTGTCCGGTTTTCCAACCCGTTCTCCATTCTGAATTTACCATTATCGTTAATTCTCAAATTGCTCTGAATTTACGATTATAGTTAATTTAGAACACTGACCGTCTGAAAGGAATTCTGGGAAGTCAGCATTTTTGTTGAAAAAGAACAATCCTTAGTGTTCGGACAGGACTCGAACCTACGACCCTTCGCTGACTTATCCTCTCTTCTAACCACCAGACCACCACGCTGCTGGTTGAGCAAACCTCAATTTTTTAACATAATAAAATTCATGCGCTTATTCTACACCCTGTAGTAAGCCTATAAAATCACTCGCTTGAAAATAATTTTAGAAAGTAAATGGAAAAGCTTGATCACCAAACCTCAACAAAAAGCTAACCATTTGAAATCAGCGCTTAGGCCTAATCACTGTAGATCAATGATATTCTATGCAAGACTCAAATGGTGAGTGGTCTAGTGGTCTAGTGGTAAGAAGACGTTCCTAGTAGCGGTAGCTCCGGGTTCGAATCCAGTCCAAATAAAATGGCTTCTTTTATTTTATTTTTTTTTCTGAAATGTCCTGGGAAACAGTGTTCTAAATTAACTATAATGGTAAATTCAGAGCAATTTAAGAATTAACGATAATGGTAAATTCAGAGAGGAGATTATGTTGGGTTTTCAGATCCTCGTGCGCGAAGGAACGCGGGCGCACAAAACGGCTGGTAATCGAGCCTGGGAGAGAACCAACAACAAACTGACCCACATATTACGCCGGGGCCGGGAATTGAACCCGTGCCACATTGGTGGGAGGGGCACCGCGGCAGAACGCACTGCGCATGAGTAGAAAACTGAGCATCCGGTGAATAACGCATTTCCGGTGACATACTGTAATCCCATGTAAATGTTGTAGTTAATTTTTTTATCTCAGGTAATTTTTATTTTTCCATTGTTTTTGGGTATGGTAATATATGCTGATGAATTTGAAACAAAGGAAAAACAAAAATTACCTGAAATAAAAAATGAACTACAACATAAACAACATAAAACTCCCGTACCGCGAAGTTTGAAAACAAAAAGTAAGAGTTATAAAACAAAGGTAGAGAAAAAGTTTGTTTCGTTGAAAAGTTTTTTCATCGTTCAAGTTTCAAGCGTTTGCACCAAGGGGTTTGGTGTTTGCACCAACAACGAAATATGAACAAATAATTTTTGCATCGCATTTTTTCACAAAAAACAAGTCTTCACTCCATCTCGAAATGTATTCATGCAAGAACCGATCGTGTACGTACCATAATTTTCTTCGGTTTTGGTCCTTTCATCATTGCATCTAGAAAATCTAGGTCTGTTGGTTCATGCAGAAATGTTGTTTTATGCTGTTCGCATCGATGTTGACTGGTAGTTTAACGGACCGGAAGTGCTTGAAGTTTACGCATGCGCAAACGTTCTGCCGCGGTGCCGGTGGGAGGCGAGTGCTCTCACCGCTGCACCACCCATGCTCCACAAACCTAATTCGCAACTGTCTGTGTTGCGTTGAATTACTTTTTACTGGAAAACATGCTTTCAGAAGTAGATGATAATTCCACAATTTTATAAAAATGCATTCTAACAGCACTTGAAATGTTTGCTTAATAGAGGTTTTGTGTAACAAAACGGCGTAATTTGGGTTGTCCGCGTCCGCCTAATAGAGGGGTCCGCTGAATACATGTTCGATTTACAGTAAATATGGGAAGAAAATGTTGGGACCCAAGCTGGTGTCCGCTTAATAGAGGGTTTCCGCTTAATATGGACCATAATGGCGGCCGATTTATTTATTCTTTTATATGTATGTTAATTAGCCTCACTGGCCTCGGTAACATGTGCAAAATTCAAAAGAATTTTTACTCTAAAATGAGGCCAGTGAGGCTAATTAACATACATATAAAAGAATAAATAAATCGGCCGCCATTATGAAAGTAGACGATGGGGTCCGCTTAATACAGGTTTGACTGTATTTTGGCATCCTACGCCCGCGGAGCCATTTTGAAATTTTCGAAAAATTAATAAGCGCTTTTGGTGGAAATACGATAAATCGACGTACCAAAAGACAAACGCAAACAAACAATTATGTGTATTTATTCACCACGATATACGTCAAATATCTACTTCTTTGTACATAGTAAAATATTTGTACACTACTTTTTATAATTAATAGCATATCGATTCTTTGAATAGGTTTATTAAACATGTTAAGATTTACAAATAAGTTCTTTTGGTAACGGATTTTCATCCACCTTTGTGTTGTAAAATACTTTCTTTGGTACTTGGTTTTAAATAAAACATACAAAAAAGGTAGAAAAATGGAACAGAAAAATAATACGAAGGAAAAATACACAGGGGGTGAATAAAAGTAAAATGCAGCCGCAATTAATGTTATTCACCAAGTATATCTAATTTACTGCCACAAAGATCGCACCAGTACAAATATCCTCAAAACGGTAACAAAGGAAAGTAACAAAAATCATAGATATAAAAAATTGGTGATGCTTGCCGCTTTTAAAACGTGATTTTTTTAAATTCATGAATTGATAGGTCACTGTGAAGAGAGCTTGCTCGAAGGCCACTGTCTATCTCCGACCACGAATGTGAAGGTTATTTGCAGATACGTGCAAACAGCTAGGCTGAACTTAGTTTATGTGTGAATTCACTGATCATGGTTTTCAGATCATTATTGCGCAGTACTTTCCTTTAGTGGCGCTATTTACTTTTTAAATCCCTTTTTCCAGAAAAGTTTGGAACCTTTTGTCAAGTGTACAAATTTTCGCATTTTTAAGGAATATTAGACCCGATTTCCAGCTGTTTCGTGAGTCATATTTTCATCCTCCGCAAGTGGTTTGCGAAAAGAAAAGAGGACCCACAAAACGGTACTGTTTATGATACTGTACAAGGTGATTCTAACTTTTGAGTTTGTTGATGAAATCCTAAAGTGTGACCATTCAAATGAAAGCTATTGAGCAGTACTTTCCTGTGGTGCTGTGGTACAAGCTGGTTCTAACTTTTGAGTCTGTGGATGAAATCCTAAAGTGTGACCATTCAAATGAAAGCTACTGAGCAGTACTTTCCCGTGGTGCTGTTTATTATGTTGTACAAGATGGTGTAACTTTCCAGTCTGCGAGGGAGTTGAGTACGAGCGACCTCGGACGTCTGAGAATCAGGCTGCTATGAGAGTGAAAGGGTTAAAATATATTTCTGCTAGAACACTTCCCAACTCTTTGGTTCCTTGGCTTTTTTCTTAGGCGGCTTGAAAGTTAAGTCATGCTGCCGCACTCGCTCACGAGCCCGCTCAAGTTCAGAAATGGTCAGCGGATGTTCCAGGATTGTTCGCAGCAGCTTTGCAAAGAAGGGTATGTATGACATGAAACCAATAAAATCGATAAACCCTGGAAGAAAACAAAAGAAAAGCAAAGAAACATGTAAGTCACGGCGGCCTTTTGTTACCATCAACAGAAAGGGCATACAAATACAGTAAGTTGGCGTTACAAAAGCTAAAAATCTCGTCGTCACTTACGACTTCAGAAACTGTGGTAATGTTGAGTTGAAGTAGTCTTGGAAAGGACAGGTAATTTTTTGTGTAAATGGTTAATAACCGTGGACAATCTAAGGTACGCATTTACACAAAATAACGGAAGCGGAATTAAACCAGTTAATCCTGAGACATCAAATGACTCAATAAATAAACAAAATTTGACACGTGATAATCATGTGCAGTTGTGTGGACTCACCAAACTCATCACGTGCTCCTTCAAGCACCTCCTTGGCTGTCTGAAGGTCAGCCCCTATTTCCGTTTCCATGGCAGCAGACACCATGACTAATAGCTCGCCAGCGTCCAGTCTGTTATCGTCATCTTCATCGATTGTTTTGAACATTTCCTATACAAGAAAAGCATTGATATGGTAAAATATAGCAAGTGAAGCAAAGTGAAGCCAAAGAGAACAGTTTCCAAATTTGAATTCTAACTTCATTTATTTCAAAGAAGCTTCCATGCAAGATAGTGAACTGAAAAAAAATTGAAAAGCAAGCTTCCTACACTAAACTCTCAATATTGAAGAAACATATTCTAATTTCACTTCATAAACTACTGAAAAACTGAAAAAACCGACTAGCTTTCTTTTCAATCTGGTCACACTGTATAAATTATCCACAGACTTTCTCAAACTCATTTAATGAATTAGAGCAGTTTTCAATTGAGTTTCTAAAGTAATTACACAATTGCTTTGGTTTTTCATTGCTACGCTTTGTGATTGGCTTAAAAATCTCGCGCCACTTTCTCGACCAATCAGAAGTAAAACCAAAACCAATCGTGACTTGCTCGCACGCGTTTTCCGCGCTTGGCGCCCCCGACATGTAATTGCTTCGAGCTCTGATTGATTCATTGGATTGTTTACGACTGCTGTGATTGGTCAGAGTAATTACTTTGGTTAAAATAATTCATCAAATTTGAACAAAGAAAGACATAAGCGTGACAGTGGTTTGGAAACACGATCTCAATTAGCATTGATTTTGGTGATTTTATTCCGTCATTTTCTCAGTATTTAATAATCAGTTTGAGAAGCTATATGGAATACTCGAAAGAGTGTTTGATCACGTATCCAAAAACCTCGAAGTCGGTGTAGTAGCATACGAAACGTCAAGTTTTATAAAAAATGAATAAGTTCAATATGTTTATCACCGCGGTTTGTGTTCTATTTCTTATCAAGCTACGATGGCCCCAGAACAAAAGTCTTTATGATTCGGTTAAAAAAACTCGGCTGCGCCTCGTTTTTCAACCCACTTCTCGGTGTTTGGATATCCTGATGAAACACTTTTCCTCGTGTTTGATATATTACAAGAAATTTAGCAGAACAGTCAATTGAGACAAGGTTTGATATGACTGCCAGTAAAGGGTTAAAAAGCAGGTACAACACAAAACTCCTCCTTAATTCTACTACTTATTGTAAATTTATGTAAATGAATATAGAGTGCAAATAAAGTTGTTGTTGTTGTTTATGTTGTTGTCATACCGTGTCAAATCTGTTCCAATTAGCAAAAGCAATATGCAATTTACCTTGAAAATGACAATATGCTGGGCCAAATTTTCCAGATCTAAAGCTAGTGAAGCGTCTTCGGATTCAGTTCTGAAAAAAAAAAAGACAAAAAGAAAAAAAAACAAACAGATATGCCCAGTTAATCATTTTATAATAAAAAGTGATATGATAACAGAAACTTCACACTTCTTACTTGATTCCGGCAATTCGGTCGTTGAGAGCGCAGATGGCAGCAAATTCTCTTTTATCGATGGTCTGGTCTTTGTTCAAGTCAAACACCTTAAAGTGAATGCAAGAAATAAATAAAAGAATGCTTGCACGGATCCAATAAATGACAAAGCTAACTTTAGAAACTCTCTTCGCGTAAAAATGTTACTAGCAAACACGCAAGTGTTTGAAATTATAAAACTGAATTATATTTTTTGTAAACTTTGAATTCTAAGCCCGGATGAAATCCTAACGTGTGACCATTCAAATGAAAGATATTGAGCAGTACTTTCCTGTGGTGCTGTTTGTTATGCTACAAAAGGTGGTTCTAACTTTTGAGTCCGTGGATGAAATCCAAGCTATTGAGCAGTACTTTCCTGTGGTGCTGTTTATTATTCTGTACAAGGTGGTTCTAACTTTTGTGTCTGAGGATGAAATCCTAAAGTGTGACCATTCAAATGAAAGCTATTGAGCAGTACTTTCCTGTGGTGCTGCTTGTTATGCTACAAAAGGGGGACAAAAGGTGGTTCTAACTTTTGAGTCTGTGGATGAAATCCTAACGTGTGACCATTCAAATGAAAGTTATTCAGCAGTACTTTCCTGTGGTGCTGTTTATTATGCTGTATAAGGTGGTTCTAACGTTTGAGTCTGTGGATGAATTCCTGAAGTGTGACCATTCAAATGAGGCAGTTTTTTTCCCGGGGTGCCATTTTCAGTGTTTTGCAGCAACTAAACAAGTGACGGAAACTCGGGCCGTTATTACCTGAACAAAATGTTTGATATCATGTCTAGAAACAGAGGGCTGCATCCTGAACTTGAGTTCCTGTAGAGTTACACTGCCATTCTTGTCTTTATCCACTTCATCAAACAGCAAGCCAAACACATGTCTCTGTTGCTGGTTGATAATTCCGTACCGCGCATCCTGCAAGAAAATAATCAGATTGATAGAAAGAAACAAGGAATGTTGCTTCTCCTCCCTGGGTGGGATACCTGGCCATCACAAAGCCCCAAAAGGTTTGTACGCCGGTACTAACTGGAGAGAGACATTGTGGAGCAAAGTGTCTTTTGTAAGAACACAACACGATGTATGCCCATGTATATGTTGTGGTTTAAATTTTTCTTTGGTTTAAAAATTTTCAAACCAGTTTGATTTTGAGTTTTCTTTGTCTCAGATTCATTATCATAATGTGACACAAAAGAAAACAAAAATTGAACTTGTTTAAAAAAAATTTAAACCAAAGAAAAATTTGAACCACAACATATACACCAGGGTTAAGATAGACAATGTAGAGCAAAGTGTCTTTTTTAAGGACAGTTCGAAAGTTTGAAGGACTAACCACTAGATCTTCAGAACCCCACTAAAAAGGCTTTCTATTATCTTAAAAAGCAACAAACTTTTAAAATACATCTATATCGTATTTTCTCGATTAAAAGCCGGTCCCCGAATAAACGCCGGGCGACAAGGTCGAGTTTTAAATAAACGCGCTGGCGTTTATTCCCCCGAAGGGGGGTTACGTAACTGATTGATATCATGAAATAATATAATTTTCGGTAAAATTAACCCGCCAGCGGCCATTCCACCTTACGGCACGTTCCGTATGGTCTGTTTTAATAAAAATGCTAGCTGTATTAATGGTTACTGATGCTATAGTGTATATGCGTTCAACAGCAATTTTGATGTATATAAATCAGAACAAAGAATGCAGTAGAACCAACAATATTCTCCTGTAAGTTAAACATTAACTTACAGGAGATAAAAAGGAAACGTTAACAAAAAACTACAACATGAATAGTCGCTTTACAGTCTCTATTTTGCTGGATTTTTTGTCAAGCGAACTTTCATTTTTATCGGGATACGAAGTTCGTCATCTTTCTCATCCCGAGGTTCGCTTCATCGTTTCTTTATCAAGTTCTTCTTATCTGTCGAGTTGTTGTTTATGCCGATAAAAAAACTCAAGATCATGGAACATCACTTAAATTTCTGGTTAAAAATTTGTTCCAGTTTTCTGACATGAGTCTCCTTGAGACTTCTTGTTATGTTTTCATTAAGATTTTCGGAATATTTACATCAATTTAGCTTCTGAATAAGAAATTTCAGCATAAATTGCATAAAGTGCGATCATGAAAATGATGAAAAAATTACCCCTGTTTGATAAACGCCGGTCCCCAAATATACGACGGAGTCGCAACGCCGAGTTTCAAATAAATGCCGGAGGCGTTTAATCAAGAAAATACGGTGTGTATGACTTACAGGTGTCAGAAATACGACGACGGAGTCGACGGAGTCGCAACGCCGAGTTTCAAATAAATGCCGGAGGCGTTTAATCAAGAAAATACGGTGTGTATGACTTACAGGTGTCAGAAATTCGTCGTCTTCCAATTCCTTGCCATCTGTAATTTCTGTCAAAAACGCCCTGGAAACACGATAAGAAACAATACAAGAGAATTGGCTGACATAGTTCACGACATGCATGTCACCTCCGTGTTAACGGAGTTCGTTCGGGGGTGATGAAGGTATGAAAGTACTCCCCCAGGGGGTTCGACTGTGCTAAGGCAATGAAGCAAACAATGGTTAACCGCTCTTCACTGCTAATGTTTTTCAAAGAGTTAAAATAACTCCTTAAGTGGAGTTAATTAAAATTAACTCCTCACACTGGAATTAACTTAACTCCATTAGCGGTTGGGGTTATTTTAACCCCGGATTCGGAGTTAAATTTGGAGTTTCAGTGGATTTCAGCTTACTTTTGCCGCGCCGGTTGCCAAGTTCGTTGGGAAATTCGAAGTTGTTAATTACATTTGTCAGTTCGCCAACCAAATTGCGAAGTTCGAAACGAAGTTGCAACTTCGGTGTCAACAACGAAGGTTGTAAACTCTGAAGTTGTTCTTTTGCTATTTGCGAAGGCAAAACAATTTTTAACTCTGGGTGGTTTCTTTTTAAGATTTTTTTGTGGACTTCTACATATAAGACAAATCTATGCAGACTCTATACACTGGCGGGGTTCGGATTATTACCGCGGTCATGTAAGATGCATGCCGCCATTTTATTTGTGGTTTCGAATTTGGCTAACATATACGGTAGATACATATTCTTCTATGTTCACTTTAAATATCTTGCAATCTTTACTTGTGCTGTATTCTGTTGTTTATGATTTAGTTGCAGTGAAAAAACATGAAGCGATATTGCAACTTCTGAGAACAGATGTTCTGAAATACTAAACGTAAACAAAGATCTTGCTTGTTAATTTCCTTTTGTCCGTTGATCTGATTTTCCAAATAAATATTTTTTTTTAAAAATGACGCACAATTTAAAATATTTGTCTTATTTTCGAAAACAGCATCACAGCAACTTTTGAGTTTACCAACTTCTTTACGCCGAGATCACGAACTTCAAAACAAAGTTCGCAATTTGGTTGGCTATTAAACTGACAAATGTAATTGGCAACTTCGCAATATAGTTCCGAATTTCCCAACGAACTTGGCAACCGGCGCGGCCAAAGTAAGCTGAAATCCACTGTAAAATGACCCCCAAAGAGGGGCTATTTTGATCCTTAATCTTAACTCCACTTTTGGAGTTAAAAAACTCTTTGGAAAATTACAGTGTATTACTGATTACTTACGAGGAAAATTTTTTCCCACTCTTCTTTGTGGCTTCTGTGTTAGTTGACATGAAAATCCTAAGGAAATTAAAGAGAAAAAGTCATTGGCTATTGAAAAAGAAAGACAAGATTATCCAACCCAAGATTCTATTTGTAGCTGAAGGTGCTGTTTATACACGAGGCAAATTTTCCCTGCAATTTGCAACGCAACGTTGACGAGAGCCTTTGCGAGCCAAGTTGCGGATGAAATTGCCCGTGTAGCACCCCTCTTCGCAACTTGTCTCGCAACGAAAAATTGTGTTGCGAGTTGCAGAGAAAGGTGAACAATTCTGTACTTTTCGCTGCGTTGCGATAAAAGTTGCGCGCGTGTAACATGCAATCTGCAACTTGTCTCGCAATGTTCTCGTCAACGTTGCGATATAAGTTACGCGCGTGAAACATGTAATCTGTAACCTGTCTAGTAATGCTCTCGTCAGTGTTGTGATATAAGTTACGCGCGTGTAACATGCAATCTGCAACTTGTCTCGCAATGCTCTCTTCAGCGTTGCGATATAAGTTGCGCGCATGTAACATGTAATCTGTAACTTGTCTCGTAATGCTTTCGTCAGCGTTGCGATATAAGTTGCGCGCATGTAACATGTAATCTGTAACTTGTCTCGTAATGCTCTCGTCAGCGTTGCGATATAAGTTGCGCGCATGTAACATGTAATCTGTAACTTGTCTCGTAATGCTCTTGCAAGTCGCAAGAAAAATGGCTTTGTGTAACAGCACCTTATGGCGGCGAAATACGAGATACAAAAACCCTCAACTTGTCGCGCAACATTGTTTCGTTGCAAGTTTTGGTCGATGTTTCCCGTTTATCACCATGCGTGATCAACTTGTCGCGCAACAAAAACATTTGTTGCAGGTTGAAGAAATTTGTTGCGAAAAGTAGAGCGCAGGTCAACTTTGAGCAACAAATTTTGCCTTTGTTACTCGTTTTTCATCAAACTCTCAACTTGTCACGCAACAAATTTGCCAATGTTGCGCGACAAGTTGAGGGTTTTTGTATCTCGTATTTCGCCGCCTTTAAGGTGTCAGTAATGTATCAGTCAATTCTCTGAACGTCTGTAACAAGCTAGAAGATGCCGATCAAGGATACCCGGCCTCCTATCACTCGCACTCACCTGTTTGGTGGAGGTTTTCCCGGCTGATATCTCGTGTCTACCACTTCTCTTTTTATTCCGAGCCACTCATCCAAATATTTATTCCTCTTCTCTTCTTTAGGTTCGCTAGTATCATTCGCATCATCTTTCTTTGCCTCATCATCCTCTGGCCCTTTCTTTGTCATTTTCTTTCTATCTTTTCCCGACTTTTGATTTTCAGCCGTCTTTCCTTCCTCCTTGAAGCGTATTTTCCCCTTCTTTACTCCTTTGGCCACAGGGCTCCCACTCTTCTTCGCAGAATGCGTCTTTTTATCACCTCCTTCATTGCTGTCCTTGTTTTCACTAGAGGAGTCGCCATCTTGGACGCCATTTTGGGATTTTCTCTCGCTGAGTACAACAGCTTTGCGGTCCATGAATTCCTTCCGTCTTCCTTTGATTGACACGCTGTCAAACTCGTCAACTGAACTGACATCCGAGTCTTCTTCCGCCCACTTTCCATCATTTTCGGCGCTTTCTAAATCAGTAGCAGACGAAAATGCCTGGGTGCAAAAACAACACTTACGCTTACACAAGAATTGCAGTTAAGACACTAACAATTTCAGGGCTGAGTTTGGGTTAACTGGCCTAATAACTAAAAGTGGCATTATTTTACTGTTGGGGGTTAACAAATAAACGTTTCCAAAGTGAACTTTGTCTAAGCCGGATATCTTCGGAACCAGCTCTAGCTGTCTGCCTAAGAGAGGTGTCCGCCTTATAACTTTCACCTTTTTTCAACTTTTATTACTTCCATCACTTTTTAATACAATGTATATTATAAATGGTCTCAGTAACAAGCTTAAAATCAAAAGCGACGAGGAGTCTATAGAAAAGCACAAAATGCTTGAAGTAATAGATCCCCTTCAACGGCCATTACATAACATAACTTTACGTTGAATGCTTGTTTTACAATTCAATTGAAGATAACAATAATGAAACATTGTAGAAGCAATAAAGAATGAAAAATTTGTTTACTGGAGAATTATTTGCCACTACTGTCATTGTCCTGCTTTGATAGAATTTTTTGCTTGATACATTTTTTAAAAGAGAAAATTAACTTAATATCTTTTGTCTTTTTGTCAATGCTGTTCCATATTGTTGGACCCTGAAATGACAGGGAATACTGCCCTAGCCTGGATGATTTAAGGGAAATATGACAGTTCTGTCTATAGAGAGTTTAATTACAGATGAACAAGTGAAATTCGTCCAAAAGAGTTGTCCGCCTTACAGGGGTATCCCAAATCCGTCTTAATAAAGTTTACTGTGTATGAAAAGAGGAATAGCAAATAGAAAAGAGGGACAAACAATGCTTGTAACAAACATTTGCGATAGTATTTTCTTTTTCATGCACTTTGGTTTTCATTTGCTTTATCCAATGTGATGAGAGACCGTGACGTTGTGGGAAAAACACAGAATTGAAAAATGAAGCATTGAGGCGAGAAAGGAGAAAATCAAAGAAAGTACATTGAAGATTTATATTCCAAGAGAAGCAGTTTTGTTGAGTAGGATGGCTGATATAATCGAATTGGAAAATGTAGAGGTGTTTTGGAAGCTTAACTTACCCCGGAGCTGGGTGCCCTGATCCCACTCCCGGGCACAGGGGTGCTAAGCTGACCACTAGGACTATCGCGAGGATTACTGGCAGTAAATCTGCAAGCAAAATAGTCATTGATGAATATTAAAATACTAAAATACTTACTTGTTTGCTAAGGTTCGTGTGAATAGACTGGGAATGCGTTATTTGGCAAGAAGTGTGGAACCGGTATTTGCAGTATGCAATACAAGGCATGCAACATGCAATAATAAATTGATGCAATGGATCCAGAAATAAAACTGACTTATATAGCACTTGCTCCATATGTTAACCCTTACCACGACTTGTTTTGCAACGTTGCCAATTGCATGCAAGCTATCCATGCTGCAATTAACTCAAGAAGATATTGAAAGAAGCCAGTTTAAGAATGTTAAGATCTTTAAGGGCTTGCGTTTTCATGTACGGTATTGAATACATGTACATGTGAAATTTGGCAAATATTTTGCAATTAGAAATTTAAAAATCAAGGGAACAAGTTGAATTTAAATAATCGAAAGAGGCCTATCGGTTTCAAAATATTCCTTTTGAATGCCAAGATGTCAACGTTAATATTAAGTCACTAACTTTGCATCCTTGGCAGCCTTGTAGTCTGTAAGTTGCTTCTGTTGTGCAAGAAGTCTCAACTGCAACAGATCCGTGTTATCCACATCATACCTATAAAATAATTTTTAAACAGCAAATTATAAATGTTGCAATTTAATGCATGCATGTACTGTGATTTTGTATTTTGTTTATATTTATCTGTGTTTTATTGTATTTACTATTTCCCTTTTCCATTTAACTTCCCGTCTCGATACCTACAGAAGTGTGTTGTTAGATTAGGGGAAGGAGCTGCTGGTGTGAGGCTCACTGGCCTTTGGAATATGCAGAGCAAGAAGGCAGCATCTAGACAAGTGCTCTTTAACAGTCAGTTAACATGTGTATCTGTTGCAGGTAAAAATCCGTTCTCAGTATTCAGCATCGGTCAAATGTGTACCTAGTATTCATACCTAGGATCTACATGTAGGTAAGCTAACCCTAACCCTAGTACAAAGCTAACCATCACCCCTAGCACAAAGATACATGTCGCCAGTGTTGTGATGGTTAGCTTTGTGTTAGAGCTAGTAGCTTGGGTTAGTTTTGTGCTGGGGTTAGGGTCAGCTTTATTAAGATTGAATACTGGGTACACATTTAACCTGAATGGAACATCATGAACATTTTTTTAGCAGTTTCTAAGGGGACAAATAAGAGAGCTGTAAACTTACCTTTCTTGTATGGGGATTTTTGTTCCAGCCATGTAGTACTGCTTGTCAATTCTGTGGTGAAGAATCTGCAAACAATAAACACAATTTATAAATTAAAAGCAGTATTCAGTCGAGATTCAAAAGAGATTTGCTTGATTTTATACTGATTGGCTAAAAATCACTTTGCGCCACTTTCTGAACCAATAAGAAGTCAAACCAAAGCCAATTATGACTTCCTGGCATTCATTTTCTCATGCTTGGTGCCAGGTACACACATTAAATGCTTTGAGTGTATTAAAGATTCATTGATGTATGCCAAAGTGATGACTAATTGGCTTTGGTTTTATAATCTGATACAACAAATGACAACAACTTTATTTGTACTCTATAGACTAGAGTTCAAAACTTCAAAACTCCTATATTTCACAAGCAGTTGTTATCATATAATTTAACTGATTTGTGCAAGATGAGAGATGACTTAGTAATGGAACCCAAGTTTTATAAAACCACAATTATGGCTGTAGGAATGTGATTATACAAATTGATTGTTATTGTCCAGTAAATTATAGTGGGTCCTATAAATTAGTTTGGTCGTAGAGGTCATAAGAAGGGGCTCTACTGTATCGGAAGATAAACCAACCTCAGACGTCCTTTTCATTCTCCTACAATGTTCTTTTGCTTGTTCTTCAGTCTTCAGTCTGTCTCTTTGTTTACTGTACAATATTCTAGGACTGGTAATTTAATGAAACACATACATGTATTAGATGACAATGTCAATGATATACAATGAAAGATTTATGCTGTAAACACAAAAGACTGATCATTAAATTTTAGTGAAAGAATTATTGTAACTACTGCAGTTTACCCAAACCAACAACATCAACAAACAAAAGTGTTCACAGAAAAATCAACAAAAGATAAAAATTTAACCTACTTTTCATTTGTCCGATATCTTGATGGTACGTCCCCCTGAGGATAACAAACACAAAGAAGAAGCAATATCAATAAAAGACCACTGATGATTAAATAAATTTGGCAATAAAATTAATATTATAAAATTATTTTTTCAGAGTGCCTCTAATTTTACTCTTACTTAAGTCACCAGAAGAAATACTGTCAGATGCTTTCTTTCACTGAAGGCAGTCTTTCAACACCAGCTGGAGTTAGGGAGCGTGGTTTAACAAACAAAATGAAAATAAAGCCTGATTGCAGGTTCATTTAAATAATTGCTGAGTTAATAATGTAGGCTGGCAGCAGTTATGACCAAGGACAGATCAACAGTATAGTGACATGTATCTGCATCTGTTGGGGAAAATTAGTTAAAGGGCCACTGTCCCGCCGAAATAGCAAAATTTCGCTTAGCTTATTTCCATGTTATATCGCCAAATGCCACCAAATATACAACTTAGTTGGATAAAAAAGATTCTATAGAGCAAAACAAACTTCAGTAGTTTGGAGAAAAGTGCAGGATTGCAAGGATTGATGTGGATTACAGATCATGAAATTTGATTTATTGACAGGTGGTCAAGAAATCAAATTTGCCATTCTTGTGAAATTTTGACTTTTCTAGCCATTATTCCATTTCTGTTTAGTTCCTATATCTTTGCTTCTATCACTTTTGGCGACGGTTTCTTCCAATTCCAAGATGATAAAGTAAGCTTAAAGCAAGCTCCTGGCCATAATCATGAAAACAGGATATTTTAGCCTGGATAGTGTCCTTTAAATAGTATTGAGAATCAAGTAAGCTTTCAGAGATACTACCATGTGGTGGCTGTAGGAGATGGGAACTGATCTTGTTGTTCCAGTGGGGGAGGGTGAGTATTTCCTGCTCAGTGGCATGGCAGGAAGAGAAGTTGTCTTGAACTTCACAGTGGGTCTGTAAGTACATTAAAAAAGTTGTCAGAATGAACCTATAGCTATTAGACAGTTTAAGTGCAAAGTTTTTCAAAGGAAACAATAATCGTAAGATTACAAATATCACTTAAAATGGTTTCATAGGTAACATGCCTCCCACTTGTACTGTAAGTTGTGTTTTGAAGACACTGAATAATCAATCTTTATATATTACTTTTTTTTACACCTCAGATGATAGATATTGCTGTCAGTCGTAATAGCTACATGCACACCAGCTTGAATGTGTAAAAAAACTTAAGTAGACCAAAACATAGATTTGTAGGCCTTTAGAAATGAGCACCCAGCCATTGCTAGACGTCCTGTTAACATGTATCCCTAGGGTAGAAATCTGTGTTACAATCGCTCCTGCCATTCATCCCCCAGCAGAGCTTGCTTGAAAGCTAATTGGAGCAATTCCATCTGAGGGGACAACAGCCTTGATTAGCTCTCTCAGATGGACAGTTGTCTGGTCCTAAAGATGACTACAACTGTATGTTGGAAGAAGCTATATTATGTAGCTGGCAACTGAATTGACGTACTGAAAATTGTATTCTGCATATTCACTCCTTGCTGTAGATTTCTCATTTACAGGCTGCAAAAAAAATCCATTGCTGGAGTAAAGGAAATTGAAATAACACATTTAAAAATTCAAACTGGAAGGAGGCAGACCAGTTGGCTGGTTACTCAACAGTTGGCCCTGGATTGACTATAATGGGGTTGCACATTTTCGGAATTTATTTTAGTATGGATTTCGGGTATTTAGAAGTGGAAAGATTTGTGGGAAAAACAATATTGTTACCGTACAGCTGAAAGTGACTAAGTATTGGGATCACAAAGTTTACATTAATTTTCACAGAAGTGACTAAAATGAAGTCTATAATTGGCCACAGAATAGACTATAATGGGATAGGGGCTCGGAGAGGCCAGCGGCACATATCCAGTAAAAGTTGATCCTAGTACCCCCCCACCCCTCCCCTGGTAGTTTGGCCTTAAGGATTTAAACACTGGACTGCAGAAATTTATCTACTGGTCAGAGAGGAGGAATTATACTTCAATCTGTATTACAAGTCTTACGCACTAACCACTATTTTTTAATGACTTATGCTGCCAGCTCCTTTAATAATTATTATTACACATACAATCTATCATAATGGCCAATCAGAGTTTCCAAAACACGTTGAGGAGCAGTTACTACAGAACCGGACCTCTAATACTGCTCCATCTGACTGAGAAAGTAGACAAGTTGAAGTACATGTAGATATTAAATAAGGGAAAAAAATTCAGATGTTGGTCATCCGAAGGTGACATTTGGTACCGTTATTTTTATTTTTTCACCCTGAGGTTAGGTATACATGTATTTAGTCAAACAGTTAGTGAGTTGAGTTCTTGACCTGAAAAAATTAGTTGCTTGAAACCTGGACTCTAAGCTGAAGTTTTATGTTTGAGCAAATCATAGAACACAGTAAGCTGGTGGGTGAGTTGTACAGGAGGGGGGAGGGGAGGCTAGGGGAAGGCTAGGGGGAGGGCAGAAATGTATTAGTTAGCATCCTATCCAAGAAACAGGAAATGATTTTACATGATGCTGGCATATTTACCAAAAATTTTTTTCATATAAATTTACTATTAATATTGAATATTGATATCAAATTAAACAAAGCAAATGAAATGGCAGCCATGACTGTGTACCCGAAGCGACATATCATTAGTTTCCAAGTGTCCAGGAGCAGATGCAACACTGTGTGTTGGACTCGCCATCTTGAGTCTGCTGACTGGTGATTGGCTCTTGAAGTATCTGTGCCGAACATGTGTCTGCCTTTGCCATTCGTCGTTTTTCACTGATGGTGAGATTATTCTTTTGTAAAGTTGAGCTATGCTGTAATCATCTGTACACCAGAAAGAGAAAAGAAAGAAATCACAGGAGAAATTTCATACGTGTAAGGACATTAATTTTAAGGGAGTACCAGTGTCTCTTGGGCACAGAGATGCCAGTTGGTTCACAAATTAAGCACTCATACCAGGGGAGGGGGCAGGGGGGGGGGGGGGTACTCTAATATATAGAGCTATAAAGGTATGTGCCACTCCAAAGGGTGTGGTTTTTTAGCCATTTTGGTCTGAAAACTGGTATAGATTTTTACCATTGGACCAAATCACCAAAGGTGTCTGTTTTATAGAGAAAGTTGACGGTAATCTTTTGAGTTCTAAATATGTGTACAGTCAGCTTTCTCTAAGATGGACCCCTTTGGGACAAGACTGTCTAAGACTGTCTGTCTTGGAAGGATGTCTGTCTTGTAGAAAGTTCAGTAAAACAGTAAAATAAACTTGTCTTTTGATTGAATTGTAATGTATAGACCAAATTGAAGTGTCTGTCTAATTTATAAGAGAGATGTCTGTCTCATAAAGAGTTCATCAGCTACTCAGCAAATTTCCACCGGTTTTCCGTGGTGTGGACTCTTATTTACCACGACTTATGTCATCACATGGTCGAAATGTTGTGGACTCACGAGGTGCAGCCGAGTGAGTCAGCAACAAATTTTGACCATGTGATGACGTAAATCGTGGTAAATAAGAGTCCACACCACGGAAAACCGGTGGAAATCTGTTTTTTACCACAATATTTAGAAATTGCGTGATGTTAGCATCGGCACCGTTGTCTGCACTCTCATTTACCACCCGCATCGACCAATCAGATTGCGAGATTACCGGCAATTGTGGTAAAAAAAATGAGTGACGTACTGAAGTGCGGTATAGACCAAAATATTGAAGTGTCTGTCTTACAGAGGTGTCTGTCTCATAGAGTTCAGTTACAATGATAGAAGTTAGTGACTGAAGTGCAGAAGAGACCATCTTTGGGTGTCCATCTTAGAGAGGTGCCCGTCTCATAGAAAATTTAGTTACAGTAAGGGGCCGTCGACATATTCACAAGTTCCCCGCTTAACCTCCACTGGACGTTTGGGGGGGGGATAGGGAGAGTCGAGATTTGGACGTTAGCGCGGGGCATTTGGAGCAAGTACGAAATTGTTAGTTTTTAATCCTAGAAATGCCACACATGTCAACGTTCTCATGTTCACTTTAATCACAAAGAAACAGTCACCAATGTTTGTTGTTTCACACATCCGTAGTCTCGCAAACTGTATTCACCCGACTATTAAAAAACGTCGCTCCAGGCGACGTTGGGACGGTGAAAATTCTAAGTGGACGTTAAGGAGGAGGGTGGGGGGGGGGGGGGGTAGTCTGACCTTAACATCCAGTGGACTTTAAGGACGTTCACGCTAATTGTTTATGCGCATCCTTACTGCGCACGCAATTCATGTCCCAATGCCATGCTACGTCATGCATGAGCGTGCGCGCAAGAAAAGAAATCTAAGAACATAAAGGACTGGTAGCCGATGCGTTAACTTTTCTTAGATTTAACTCGCTTGGATGGTCGGTGACCCCCAATTTTTTGGGTGTGCGGAAAACTCAGACCCGGAAAACTCAGACCTCAGACCCGGCGGAAAACTCAGACCCCTCGAAATTACCAAGAAATAAACTTCACTCATGATCAATTTTAGTCACCTCGCATAAAATGTTTTGTTGTCACGCAATCACCCCAGGAGATCGCTTAGAATACAGCGAGATGTTTATCTTGCCCGGTTCGTCGCTGTCAATCAAACAGGGAAAAACTATAAACATGGTTTAAAATAGCAGCCGACAAGAGATATTTAGCATTTTTCCTTTTTCTTGAGGACATTACTAAACTTCGATAAGCATCGAAACGGTAATTTTTTTTTCTTGATTTAGATAACTCGAATTACATGTACATGTGTCGCATACTTGTAAATACTGCCATCGTTGCCTAGCACATGACCAAATTCTTCCTGGAATAAAATTTTACTTTCGTCCTAGAAACCTTGAAATAATATTAAAAAAACTGATTGTTGGACACATCGCATGCTTTGAACTGCTAAAATAATATCCGCCTCGGAATCTTCATCTAAATTTTAAAACGTGTTTTGTTGCGATTCCTGAATGCGGCGCTCTCTTCAGGTGTTTGCTCAAGCGTAAAATATGCAACTCTGAGCGCTTCTACACTCGCAATCACGGGAAATCCGTTCTGTCTAGCACTATAAATAACTATGAATGTATACAACTGACTTAATTTGACTAACATTTTCGCGACTCTTTTTTTTCTCCATTTTTTTCAGTGAAAAGTGATCGAAGTGTCGACTGCTATTTTAAACCGTGTTTATAGTTTTTCCCTGTTTGATCGACAGCGATGAACCGGGCAAGATAAACATCTCGCTGTATTCTAAGCGATCTCCTGGGGTGATTGCGTGACAACAAAACATTTTATGCGAGGTGACTAAAATTGATTATGAGTGAAGTTATTTCTTTTGTAATTTCGAGGGGTCTGAGTTTTCCGCTGGGTCTGAGTTTTCCACCGTGTCTAAGTTTTGAAATTTCGAGGGGTCTGAGTTTTCCGCTGGGTCTGAGTTTTCCGCTGGGTCTGAGTTTTCCGCCGGGTCTGAGTTTTCTGCCGGGTCTGAGGTTTGAGGTCTGAGTTTTCCGGGTCTGAGTTTTCCGCACACCCCAATTTTTTTTTGATAGATAATTTTCTTTGCTACTTCTCGACAGATTGTGAAAAAATGAACAAAAAATCAATGTAGGAAGTTTAATTTTTTTCCATTTTTCTACCCGCGCGACATTGAATCCTGCCAATTTGCGGCTGTCAGAGTTTGCAAATACTGTTCTTTAAAGATTTAATTTACTTTAAAAAACGTCACCAGTTGAATGAATTTGCTGACAGACCTACTCGCATAAAATTTAGGAAAAAAGTTGCATTTTGGAGATTTATTTGCAATATTTTTAGACTAACAGACATTGGGGTCTCATCCCGTAAGGAAGACCAATTTTTCAAAATTAGGGTCGCCTTTCAGATATCTTATCTCGGAAACGAAGTCGGTGACCCTCTCATTTTTTTGCATTTCTGACACAAACAACTCATAACCTAGCTGTAGCAAAAGTTTTATAAAAAAATCAATGTTAGAAGATTTTCGCGCGAACGTCCTTCAGCGGGGAACTTGTGAATATGTCGACGGCCCCTAAAATGGAGTGACTGAATTGCGGTAGAGACCGCAACTTCTGGTGTTTTTCTCCATCTTAGAGAAGTACAGTATCCATTTACATTGATCTGTAGTTATTAAGAAATGATTGACTATAAAGTAAATTATTACTAAAGGTCCTAAAGCGTGAACTGTAAAAGTCTGCACTTATTTGCGATTTGTCACTGCTTGCAGCATGACCGTGATCATAAAATTTGTGACTTTCAATGCAATAAGTTATAACTTACATGCGCTAAGACAAAATATAGAACTGTAAGGCTACAAAGGAATTTCAAAAGCGAAGCATTAATTTTACATTACCCGTAATGTTAAAACAACAAGCTTTAATTTGCTAACTATATTTATGTATAAACTATAACATACAATTAAATATTCGAGCTCAAGCTGATCAAAAGAAAGAACTGAATTCCTGATTCCTGAAAAGAAAAATATTGAAATCAAAACAAGATGAATTAAGCTCACTTACCCATTGTTTATCAAGCCTCGTTCCATTACCACAGTGACAGATTCAAGTTAATTTCTCCTAAATTCCTGAGCAAATTGCGAAACTTTTCGGCGAACCGCAAACTTTATCGCAGATCACATTCTAAACGTTCAAATCGAAGGCCACACAAAGACGCCGCGGGGAAGATTATAAAACTAAAAAGCAACTTTGATTTTATAAACTTCAAGATCGGGAGATCAAGTCCTTTGATTCGACATCAATAAATTATGTTCAACACAACTACATGTATTAAATGAGCGTGTTGTTGATAATAATTTGAGAGTTTATGAATGACATTTGCATTATTTTCCGCGTCCAAGCAACAAGATCACGCGCTCAAATTAGCGCGGTCACTAAGCCCGAAAACCAAGATGGCGACTTCCAAGCGAAAGGTGGAGTGGAGTTTCCAAACAGCTGTTCTTTGAATCTTTTATAGCTGTTCGCTATTGTTGTTTGGTTTGCTTACAAAGTAACGCAGACAATTTTCATTTCGGATTGGAATGCTTCTTTGCAGATCGGAGGAGAGGATACAAATATCACGTTTGAAGATCAACAACAGATCAACACGTTTGCACGAAAAAGTGCAAGAATTCAAGAACTCAAGGACGAAATAGATGAGAAAAAGGTAAAAAAGGGAGCGTAAAGTATCGATCGACAACCAAGAAACCATTTTCTTTAGTTCACCATAACGCACTTCCAAACACGCCAACCTCTTTGCTTGAGTTTTTTCTTTGTCTTTCTTATATAGACCATAGACCATGTTTTTCAAATTTTCCTGGCGAGCATGCCCCTTGACACCCCTTAATAGTTGACTCATCATTTGGTGATCAATTTACTCCCAGCCACTTGAAATTACATTCCGTGAGCCTTGATGATGAGAGGTGGCAGCATGACAACCCTCCTTGGAAGGTCTCACTTGTGCCCATATGTGAAATTTAAGTTGTTAATAATATAACATTGTCACAGATTTCAAACTATTTTCTATTTTTACAGAAAGAGCTTCAGAATCTGGGAGATGCTGGTGATGAGATTATGTTATTAGAAGATGACACAGCACCAATCCCATATCCTTATTTTCCAGTTTTAATTGGCGAAGCTTTGCTGGTGTCATGTTGTTTCCCGGGGGGGGTACTCCCCCAAAATACCTATACGGGTATGTGCTGCCCAATGGGGGTTGTGATTTTGGGACTCCTGATCTACAACGGGGTATCCATTTTAGAGACATTTCCTAGAACGGGGTATAATATTTCGAACACACGAAAGCTTCAAATTATCAGCAGCCATTTTTTCTAGAACGGGGTATTAAAAATTGACCTATTTCTAGGACGAGGTATCATTTTGAGTGCAAATTCTTTCTAAAACGGGGTCCAAATTTGGAGACCCAAGCGGCACATACCCACCCAAAGTATACCCCAGTACCCCCCCCCCCCCCCCCCCCCCCCCGTGGGTGTTGTTTACATTAATTTTTTTGTCTCATTGCATATGTATTTACATAGAGAAGGCATCATGCCAAATATCAATTGACTTTAAAAGTTGAAAGAGTTTGTTAAACTTAGTATTAAATCTAGTATGCATTATCTCTTTGTATAATTATACAATGTTTAGTTAAGAAAATAATATCAGCTGTCAAATACTGCTAAATTGCTGGGTGGCAAGAACACTATACATTCTTTGTAAATGTTTGAGATTCAAGGAACTTATTTTTTTGGTGTGGGGGGATTGGTGGGGGGTTGTTTTGACCCAAGATGATGTTTGTTAATGAGATTTTTTTTAGGTGTTTAAAAAATTATAGCTCCCCGTCATTGAATTCAATATTTTGTTGATAGTTGGCAATGTGATTGATTCAGGCTTTTTAAACAATAAACTCTGGAATGTAGTTCCCAAGCTCCCAACAACCTTGCAAACTGATGGTGGCAAAGTTAGCTAAAATTCACTGAGATGAAATAAGAGGCTATTGGCAACATTTGTGAAAAACATGCAGCCTTTCAGAAATTTGTTTTCTTAACACTTCTTACTTACAGAATAGGGGAAATATTCATCCACTTATCTTCTGAAGAAACACAGGAATACCTAGAGAATGCAAAAGCCAAGTTACAGGAAGAAATAAAATCCTTGGAATCCCAGTCAGGAGAAATGAAAGCCGTTCTTGGAGATCTCAAAGTGAAACTTTATGCTAAATTTGGGAACAATATAAATCTGGAGGCAGAAGAAGAATGAAAGTCAAGAAACTGAATTTTATTGCTGGCATTGTTTGGTTATTTTGTGAGCTGTATTAAGTAAATTAAAGAAAAGACTGATGTCTGATGCACAGATGTCTGTTGCTAGAGCCTCTGTATTTTATTTTGTGGCCTTGATCTT
>JAJLRJ010000002.1:56913493-57210751 GCA_024195265.1 Dendrophyllia cribrosa
GGTAATTAATAAATTTCAATAGATTCCCACAAGTAAATACTCACATCTTATTTGATGGTTTAACAGATAATACACGCGGATATTTTACGAGTAGCGTAGTATTTTTTCGAGCCCTGAAGGGGCAAGAAAAAATGCGAGCAATGAGTAAAATATCCTCAAGTATTATCTGTTAAACCATCGAATAAGGGATTTATTATTCGACTAAAATTATTTTATTTACAAGAGCTTGCGTATTTAAACCGGGACACTCTGAAGGTGTAATACGGCAATCTACCGCGTAATACGCTCGGATATTTTGTGTGTTCTCTTTTCCTTATGAGGTAAAAGGACTGTCTGTGAATCCGTGCCGGGATTGGCATGGGGAAAATGGACCGGTAATACCGTTTCTTGTCGTTTGTAGAGGATTTACGGTATCGGCGAGTTTAGTGATTGGTGTATATAAAAAAACAATGCTTTCAAACTAACCTTCAGTCGTTCGCTGTCCATTCTTCTTTCCTCTATAAAAAAATATAACAAATTGAAGACCTCTTCAAATGAAATTGTCCCCAACGCATTCTAAATCCGTCTGTATGTCCGTCTGCCTGTCTACACGGCCCAGAGATATGAGAAACCCAGGGTAAAATACATATACAGTCAACTCTATCTTAAAGGACACCTCCATAAGACGGACATCTGGTGTTGGTCCCTGCCGTTTTTCAGTCATTTTACTGTAACTAAACTCTCTATAAGACGGACACCTCTCTAAGACGGACAACGGGCATTTTGAAACCGTCAACGGACACTTGAAAACTCGACTCTCTATAAGCCGGACACTTCTTTAAGACGGGTAGTTGGGGCCGGTCCCGACGGTGTCCGCCTTAGAGAGAGTTGACTGTACACCCCTATATTGTGGGTTATAGAGTAGACTTTGGAGCCGTTTTGGCTTGAAATTGGATATAGAACTGGGTAGAGATTTTACTCATTACACCCTCCCTCCGTCTCCCAAGGAGTAACTTCCAACTCCCTCCCGGGAAAGACGCCTTGTTACGACTCCTGCTCACCTTTCTATTACCATTAGCGATTTGCACGGCGGCCATTTTGGATGACAGAACAATGAAATTTTCATTCTTTGAGAATAAAACTCTACTTTTATGGCTTTCTACTTACCTAATTCAGTCTTTATAATAGCATTCTCCTGTTTCAGCGTCTCTGTTGACTCTTCAAAGCGTCTGAGGAAAAGAAACTGACATCTAAACAATTTGCAAAGGACCAAAGTAGTTTTCACAGGGAATAATAATATTTTCAAACAAAGTCAATAAGTGGAAAATAATAAAAATACATACTCCTTCTCTGACTGAAGAGCTGTAATTCGTGCGTCTTGCTCTCTACAGAGGACATTTTTAAACAAATCAATTTCACACATCGAAATGTAGCGGAAAAATTGTTCCTGACAATAACTCAATCTGTCTGCCTGTCAATTAATTAATTCATAAATTAATCAATAAATGACAACCGCCTATCTTCAAAATTACCTAAGTCTGCCAGCAAGCTTTTCGTTTCCTTGCCTGAAAAATAAAATGTAAACATCCGTTAATCACCAAATACCAGATGATGTTTTATCCCTTTCACTCCCAGAGTCAATTATGGAGACATGTAGTTCTAACTTTTGAGTCTGTGGATGAAATCCTATGGTGTGACCATTCAAATGAAACCTTTTCGGCAGTACTTTTGTATGGTACCATTTGTTTTTCGATATTTTACAAAATAAATTTGAGATTTTTCTTGAAATTTGATGTTTGGCACCCTTGGGACATCAAAATCAATCAATCAGATAAAACTCACTTCTGTTCTTTTACCCAGCTGTTCACGTTCTCCACTACAAGTTCACTTTCCCGATGCAATCGATCGCCATTGGCCCGTGCGTCCTCAAGAGATACGCGGAGAGTCTGGACCTACGAAGCAATGAACAATAAATAATAGTAGAGATAAGGAAAGTATTACTCTCGAATGGCTGAAAGAAACCTCGCCTGAGCCACTAAGGAAGCGTTACAACGTGCTATAATCTTTATCAGAGCAAAAAAGACAGAAAGGGGGTTTTGGTTGTTAAATAATAAGCAAAGTAGTATTATTCACAGTTGTCACCAGAACCGATTCTTCCTGTTAGCTAAGGCCGCGATTTGTACGATGTTCAAACGGTACTTGAGACGAATTGAAGGCTCCTGATCCAACTCGTCAATACGAAACGTCCGGTCCCTCCCCTCTCCTAGGCGTTTTGCTCCGCCGAACCCCACCCCCTGAGTCCAACTTCCCACCCTTCCCTCCGTCCAACGCTGTCCTCGTGGTTACGGTAGGTGACCATTATATATCGCGGGCTCCGTGTTCACCGACCCTCCCCTCACCGTGGTTCTTTACACTTTGTTCTAACGTACCTCCTCAAGGCAGCTTTGATGTTGTTGACGCGAAATCACAAATTCTTGCTTGAGTTTATCATTCTAAAAACAAAAGGAACTCTTGTTTAACTCTGCTCTGCAGATTCCGACCATCAAGTTACGAATGTTTTACTGCTGTGATTGACTTTGACATGTTGGCGTCAGGGTCAGACGAAACCCAGTATAAATACCTCGTCTTGAATTAGCCGATGTTTTTCCTGCAAAGTCGCAAGCTCAACTTTGAGTACAACTAAATGTTCGTCTCTTCTAGTTGCTTCTTGAGTTTGCTTGTGAAGCTTGTCTTGAGAAAAGCCTAATTGACGTTTTAGTTCGTCTATGTTTCGGGAATACTGTTGGATCTTGAAGAAGAAAATAGTAAGTTTAATAAAGGAACTAACAAATCAAAATCAAAAAATGAAGGAAGGAAGGAAGGAAGGAAGGAAGGAAGGAAGGAAGGAAGGAAGGAAGGAAGGAAGGAAGGAAGGAAGGAAGGAAGGAAGGAAGGAAGGAAGGAAGGAAGGAAGGAAGGAAGGAAGGAAGGAAGGAAGGAAGGAAGGAAGGAAGGAAGGAAGGAAGGAAGGAAGGAAGGAAGGAAGGAAGGAAGGAAGGAAGGAAGGAAGGAAGGAAGGAAGGAAGGAAGGAAGGAAGGAAGGAAGGAAGGAAGGAAGGAAGGAAAGAATGAATAACGACTGAACGAACGAACGATTGTATAGTTTATTGAGTGACCGAAAAATAACGACAGGACGAAAGAATGAGCGAATTAATGAATTACTGAATACATGAATAAACAAGAAACAATTTTGTTCTAAACTTACCTCCCCCTCAGAATATTTATTTTTGTCCTGAGATCTTTTGAAGTCCGTCTTTAACTTTCTAACTTTTTCTTCCAGTGCTAGGATCTTTGAAATGAAGAAACAAAACTAAGCATGCACACTCTTCATTTACATGTTTGGCATGTAGCTCACACAGAAACAGCAGCATGGAGCTTGCGTGGACTTAATATATATATAGATAGGCAGAGCCTAACAGCGTAGCACTATGAACAAGCTTAACTAAGGTGAAACTTAACTAAGGTGAAAGGTCGGAAGCACAAGAATTAAGATTGACGACCGGGCTAGTTTTCAATTTTAGCAATTGTCAAAAAACAGTATTACCCGACCGTCTGCACAGTACATTTAGACCGTACAAAAGTTCACAAAACAACTTTTCTGTCTAGAATAACAGGTACGACTAACTTCCGAATAAAATACAGTTTTTGTTTGTCAAAAATTGCCCGAGAAACTGATTTGGAAATCAAAATTGCAAAAATACACAAACATATTTGCATAAGGCGACGTGAGTGAAAACAGAAAATCTAAGTCTTGTTTTGTTTACATAAAATCGCCTTTCAATCTATGTAATGAATGAACAAACACATAAAAATGGACAACACAATCTTCTTTCGAAAAATTTTATTCAAATCTTCATTAGTTTATGTTTAAAAGTAAAACACGTTCCATTTATAGCGCATCAAGGCAGAGCTGTCCTCGATGAAATTCAAGATAACAACACGACTTAATTTGAGCACGTTTCATAAACAAGTCTCCAAAACTTAAGATAACACAAAGAAAAAGTCAATCAAAAATTGATATCTACATAAATTCCCATCGAAAAATGTGATTTATTTTACCTTTAAAGCACTGGACTGCTTGGAAATTCGTTAAAACTCCGCTTCTTCGGTTCTGAAATCCGTAATAAAAACAAGGCATCTCCCCGCATTGCTCCTGCATTGATCATGTTGATAATCTGAAGTTCCTCGAAGCAAGATTTTATCCCTAAAAGCTCTTCTTTTTTCCCTAAAGCGGCTTCTGAGTATTCCTTAATTAGTATCCCTGTCTTGAGTAGCAAGGCGCGAAAAAATGCAGGGAAATAACGACTTTACTGCTCCGCCTAACACTGCGAAAGATCCAACTTTTTTAAAAAGTGTTTACCGAGCTGACGGCTGTGTAGCCGCGCGTGTGGGCGACACACATGTTGCAGACACGCGCTCGCGAAACATTCCGCTAGCCATGACCATGAAAAATGACAGGCTAGGTTCTTTGAGTATGAGGCTGCGCAGCCGGGCCTTCGGCCCGGCGAGTGCTCCGCTAAAAATAGAGCTACTAAAATTTAAAGTGCCTATCACCCCTAGAAAGTTATTTTCAGAATCAACTCTACGTACATTGCAATTGAATAGTTGAATGGCAAAAATATTTCTTGTTTTGAACGTCGTGTTAGTGAGTTATAGAGATTTGAATTTACAAAATGCTAATTAGATGAACCCGGGAATCATTTATTATACAACTACTTGTTTTCACCTCCAAGTAATATTTTTTTACGAATCAATTGACTATCCACAGTTTATTTTTAGTATTTATCAAATTAATTACCCTCAAGCTGTAAACTGCGCATTGTAAGTTGGCGTAGAAATAATGGCAAATTCCCGGGTTGACGTCATCTAATTAGCATTTTGTAAATTCAAATCTCTATAACTCACAAACGCAACGTTCAAAGCAAGAAATATTTTACCATTCAGCTATTCAATGTATATAGAGTTGATTCTGAAAATAACTTTCTAGGGGTGATAGGCACTTTAAAAACAAAGAAATACATCTTTGAATATCTTTCAACATTCGAGCATATTATTGAATGATCATTTTTATCCCAAGTCTGTATAACAGTACAGCACAGTACAACATCCCACTAAGAGAATTCGCCACTTTAGAAACGAGAAGGTAACTGGGCCGAGTGAACTCTCGCAACGACTTCTGGGATCGTTACAGGGGACGCTTCTTTTGTCTCTGTCCCCAGTAACAGTCCCAGAAGTCGTTGCGAAAGTTCACTCGGCCCAGTTTCCTTCTCGTTTCTAAAGTGGCGAATGAGCTCGAAATAGGTATTTGTCCTTATACCTGCTCCTCCATGGCCTGGTTCTGTTGTTTTGTTGTCGCTAACTCCATCTTGGTATTTGCTAAGCTCTTAGAACGTTGGGCCAACTGAGAAAAACAAAAACAAAACAAAACATATCACGTAAAGTTAAAAATAAACCACGTGCCGCAAAAATGGCCTCCTACATAACCCAAGCTAGTCTCTTGGTAACTACGAAGTTGCGCCGAAGAGTAACGGAAACACGAAAATTTACCGAGGTCGATTACGGAATTCCAAAAATGTCCAAAATCATACCCCTCAACAACTTAGGGATACCAAGTTACACGATACCCCTGGTTAAAAACAGAAAACTTTAGATCTATTATTTACGCAGACAAAATACAAGAACTTCAAGTCAAGTTTGATGGATGGCTTCCTAATGTTAATAATCTGAGTTTCAGGAAGTACTTATCTCTTTTCACTGGACGAAAAACAAGAAAAATAAAAAACCTGATCCATGGCTTCTTTGTGGTTGCCATGAGCACCTGCCAGTTGTACTTTTAAATTCTGCACATTTTTCTCGAGGTTTCCAATCTACAAAAGGACGAAAAAATCATTTTAAAGGCTGGGTATTTGGTGAAATTTTAAAGTGCACCTAACCCCAAAATTGTCTTTTTTTTTTTCCGCTTAATCAACTCTATGTACGTTGAAAAGTTACGTTGCGTTAATGGTAAAGTGTTGATTTGACGTCATCTAATTAGCATTTTGTAAATTCAAATCTCTATAACTCACTAACGCGACATTAAAAACAAGAAATATTTCACTATTCGACTTTTCAACGCGCATTGAGTTGTTTAAAAGAAAAAAAATTGGGGGCTAGGTGCACTTTCAGACCCCCAAACATGTTTATTAACAGAGGGTAAACGTGTTGTAAGTCACTCAATACCATCACTAATTACAAGGGTGATTACCATTCAGCACAATGGCTGCCAAGTATTGTATACCTGCACGGTAGCGTTCCTGTGATTCTCCTGAGCTCGTTCCAAGTCTTTCTGAAATTGATGGAGTGTCTCCTCGTAACGTTTTACCTTAGTAAGGACAAGATACGAATTTAATCAATTACCATACTGTTTGATTACAACACAACGTAAAACGAGAAAGTTACCTCGTTTGAATGATTCTTAATTTTCTTCTGCGCCGAGTTCAAGTCAGTTCTAAAGACCCGGATGTCCGCATCTCGCGCTGCAATCTGGGAAATAAAATAAGAATAAGCTAATCAAAATATCAGAAGAGGATTTGGATAACAAGTCATTTAAGTGAACAATACACTGCCTGAAAGCGGCTGCCTGAGGCTCTTTTGTAGCGGGTTGGAGAAATATGCGAATTGAGATGTTCATAGATTAACTATAGATAGATAGACACCTTTAACACACTAAGCCTGCGTTCAGATGCCTACTTTTTTTCTTTCTTTCAGCGTCGAAAAGCGACGGAGGAAGAAATCAGGAGACGCCTGTACACAGGCTAAGATCGCTGACAAATGATACTTTCACCGAGTTTGCTTTAATAATTGTAAATAATTGTCTTGCCTCTCGTTAGTATTATTATAGTTTTAAGTTGACTGCCATAATTGACTGATATTTTTTTTCAGTTAGATCCGCTAAAAAATACGAAATTGCTGACTGATGGGAGGACCGTGTCCAGCTAGCGTACATGTGGCTCATTGAGATCCCAACCTGAAGTGGACCGCTTTTGTTCAATGTTATACCACTGTCGTCCTGATATCAGAAAAAGGTGATTGACTATAACTCAACATAGAAATAATGACAAATAGAACAAGCATGCCCATTACCTCTTCCATAATGTTCTTGTTTTTCTCAAGTACTCCGCCAAGTTCTTCTCTTAGTTGACCATTCGATTTTTCCTTATCCCGAACCTGAAACAAATAGCAAAAAGCGCATGAATAGTCTAGTACTTAAGTGGCAAGTGCTAAAAAAGAGAGGAAATGGGGGAAATCGGACGCGCGCGTGGAGAGAGAGAGAGGGCGAAGCGCAAAAGAAGGAGAAAGGAAAGCGCTTCGCGCGCGCCCGCGAATCCCCCCCTGTCCATCCTCTTTCTGGCGCCTGTCACGTAGACTAATTCTTACGCGGATTTGGGAATTAAATTATTTACAGATATCCGGGACATTATGTATTGCAGTACAATGTACAAGACACAAGTTACAAACTACAAGTTGTTATTTGCGAAGTCTAAATCCACTACTCACTGTGGACTTGAGATCCTCTTGTTGTTCAATGTAGGACGAGATTTTGTGCTCCTGTTCTTCCATCACACTTTGACAATGACGAATCTATATAAGCAGCAACACCAAGTTAATGCCTTTATTGAGTCCGTGACGAAATTAAAGTAAAGTTATTAAAGATTTTTGAAACGGAGATCTTGTCTTCGTGTGGAAGGCCGTCAAAGTTTGAAAACGAATGCTGTCGTCTTCATGTGAACCGTCAGCATAAAACCGCCGCGACTCCGCTTTCAAACATCTTTAATTATTACTGCCTATAAAACAAAACTCCGTTTTCGTGACGACGGCGTACAAGAGGGTACAACGTGCAGTTCACGCGGGGTTAATGTGCTACTCACGTGTTTCTGTGCTTCTTGTATTTGTCCTCTGAGTTGCGCTTGGTTCGTTTCCAGTTCCCGTGCGCTTTCAAGCTGCTCGTTAAACTAAAACAAAAATTACAAAGCACATCACCACCTGCAAGTTCTCTATTTCCATATCGAAATAGAATCAGTCGGGACTGTACGTTTTGAGGAAGGAAGAAAACCTAAGAACCCGAAAAATTAGTGCGTAATATGTAAAAAAATTCTACTCATTAGTCCTTCGCATACCTGCTCACTAATGACTTGGTTTTCCTTTTGCGCAGTTTCCAGATCGATTTCCAGCCTTCTAGCCTTGTCCTCGTACGCAGCCGCCTAGAAACCAAACAGATGAAGAAAGGAAAATTTATAACAGTCGACAAGAGCCATAATGAACAGCACCACGGGAAAGTACTGCTCAGTAGCTTTTATATGAATGGTCACACTTTAGGACTTCGCCCACAGACTCGGAAATTAGAACCACCCCTTATAGCACAATAAACAGTACCGCAGAAAAGAATTGCTCAATAGCTTTCATTTCAATGGTCACACTTTAGGATTTCATCCACAGACTCAAAAGTTAGAACCACCTTGTACAGCATAATAAATAGTACCACAGGAACGCACTGCTCCGTAGTTTTTATTTGAATGGTTACACGGTAGGATTTCATCCACAGACTCAAAAGCTAGAACCACCTTGTACACAGCACCACGGGGGAGTACTGCTGAACAGCTTTCATTTGAATGGTCAAAATGGGGACTATATCAACAATACATGCTCAAAGCTTCAACCTATTTAGACAGCATAAGAAACAGTACCAGAGGAAAGTACTGCTCAGTAGCTTTCATATGAATAGTCACACTTTAGGATTTTATGCACAAACTCAAAAGTTAGAACCACCTTGTACAGCATAATAAATAGTACCATAGGAAAGTACTGCTCAGTAGCTTTCATTTGAATGGTCACACTTTAGGATTTTATGCACAAACTCAAAAGTTAGAACCACCTTGTACAGCATAATAAATAGTACCACAGGAAAGTACTGCTCAATAGCTTTCATTTGAATGGTCACACTTTAGGATTTTATGCACAAACTCAAAAGTTAGAACCACCTTGTACAGCATAATAAATAGCACCACAGGAAAGTACTGCTCAGTAGCTTTCATTTGAATGGTCACACTGCAGAGTTAAATGCTCAAAAGGTTAGAATCATATGAACTGATTCAATGTTTACTCTAGGAGCGGATGGCTCACTGACCTCCTCTACAGCTGCCTGGTGTCTTTGCTGAGCCACTCGTAAGTCCGCCTTAAGCTGCTCAAGATAACCTTCCAGTTCTTCAACCTATTACAAACCAAGCGACAAGTCACTTATTCAACAGAGGGTAAATTAACATGATGACTTTCTAGATTTATCTTTACTATCATATTTTTTACTTTTGTCATTGATTAATCGTTGTAGGTGTCTCCTCTTAGGAGAAGGAGTTCAGTCATGTCCAATATACACCGACTATGGTCTAGGATTAGGTATGGGATTAGGCATAGTGTTAGGATTAGGCAAAGGGATTATATTTAATCCCATACCTAATCCTAGACCTAATCCCACCCCGACCCCCGGCCCCGATCCCGCGTTTTACTGACACCCACTGCTAAGCCATTGTTGTTGATATATCGAGAAAGGGCCACAAATAAGGTGATATCACTGAAGAAAAGAAAAGGTGTATATACGGCGGAAAAAAGGCTACCACTGAATACCTGTCGATTTTGTATTCCTTGTTGTTCGCTAGTGCTCTTCAGCTCAAGTTGAAATCTTCTGTTTCCCTTTTCCAATCTCACGACCTAAATGATCGTCGAAAATCGAAACAAAAATTACACATTGGTAAGCCTTAATTAAGGAGTTGTAAAGGGTTAAAAAGAGATGTGATATTTTATATTTCTTCCTTGGCCTTCGCGCTTTAATGCCTTGGACGTGCAAAGAACAAATTAAATGGAAAAACAAAAACAAAACAGCTGTAGTGTTTGGCTAAAAGCGCTGAGGTAATTCGTTTTGCAGCATGAAAAGCCACTTTTTTGCGAGACAAGTTCAGTGTGAGACACGTTGCCAAATTTGTCCATTATGCTTCACGCGCCTCTGAAAAAATAGAAACCTCGTTCCTGTGCAAACCAAAACAATAACAGAGGCGCTTGAAGCATAATGGACAATACTGGATCTTTACAACTGCCGGTTAAACAACCAATCAGGAACTCTCACCTCTGACACCCGCGCGCTCAGCTGATCTTGAGTGGAAGACAGGTTTTGCTCCACTAGTTCCAGTCTCTCCTCGCAGCGGGCAAGCTAAGGAAAACGAAAATATGTCATAAATTACTTTTGGTCCACCAACCTAATATCTAAGCGTTCTCTCTGATTGACTAAAATAACCGGTAAAATAAAAGTCGTATTTACCTCTTGTGAAGCGTCTCTGTGCTGTTGTCGGGTATTTGACAGATCTTCTTCAAGTTGAATAATCCTAGCACGCATCTTAGAGGCCTGCGTTATAAGGAAAACAAATCAGAAGGCAAAATATAGATAGTCTAGCCTGAAAACGGATCTTTTAAGGAAAGGAGTGGTTTAACATCAACCACTTTTAATTACATCCCGGAGTCGGAATCGGAGTCGTAATTGGATTCGTAAGCGCGACGAAATCGAAATCAGAACTGTCTAAGAATGGGTATTTCTTGGTGTTGTGGAAACTATTGTTGGTTAGCTACATGTATTGTGTTGTGATGTGGTGTTGTGATGTTGACTTTTGAATCTTTTGTTTTACGTCATTTGGTGATCACAACATCCGTAACACCAAGAAACTGCCCAAAAAATGGAGAGGACAAAAAACCCGGAGAGAATCAAACCTGAGCATCTCACGCCGGAAGAAGCATTTATATCCATCGCGTCACAAGTCGTGTTCGACAGACGTAAGAACCTTATCCGAACCTCACGCGTTCGTTATTTCTACCAACGGACATACGCACGTCACACCATGACCAATCAGATGGCTATTAATTATTTAACCATTCTGTAAGTACATGTATGTAGCTCCGCGCATTTTCGTTGCTATACAGCCAGAGAGCGAAGGCTTTAGTTTCGATCCGTACAAATGATCATTTTTCACAGTACTATACCTCTTCTTCCAAATGGTTACAGTTTGTCTGAATGGTGGTGAGTTGATCACTCATCTCAGCTGTTGTCTGCTCAAAGTGGTAAATCTAAAATTCAAACAATATGAAAGCACCGGTCATTTAGCGTCTGACAAAACAGTCTGGCTTGAAATCAAAATCAAAATAAGCAGAAACGAGAGAGGTTTGCCAGAAACGTTATATTTATCAATAAAAAATTGTAACAACGGGGGTACGTTTTGGAGAGAAACCATCAAACTGGGCGGGAACAAAGCCTTTGCATCAACACTTTGACTTAACTCCAGTTAAAGGAGCTTAGTATGTCATGGAGATTTTGATGTTTTGGGGTCCAAACTGCCCCAAATTAAAACTAAGTACCTTTATCGTACACGAAATGCTTATAGAACACTAAGAGGAAGATATCAAGTGAATTTTCAAAGAGCCAATAAACCATAATCAGAGTTTTAGCGAGTTTTCCAAGACACAAGGTGGTAAACTTGAAAAAAAAATTGGCCAAACTTTTTCAAGTTGCAATCCTTTTCCATCCTGGACATCTGCAGTCCAAGACACTTATTTTTACTTTTTGAGCACTAATAGAATAATTTAAAAGAAAACTCAGACCATTATTCTTGGGTTTTCACTGATATAAATATATCTTAAGGGCTTTTTAAGTAATGCTCCACATAACAACTACTGTAAACTTCGTTGTTCTGCCGCATTGGCTCTTTCCCACATAGAATATTTTTGATTTCAAGGATAGAGGAGGGGCTGATGGTTCATAATTATAATTCAGTATAAAAATAAAGAAAATCCATTTGCGTCAAATAAATTTTAGGAAATGTTCGTGCTTAACCAATCAGAAAAGCAGAAGACAATAGCTAATAATTTTGCTTATTTGATGAAGTTCCCCAAATACAATATCTTTTAAAAATTGCCTGTTGTGCGATTGGGTCTCAAATTACTTGAAACCTTAAAAACATTAGACAAAATGCACCTTGAACCTTAACTTTTCAGCAGTTTTTGAGTCTAAGCAAATGAGATCACTAGTTGTAACAATGGAAAAAGTTGACATTCTATCGTGCATTGCGGTTCAGCGCTTTCCTTCTTGTGCGGATCATTACTTAAAGTAACACTAAAAATGGTGATGTAGCCCCTTTAAGTCCTTTGGGCGAACTAACCGTCATCGGAATTTAGAACTTCACAATCCAAATTGCAGGGATTTCTAACAATATACGATGTTTTTGTTCAAATGATTACTTACCTCGTTTTCTTTTTCTCTAAGATCCTGGTCACGTGTCGTTAGAGTTGTCTGTGTGGCCGTGAGCTTGCCATTCAAGTTAGCGACCTGGGGAAGAGAACAGAAGCTGGTCACACAACTTTTAAAAGCAACACTGTTCCGGCTGATATATTGTGTTTCCATGATAGAGCAGTTTTCAATTGAGTATCGAAAGTAATTACACAATTGCTTTGGTTTTGCATTGCTACGCTGTGATTGGCTAAAAAATCACGCGCCACTTTCTCGACCAATCAGAAGTAAAACCAAAACCAATCGTGACTTGTTCGCACGCGTTTTCCTGCGCTTGGCGCCGCCGACATGTAATTGCTTCGAGCTCTGATTGGTTCATTGGATTGTTTACGACTGCTGTGATTGGTCAGAGTAATTACTTTGGTTTTGGTTTTACGACACTCAATTGAAAACTGCTGTAATGACCAGAAGCTTGCTTTAAGTTTGCTTTATTATCTTGAAATAGGAAGAAAAGATCGCCAAAAGTGATGAAAAAAAAAAAATTAACTAAAGGCGCTGTTACACCAGGCAATGATTCGTGCAACTTGTCTCGCAACAACTAAAACCGTGCGTTGCGGTGCTGCGAGACAAGTTGCACAAGGGGTGTTACACTACGCTATGTTTCTCGCAACTTGTCTCGTTCTGGCATACTGAACTGCAGCGAAAGAGTTTGTGAAACATCGAGTTTCCTTTGTTTGTCTTTGTTTATTGCTAACGAGGTATTCCAAAGCCACGGGCGTTGTTTGATTATCCCTTTTTTCCGCATCTGTTATTCTGGGTACTGTCGTGGCCATGGAGTCACTTTCGGCCGCCATTTTGTCTTCGAGACATTTCATTTTTTCATTTATTTTTCATTTATTTATTTCTCCAAACCTTAGTTGAATATAAGGTGAAAAAAGTAAGTAAAAAGTATAACATTTTCAAGGAAAGAAAAACGTACAGTACAAAATTAAACCACTTAAATTAAGTCACATTGTATGTAGGAAGGAGAGGAGAGGGGCACGTCTAGATAACGTCAGTATAACAAAAAAAATTGTGATTTTTTAGTAAAAAAGTAAAGGAAAACTTATAAAAATAACTCGGTAAATTATCAAAGAGATGATGTTTCATTAGTATTGAGCAAGGTACCAGCGTAAAAGTGCTTTTCTAAACATCTTTTTAGATGGTTTGTCTCTAATTAATTGTGGAATACTATTCCAAAAAAATCTTCCAATAACGCTCGGGCAGAATCTCCAAAGATTGGTTCGAAATGAGGTTATGACTACTTGAATTCAATTGGCTGATGTCACAAAACGTTGCGACACACGTTACAGAAAGCATGTTACACTACGCAACGCTTGGAAAATTCGTTGCAGCGTTGCGAGAATCGTTGCGAAAAGTAGAACCGAGTTCTACTTCTCGCAACGATTGCGGCAACAAAAAAATTCCCAGAAACAGTGTTGCAGGGTATGTTACACTGGGCAATTTTTCACGCAACTTGTGTCGCAACAAAATTGCGAGACAAGTTGCACGAAACATTGCCTAGTGTAACAGCGCCTTCAAGAGACAGAAGAACCGACGGCTAAAGAAGTCAAAATTTCACAACAAATGGTAATTTTGATTTCTTGACCGCCTGTCACGAAATCGAATTTGATGAAATGTAATCCACTTTCATCCTTGCAATCATGCAATTTATCTCTAAACTACTGCTTCTGTTTTGCTCTAATGAATCATTTTAACCAATTAAGTTACATATTTGGCGACATTTGGCAATATCACATGAAAAAAAGATAAGCGAAATTTTGTCATTTCGGCGGAACAGTGTCCTTTTAAAGCTGTTCGTTAATACATGAACTGCTTCAGAAGATCATTAGGCAGCGTAACCCGCCTGTCCACGACCAAGGACAGGAGTCATTACAGCTAGTTTCTCACCTCTTCAGTGTAGCTTTTGACTGTTTCCTGTAAGCTTGATAAGTCGCCCTCAAGACGGCGAGCAACTTCTTCCTTTTTCGCGATCTTATATAATAAAAAAAACACATCAAAGAAAGGATAAAAAAAAACTGCGAAGGCTTCTAAATACTTATCATCGACGTTTAAGTAGAAAAGAGAAGTAACATTAAATAACCTGATGTTTCTTTTTTACCTCGTTTCTGTTCTTCTGTTTTACGTTGGCCAGTTCCTTTTGAAGTTGTTGACTTAATTGCTCACTTCGCGTGATCTGCGAATTCAGAAATGAAGCCACATTCAAAATTGAAAACAAAAGTTCAAAATTTCGTTTTGTAGAATATTGAAAAACTAACAGAGCCATATGGAAGTACTGCTCAGTAGCTTTTATTTAAATGGACACCCTTTATTTATCACCCTTTGTGGATTTCATCCAGACTCAAAAGTTAGAACCACCTTGTACAGCATAAAAACAGTACCACGGGAAAGTACTGCTCAGTAGCTTTTGAATGGACACCCTTTATTTATCACCCTTTGTGGATGAAACAGACTCAAAAGTTAGAACCACCTTGTACAGCATAAAAACAGCACCACATGTACAGGAAAGTACTTCTCAATAGTTTTCATTTAAATGGTCACACTTTAGGATTTCATCTACAGGCTCAAAAGTAAGAACCACCTTGTACAGAATAAAAAACAGCACAAAAGAAAAGTACGGCTTAGCAGCTTTCATTTGAATGGTCACACTTTAGGATTTCATCCACAGGCTCAAAAGTTAGAACCACCTTGTACATAATAATAAACAGCACCACAGAAAAGTACTGATCAGTAGCTTTCATTTGAATGGTCACATTTTAAAATTTCATCTACAGACTCACAAGTTAGAACCACCCTGTACAGCATAATTAACAGCACCACAGAAAAGTACTGCATAGTTCCTTTCAATTGAATAGTCACACTTTAGGAATTCATCAACAGACGCAAAAGCTAGAACTATCTTGTACAGCATAATAAACAGCACCACAAAGTACTGAAGATTTCGCAATAACACAACTAAATGGAATCTCGTTAATATTTTAAAACATCATTTTTGTTTCAGTCATGTATACCTTCATCACTCGATGAAGTAGGCTTGTGGTAAGTTCCCATAATTCGTAATTCTATGATTTGATTCCCGAAAAACGTCCCTGTTATCTTTTTTTTTAGTCCAAACCTAGCCTTCTCTGCCTGTAACACTTTTCGGTAATAGAATAAGGACGAAGGAAGGGTTAGAGCGAAAGACTAGCGAGGAGGACAAAAATCTGACTGGGATGGGAGGGGTGGTAGGAAATAGAAAAGCCTTATTCCCCCCGCCCCCCGCCCCCTCTCTCCTCCTCTCTTGTCCTTTTTTTTTTTGTCGTTGTGTTTGCTGTCTTATACTTTAAAAAAAATACTGAACAACATTCCCATAAATTACATGCGATACATTTGGCTTTTTCACTGACAGAGAAGACTTGAAAACCCACAAGTTGCATTCGAGAAATTTGGCTTTTTAACCGTGAAGACTGGAAAACTAAATCGAGACGTTAGCAAAAAATACTAATCAAAAGTTAGCAAGTGCCATGTGTCAGGATGGAAAGATCGCCGTGTTACGTCGACAAAAACAATTAACGACAAATACTCACCTGTATTGACGCTTGTCTTCTGTCCTCTTTCACCCTACCCAACTCATTCTCTAACTCCAGCATTCGTTCCTCGTAGTACGTTACCTTGATAGGCAAGAGAAAACAAGAAAGAAAAAGGTTATTTTAAAATCATCCAGTAAATAAAGCGGTAAAAACTAACGAAATATGCAACACTTTTCTTTTAAAAACGAAGGCTTTTCGATAACGGTTTCCAAAGAAGATGCGAATACAGCTCAACGCCCCTAATCGACAAAACTGTTATATCTGAGAATAAAAAGGGAACAAACAACAACAACAACAACAGCTCGAATTTCTACCTGCTGTACTCTTTGAGCATGCTGCTCCTTCTCGGCTAGAATCGCATTTTGAAGATTTCGTATTCTCTCTTCCTTTTCTGAAATCTAGAAATCACAAACATGAATGATAAACTGAAATGCAGCAAATATATGAAGTCATACAAAAAATGTACAACCAGCGCTCTGATCGTTTAAAACACTATTAATAATTTGCGGTGTAATTACGAATAAATAAATAAATAAATAAATAGCGTTTAAACATTACAAGCTAATATCTTAGTATAATAAATCGTACCTCTTCTAGCGATTTTTCGTATTTTTCTCTTGATGCGTTCAGATCTTCCTGAAGATGACGAACTCTTTCTTCTTGTGAAGTTCCCTGAATAGTAATTATCAAAACATTCACTCTCGAGAATTAATGGTTTCATTTATTGACTACGCTCCTAGCTATTTTTGTTTTCTATTTTTCCTATTCGGAGTAAAAAAACTCCGTTCATTTCATTTTGTCCGTAAAAAAAGGTGAACAGAATAATGACAAATTTATAACCCACCATTTCGCAAAGTTCCCCGTTAACTTCCCACTTGTCTGTTATTCTCGGATAAAACTTCGTCAGAAATGATCAAAACCTAGTTTCTCTCAACAAAACCAAACATCGCTAAGCAAACAGTTGGTCAGAATAGCGAAAATCGTCAACTATATAAGAAACATTACAAAAAAATACGTTACGTTTAGTAAGGAGATATATACTTGAAGCTTGGTGTTGTTCAGTTTGTACCCTCCGTGGCTAGCGATATCGTTCAAAGAAAGGCTAAGTTCAAGCAGCGAAGCCGCGATGAAAAAATACTAAACAACCTTCCTTCTCAAACACATCGCGCTTAACCGCTTGTTTTTTTTTTTGTTCTTCAAAGTTTCAGCTCCACCGCTATTTGTCTCGCGTAAAGAATATCTTCAGCTACCCAGGCTAGTTAGTTTGTAAACAATCAGGCTTTTATTATTGGATTGTGGTTCTTTTGGTGCTAATTTGAATGCCTTCGATTTGTTTACTTTGCTTTAAACTTTACAGGTATATTCGTCCAAGTCTCCCGTTTACCTCTTTCTGTTTATCCGAGAGCTTTTGTTTTAAGCTGTGAATGGTGTCTTCACAATGGGAGACCTGCAATAAAAATCTCTTAATTAGTGTTAATGTTTTTTTTTCTCTTCTTTAAGCAAAACCTTTAGAGGAATAAAGAGTGTAAACTTTTCAATGTTCAGCGAGACAGCTGGTTTTAATGGTTCCCTCGAGGTTTTCCAAGCGCGACAATAGGATCAAACGAAAGTTCTTGTTCCTTCAGATCTCGACTTGAGACACTTCAAAGAGATTTGTCGTGTTACAGAGAAAAGCAAGGGAATTAACGTTTAGAGGAAAGGAAATATATTCAATGTGAATAAAACAGTAATTTGTCCCAATAACTTAAAGTTGTGGCAATGGACGAACACTGATTAAAACCAGAGGAAAGTTTTTTAAAAACATTTCAACTATAACATTGCAAAAACATTAAAGATTATAACCGGAAAAATACAACACTTTATTCCACACCACGTCAAGCGACTCAAGGCTATACTACAGTTTGGGAATACAAAAATATATAAAAGAAGGCAAAACTGATATACCTGGCTTTTCAATCTTTGACAGGCATCTTGTGCCAGATGTAATTCTCTGTCAAGCTCTTCCATCGCGTTGCTTTGCTTTTGAGTCTACAGCACAAGAAAACGAAAAACATTCAGTAATTTAACACAAGAAAGTTCAACGACTATGAGATATTTAAGCAAGTTTCGAACAAAATGTTCAAAGAATAGTTAAAATCATTAAATCGCTAAGAAGGCCAAAACAAACAAAAATAAAAAAGGACATTATTCGTCCGGTATTCTTTTACCCTAAAATTTTCACCTTTCACTTTAGTTTTGGAATTAAAAACGCTTTAGCTTTGTGAAATCCAACGATTTTGCAGAAACATTGGATCTCATACTCGATATAATAAAACAGTATGTCGCTTACGATGAAAATCAATGCTAAATGTGTGCATGTTTAATTTAATCCACCGACTAGCAACAGGTGATAAAATCGATAATCATATCAAAATCCTCGTAAATCAATTAATAGAACTGAACACAGCACAATTGTTTGAATGTCATCTATTGACAAACGAAAACTCCAAATCAAACAAGATGTCGAGTTTAAAGCACTGCGCTCAAAATATTAATGTCAACATCGCATTTATACTAAGCAGCCGGTTTTACTCATTACTAACTAGAAGAGACCAACATGCTGTTTCTCCTTACAATATCAGTACACGACCAAGAAGGCGAGTGATAAGAAAATAGATTGTCATCAACAAACAAAAAATATATGCAACAATCAGGAAGGGGAACTCACTCCAATGCAACATTTGTCGCTAATGTGAACTAGCGGCGATTTCTGTGTGATTTCTGTGTGGGTTAAATACGACCAGAAAAACAAAACGTCTGCTATCCCAGGCCACACTTTTTTTTTCGTTCATTATGATTACAGACCTGTTATAACTTTCCTTAAAGTGCCTATGAAATGAATTTTTTTTCTTCGTTTTTCATTAGTTTATTATGTCCAAAGAACGAAAACAATAATCATTTCCCGAGGAAAAGAAAGGAAATCGGTTTTTTAGCCCCTCGAAGATGCGTCACTTCGGTTGAAAAGTGGCTCCAATTTTTGGAGAGCCTGGGGGCGAGTGGGCGTGCGTGATGACGTAAATTACGTAAATAGTATGACACATTGGTTTGTTTACGCTATAATTCCCTTGGAATCCTTTAGCGTGATGGTCATTTTGCCAACGTTTTTGGCTGTACAAATGTCAGACAGCGCCTAATTTGTTTCTTTACAGTCCTCTGAAGGTAAAGAGGATCAGTTTCGGATCACTCTTGATTAACTGAAATGATCGTGTCCACTGTAGTTTTGCCGTAGCGAGACGAACCGACTGTGCCGCTTGAGCGAAGGAAGTGAACATGAAGAAGACGGACTTTGATCATTTAGATTATTGAACGTGAAAGGTATACATTTCAGTAGCACAGCGTCTCAGTGGTTCGCCAGTTGAGTTGTAAGCTTATTGAACGCAGAGGCGTTTTTGTTATTTCTTTTTAGTGGCTCGTTGACTAGCGTTTATCGAACGCGAACGATATATTTGTAGTACAAACAATCATGATATTAGCGCATTAGCGACTCGGCCGGTCTTCTCTGAAGTTCATTGATCGCGCGTGGAGGTTATGAACTTATTTTATCGGCTTGGCAATTCGCTCGTCTACTTAAAGTTTTTTTTTCAATGCGAAGGATATGTCTTGGCGGCTTGCTATTTGAAAGTTTCTAAATTATACTGATATGTTATGCATATCCGAGGTGTTTTTCAGGCGGCTTGCTGAATTGAATGTGAATGGTGTATTTTTAGCGGCAAGGTGCCTTGATAGCGTATTTTTTTATTTTTTTATTCAAAATGTTTGAACTCAAGTATATACGTAATAATTATGCTTCTTAGTTCAGTGTCTTGCCAGCGATTGATCGTTTCTGGAAATTTTAACCACCTGGCGGCTTGTAAGTGAGTTCAAAGTATCGTGTTTACATTTATGTCTGATTTATATTTCATTGTATAAAAATTGATCTGATCGAACACGCAATGATTCAGCGATATGTTTTGTTTCGAATAGCATTTGTACGTGTAGATTTTTGATAGATGTTCCGTAGAATAGACGCCTTCCAGTGAACACTTGCGCTGCACTTTGAATTTTATAATTCGGAATACCGTATAAACATTTATATTACTCGCCAGTCAGTGCCGATCGAGTCAGTATATTTTTGTAGGCCTCACTGACTTCGACGGCTCTCCAGTCGAGCCGAGGCTTGAAGGAACTTCCACTGAAACACTACAGGATATGGATTGGAAAAATTATGCTTGATTAAACGGCCTCACCGGCCGGAATGTTATTTTGTTTTGCAAAATAATATTAATCTTAACAATAAGCGCTTTCATTGAAAACAACATCGCTTGACGTACCCTTTCCGATGTCGACGAACAAATTTCGTGTATTTCGCCGGCCTATTTTCCTCTGGAGCAAAATAAAGCTTTGTTACACCCTCTGTTATCGAAGAATTTTAATATCTCGTTTGTTTGAGGCCGCTCGCCACATAATATTGGTCCACCTCTAGCGACGTCTCTTGTCAGCTCTCTTGTTCTCTATATTCCCGCAGCAGTTTGTACAACTATTTACGTCACAGTGTAATATGACACTGGTTTTGGCCGTGCACAAATTGGAGCCACTTTTTAGCGCCAACAACCTAACTTTGAGACCATAAAAAAAGCATTTCGCATCGTCCCTAACACTTTAAACCTTTTATTCCAAGGTCTAAAAAGGTGAAACTTTCGATACATCAAAAAATAAATTTCATTTCATAGGCACTTTAAACAAGGGCACTTTTACGGGTTTTTCGCAAATTCCTGTTTTCGACAGTACATTGGTTCATACCAGGCAAGCGCGAGATCCATTCCGCCTAAAATTCCGATTAGAATTTCTGAAAATTTCAGCGGCGGATGGAACAGTAATTTTCGGTTTCAGCGGTATTTTCGGGAAAAGAAAAGGAGGTATTCTCAAATTTTCAAACATTCTTCCTGAAAATTTCCGTTCCTTTTGGTTTCCTAACATTTTTCACGGAAAATTTCCGTTTCAATTCTATACCGGAATTTCTGGAAATTTTAGTCGAATGGATCGCGCCCTTGCGTTGCTATGTTCTGCCTAGTCGTTATAAGACACAGTGTTGTTCCACTAGCGACAAAAATCATCGACATAAGGTTTTTTTAGCGTTTCCGTCCCCTTGAAACCTGTTACCAATTAGAGGATTTGAGTGAGTGAGTGAATGTGAAGGCGGGACAAGAAAACATGGCCGTCTTGAAGCGAGGTGACCGTTAGTAGAGGTTCTACTGTATTTTTCCTTCGCACGCCGACGATCCTTCGCTCCCATTTATCTGAACACCTGGAACACGCTAGTCCCCTACCTTGTGTAAGCCAGGCTTAACACAGATCAATTTTAAATGTCATTTTCCTCACTTTTTCAGATTCACTCGCGTAGTTTTTCCTCGCCTCAGCCAGTTCCTGGCACTGTTGATTCATTTCCTCTTCTCGCTTTACAGCCTAAAAAATAAGATACCAGAAACAGTCGTTATGAAAATAAAATTCGAGAATTCTGGATAGTAGAACTGAACTTGAAATGTTCTTACAGCTTACTTGTCCGCGAACGAGTGGAGAAGATAAATAGTAAGGTTATGCCAATGAATTTTGTTTCCTATCTCTCTATCTGTTGTTAAAAGGATGAATTGTGAGTTCTTGCTGGTCGGTCAGTGACAGTAATGAGAATTTTTTAACTCTTCCAAAATATTGGGACGTTCGGGCGATGAGAAATGAAGCATTTTTTTGGGAGGGCCTAGTGATATAAAAAAAAGAAGACAAGAAATAGACTTGATACTTTCTAAAAATCATTTTCACATGGATCAGTTTTGTTTTCGTTATTGTTGCTTTTTCGTTTCGTTTCGTTTCGTTAAAAGTTCACGAGAATTCAACCCGCGGAAATTAATCCAAAATACACTCTATTTGGTCCAGAAGCTTTGCACTTTTCTCAGTTTTTGTAAGTTACTCCGCCCCGTCATCCAATATCTCGAAGATTTAATCCGCGTACAATTTCCCAGCCAGTTTCTAAACCACGTGATCTCGTAGTCGACTTTGTACCTGTTCCTGAGCTTCCTTCAAACTTCTTTCAAGGTTCTTGATCGTAGCTTCACATCGATTGACCTGAAACCCAAAGTATCATTATGAATTATGGATAAGCAAACTGAAGGGCGAATGGGGACAAAAAAAAAAACAAATTAAAAAAAAAAACAGCAACAAGTATCTCTCAAGATACTAACCTGAGTAACACTTTGATTAAACTGGCTCTTATAATAGTTGACATTTTTCTGCAGTTGATGGCTGTGCGACTCCAATTCTTTAAGCTTGTCTTTCAAACTGGAGGCCTAAAACATCAAAGTAAAATCTACGATGCACGATTCAACATTTGTCGGTCAACAGATGTTGAAACGGCAGTTCAACAAATGTTGAACAGTGTATCACGCATCCCTTGTTGAATGTTGATGTAGGCCATTCAACGTTAACATTGTTGAACGAAAACAGAGACAGGCTCTATTCCGTTCAAATTGTTGTGAACGACCTCAGTCAATCGTTTTAAAATGTTGAATGTGGTTTCTACTCATTCAACAGATCGCAACATTCATTATTTGTTGAGCAACAACTGCTGAACAATGTTCAAAGTCCACATTCTGTAACCTAGGAAATATTTTTTTTCCTTTTCCACTTACTTGACTTCTTGTTTCTGCTAAATCCTTTTCTTGTCGTCTCATTGTTTGTTCGAAACGCTCGATCTGTGAAATGAAATTATGTCTGTAAGCATAACCCTTTCACTCCCGGAGTCAATTATGGAGACATGTAGTGTAGTTCTAACTTTTGAGTCTGTGGACGAAATCCTATGGTGTGACCATTCAAATGAAACCTCTTCAGCAGTACTTTTGCATGGTACCATTTGTTCTAACTTTTGAGTCTATGGACGAAATCCTATGGTGTGACCATTCAAATGAAACCTCTTCAGCAGTACTTTTACATGGTACCATTTGTTCTAACTTTTGAGTCTGTGGACGAAATCCTATGGTGTGACCATTCAAATGAAACCTCTTCAGCAGTACTTTTGCATGGTACCATTTGTTCTAACTTTTGAGTCTATGGACGAAATCCTATGGTGTGACCATTCAAATGAAACCTCTTCAGCAGTACTTTTACATGGTACCATTTGTTCTAACTTTTGAGTCTGTGGACGAAATCCTATGATGTGACCATGCAAATGAAACCTCTTCAGAAGTACTTTTACATGGTACCATTTGTTCTTTTAATTTTAATGGTTGGGCCAAAAAAACTGCAAAGGCAACAAACAAAAAACTATAGGGCATCAAAGATCGAGTGTTGAGAAATACCACATATTGAAACAAAAAACAAACGCGGCTATCTTCCCTCACCTCTTCAAGTGATTCTTCGTTCAGTTTTTGGTTGTGCTGTAACTCACGGGACAATTTGTTATTGGTCTCACATTCCTCTTGCAGCTTAAGGAATTAAATCATTTAGTTAAGATTTGTCATACAAGATATCACACACAGTATTGCGTGAGCCACAATGATGAATAACAGCAACGAACTTGCAGAACAATTTCCCTTCTCTTGAAGAGTTAAATTGTAAGCCAGCTAATTAAGAGGTACGATTTTTGTTTCAGCGTAAGTGGATGGCATTTTAGTCTCTACCACTGCATTGGAGCCTTTCAAGAAACTAGGCGTCTAGACTCGTCTAAAATCGTCAAGAACTAGGTGTCTAGATTGTGGAAAGAAAAGAAAAGGCTGACGAAGACAGACGCGAGAAACAACCAGCCGCCATCTTGCTTTTAGAGCCCGCGCGCGTCTTTCCTAACCAACGCGGATTGAATAACAAAACGAGCGACTTGGGTAAAGTCTACCCCTTCCCTCCCCAATCACCTCGCCTTTTTTCGCTTGTTACTGTGCCTTCGTGAACCCCCCACCCCGCTATTTTAACACCTTGAAAAGGCTAGTAAAAATCATAAAGTGTATCCATTCAAATAAACGCCACTGAACAGTACTTCACCTTGTTGGCCGTATCGTTTTCTTTCTGCATGACTTCAGTGAGGTTAGCTCCAAGGGTCTCGATCTCTGCATTAAGCCGTTTAACCTGCAGTGAAGAATAAACGATAAAACATAAGTGAACTAAGTAAAGGAAAAACATAACTCTGGATAAATGTTAGTATTAAACTGCTTTATAATTCGACTATGACTATGACGTCATTTTACGGTATAGGGGCAAGAAAACACGCAAAATATACAAGCGTATTACACTGCAGTAAACCGGTTTGACAAGTTAAGAACAGAGCAAAGTTAAGTTGCATGTGCGCGCGCTCAGGACGAGAGTAAAACACTGGTTCTGAAAAATCGAAAAATGAAGCAGTCTTTAACCCCTGATGTTGATGGTTTGCGGATGATATCCGCGCATAATTATCATAATTATCTGTCAAACAATTAAATACTGTTGAAATATTCACCTCTGTTGAATGTCCCTCCTCTGAATCATTCATGGTGTTTTCAAGGTGTTCAACTGTCTGCATTAGTCGTTGAACCTCATGCATAAGTCGAGATTTGTCTGTCTTTAACTGTTGTATTTCACTCTCATCGCTACCCATCTATAAATAAACACCAATAATTTTAACAAGAAACACCTCTCACCAGAATGGTAAGAGGATACTTTTAACAGTCACTTTCAAGCACGTTTTAACAAGTTTTCTTCCATGTATAGTAACTGTTTTGAACCGTGATGTAACAGACAACAACATAGTTTACCTTGTTTTCGTCACTTTCCCTTTGTGCTTTGAAACCTTTAAGTTCCACCTCCAATTTGCCCATCTTTGCTTTCATCTCAGCCACTTGTGTTTCTCTCTCTGACAGCTCAGCGCTACACGTCTCGTACTCCTGTTGGGTGGCGTCCAGTTCGGACTGCAGGCTCAGAATAGTCTCGTCCCGTTTGGCAACCTAGCGAAGAGTGGAGGAGAGGGGAATACATTGCACAGATTACACAAGGTTTTTCCACACTTAAGCTCGATTTCCAGCCGTTTGAGGGAGTGCGCTAAGGAGCGCGGGCGAACTAAACGGCTGTAAATCGTGCCTATTCCACACTAGAACATTAGCGTTTAAAAGCAAATGGCTAAACCCACGGGTTCCGTAATAATCGCGACCAGCATTAAAATACAACTAAGCAACATGCTGATTACGCTTTACCTCTTGTGTACATATCCGGTGTTTCTCTTGTGACATGGCCAATTCCATTTCCAAGTTTCGAAAATTTTCCTCAGTATCTGCCACCTGAAAACACACACAACATTTTTACTTTTCACTACAAGCACGGAGGAGGAGGAAGAGGAGAAGGAGAGAGGATGAAGAGGAAGAGGAAGGAGGAGGAAGAGGAAGAGGAAGGAGGAGGAAGAGGAGGAGGAAGAGGAGGAAGAGGAGGAGGAAGAGGAAGAGGAAGGAGGAGGAAGAGGAGGAAGAGGAGGAGGAAGAGGAGGAGGAAGAGGAGGAAGAGGAAGAGGAAGGAGGAGGAAGAGGAGAAGGAGAGAGGATGAAGAGGAAGAGGAAGGAGGAGGAAGAGGAGAAGGAGAGAGGATGAAGAGGAAGAGGAAGGAGGAGGAAGAGGAAGAGGAAGGAGGAGGAAGAGGAGGAAGAGGAGGAGGAGGAGGAGGAGGAAGAGGAGGAAGAGGAAGAGGAAGGAGGAGGAAGAGGAGGAGGAAGAGGAGGAAGAGGAGGAGGAAGGAGGAGGAAGAGGAGGAGGAAGAGGAGGAAGAGGAGGAGGAAGAGGAGGAGGAAGAGGAGGAGGAAGAGGAGGAAGAGGAAGAGGAAGGAGGAGGAAGAGGAAGAGGAAGGAGGAGGAAGAGGAGGAAGAGGAGGAGGAAGAGGAGGAGGAAGAGGAGGAAGAGGAAGAGGAAGGAGGAGGAAGAGGAGGAGGAAGAGGAGGAAGAGGAGGAGGAAGAGGAGGAGGAAGCAGGTGAAAGAGGTAGGAGGCAGGAGGCAGGGGATGGAGGAGGAGGAGGGAGAAGGAGGAGGAGAAGGGAAGAGGAGGAGGAGGAGGAGGAGGAGGAGGAGGAACGAGGCTACCGTTACCATGGAAACCGGTAATCACCTGATCATTTGACTTGGACAAATCATCCTGTAATGAGGATATTTCATCTCGTAGCTTTGCCATGAGCTCCTCTTGGCGCACAAGCTAAACAAGGCATAATCAAGACATAATCTATATTTAATAGGCATCCTTCAATCGGTATGGACTATGGATTAGCGCCGAGGGTTTGGTTCTGCTGTTGATGGCATCGTCCGTCAACTTTAGCTGTACGGGTGGCAGCCGTTGTCACAATGCCAAATAAATGCAACGGAAACACAAATGAACGTTTTCTAGACAATCCATATCCCAAATCTGATGCGAATATCTTTTTACAGAATGAAACAGATTGTAAATATTCTATAGAAACACTGCATTTCGCGCCATATTTCCATCTACCCTTTTTTAGAAGGCGAAATATCAAACTGGTGTGCTTGCATTCACACCGTTTAATATTTTCACTTCCATTCGAAATTCTAGATTCTCTGAAAAAGTGTCTTTATTCAGTTACATTAAAATTTATGTTTTCGCCGCAAAAAGGGAACAATACTTTGTTACATAATGAAATCACAAATCACCAAACCGCATTTATAACGGTTTTTCAGTCGTGCGAAAACATTGTTAAGTTTAAAGACCAATTGGTCTTTCATTTTATAAGGCAACCAAAACTAATTAGTTGGAACTGTGCCTACAAAATACAAGTTTGAAATAAAACAATCTTCTTTGCTTTAAATAAACCCGGCGGAGCTCGGCGGCATTTCTTTTAAAGCGAGTTTAACATTCAAATGTGGAAAATTCGACGAAAACATTCATCAAGACAGGGAAAAATATTCATGAAAAACAAGAATTTTCCCTCTGCGCGATCAACTCATAACAGGAGAACTATACGAATAAGAAAGAAGTATAATATAGTACTGGTCAAAATAAACCGCTAAGTCAATGTTATTAGAAAACCCTTGAACCCACAAAAATTAAAACCAATAAAATTAAACCTGTAAATATAATCAATGGGTAAATTAAGTTTGCAAATATACCAAAGCATGGTGATGTCTCGCTAACCGGATTGCGGTCGCCATGTGTAATTCTGTCAACCTGCTCTTATTCAATTGGACAAGGTTTGTTTTGCTCTACTTTGATTCTAAACTTGTTGTAACGTCACTTTAATACGTAGTCATACGTCACACTTGTAACGCGCGCCGAATCACAAGCGCGCGCAATGCAGGAAGACCAACGAAACTTTGCATTGACTGTAAAAGTAGCCTGCACCCCGCTCTTTTGCCACAGTTATTCAACAGTCGAAGGAGTTATAAGAATAGCAAATATCACATATTACTTCGCTTTTCAATAACCCGCGAACTCTGAAGTTCAATCGCCAAATGCCACTAAATATACAACTCAGTTGGATAAAAAGATTCTGTAGAGCAAAGCAAACGTAGTAGTTTGGAGATAAAGTGCAGGATTGCAAGGATTGAAGCGAATTATAGCAGCTCATTAAATTTGGTTTATTGTCTTTATTGAAAGGCGGTAAAGAAATCAAACGTGCCTTCTTGCGAAATGTTGACTTTTCTAGCTTTTATTTTGTCTGTTTAGTTCATATTTCTTTGCTTCCATCACTTTTGGCGACGACTTCTTCCAATTTCTAGATAATAAAGTATGTTTAAAGCAACTCGTGACCATAATCATGAAAACACGATATTTCAGCCAGGACAGTGTCCTTTTTTCAGGTTCTTTTTTTTTTTTTTTTTGCTGCCGCAATTATCATAGCGGACATTTCAGGAAATAAGGCTGCTTTAATCAACAGGGTCACGAGGTCATGTTTGTGGGTTGTGGTTGGTGGATTTCGATCCATTTTGTATGTTTCTGTTTTCAGTTGTCCTGCCGGTGTTTGTCACCATGATTATGATTGACGGCAGTGTAGAAAGTAAACATTAGCTCTTAAATTTCAGAGTTCGCGTGTTATTGAAAGGCGCAGAAAATTGACTGCTAAGACTGCCAACTTTTAAGTATACCGTATTTTCTCGATTAAACGCCCCCGGCGTTTATTTCAAACTTGGTCTCGGGGACCCGGCGTTTATTTGAAGCCGGCGTTTAATCGGGGTCCGGCGTTTATTAATGAAGTAAAATTTTCTATCAAGAAAACAACAAGTACGATCCTTGTGCGATGGCTGTGTACCGTGAGCATGGACCTGATAACGACAAGATAAATGTCGGACACATCCCTATCGAGCTCTCATCCACTCTTTGCTTCTTCGTAAAACATGGAGGGAATGTTTCGGCTAAAGTGAGACAGGAAACCTACAGAGCTAGAAACTTGGAACAAGGCGGCCTTGAAGTCCCTTTTACTGTTCAATGCGCGATTTATGCCACCCAGAAAGCACAATTTTTGACAAGACTAAAACAACTAATAAACAAACGCTGGAGGGATCCTCGCGATTTTAACGACAGCGAGCACTACAACAAAAGAAAGAGAGTGCGTCAGTCATAACAACAGGAACGTGAACATTGCCATATGTTTTCAATTTTGTGTTGTTGTACAGCATACATCGCAGTTAATGTTAGGCCAGACTTGTTCGTTAAACATTTATTAAAATTACAAAAGCAGTATACCGTATACTAGTACGTGTCATAGCAGTGCTTTTCTAGTGAATATCTTTACTTGTTGGCTCGACGCAAATAAACGCCGGGACCTCAAACAAACGCCCCCGGCGTTTATTTCAAACTTGGCCTCGGAGACCCGGCGTTTATACGAGGCCGGCGTTTAATCGGGGTCCGGCGTTTAATCGGGGTCCGGCGTTTAATCGAGAAAATACGGTATAATAGAACATGTTTGCTTAGACTGTCGACTTTAAAGTACGCACCAGTGTCACGCACTGAGTTTCCTCCGCGCACAACTCTGGGGTCTGGGGCAAAAGTACAAAAAAATAGGATGGAAGGGGTAGTTTTCTCCTCCCGCCCCCACCCTAGTTAGTCGTATTTTTGTCCTCTTTTCCAATCTCTCGTTTAGTCCCTTACTCGACCCAAACAGTTGCCCGCGGAAGAAGCTATCACGCGTCAACAAAAATAAGTTTTCTTTCAGTTGCAAGAGGTGCTAAGCCTGTTTCTTAGAAATTCTCAAAAATGATGCGCGGTTGTATCTTTCATTGTAAATAGCAGTTTCTAGATTTTTTTAATGTTATATTGTAATTTTGTTGTAATTCCTTCAGTCGTCTATTGTAAATAGCAGTTTTTAATATTTTTAATTGTGATATTGTCGAAATACTTTGAGCCAAGGGGAAGGTTGTTATTTATATTATTTAGAGTTACGTGTCTGGAGACCTGGACCCTGAGAAGGAAGTTTCACAATATTCAAACACGCTACCTGGCAACATGTTACCAAAAACCGCGGGCTCATTTTTGTTCTAGGAGATTACCTCATCGTAGCATTCCGTGTACTGCTGTTGTGTTTCTGTAAAGTCCTCTTCCAGCTGTTGAATTCTTTTATCTCTCATCGCAACCTACAAACACAGTAATGTCGGGTACGTACGGAGTAAGGTTTCGCTTCATCGTGAGGGTAGAATGTTTACAGTCCTCCGTTCGCTCTGAAGTACTTTCATTTGATAATAGCCCAATTTCGATATATTAAAATTCAACTTAAAACAAAAGACATCACTACGAGGCTTAGAGGAATGATAGTAGGGATTTATATGGTTTATTCCCCTAAGCCTCGTAGTGATGTCTTTTGTTTCAAGTTGAATTTTAATATATCGAAATTGGGCTATTTAACCCTTTAAACCCTAATTCGTGGTTCTTAAAATACAATTTCTCATTCCTTGTCCACTTACATTTATCGCGTTCGAAGTTCGTGTTGGTTGTCCTGTGGTTTATGTGCAGTAAAATTTGAGATTTTTTGGTAGACGGTCTTCCAAATGGCCATCCCTATTGGTTTTTTTCAGGGGCTCATTTCCGCCGGATTTCCTTCGAACGCGTCTCCATAATCTGTGATTACTGCTAGTTATAGCAATAGTGTGGTGAAGTTGCGAAAATGTTAAGATAATTCATCTTGGGTGATTATACTCTTTAATTCTCATGACTTGTCTGATGGCTTAAGCATTGATATTAGAAGGAGAAATTTGATGCTGCTCACTACCAGGGCTTAAAGGGTTAATTAAACGTAGTCTAGGCAGAGTTTAAGGAAATCGTAATCTTAAGCAATACAAAATGTCACCAGTTTACCTTAAAACTTGTCTAGACGCTTTAAACCAAGTCTTATAGGACTTCGTTAAATAATCAACCTTTGCACTGCTTTGTTACCTCTTTTGGGCGGAGAAGCTGCGGCTATGCAATCAATTTTTGCTTGTAAATACGACGTAAATATTTCTAAGAAAGGTCGCGTCTAAAATGCAAGCGCGCGGTGAAAATCACACGTTCACACAGGCAACGCAGATCTCTAAGCTTTTAAAGCCGATGTTCACTCACAAAAACGTTTTCCTTATGTTAGTACTTTGGCTTTTGCCGCTGCTGTACGTCTTTATTTATTTTCGCTTATGCTCGTGCTTATGCCGCCAGCAAAAACCAGCGTACGCGACAAAAAATCGTGTCACCTGTTAAATATATTTTTCTGACTTTATTCTTGCGAAGCAGGAAATCAAAACACTGTGCTGGTCTCTAGAACCAGAGTCATAAACGTGTATCGGTTAAGACTGAAAAAATCAAAACATAAAAAGGTACGAAAGAGTATTTTGGTCAAGAAACTGCACGAGTATTTCTGGAGCGAAACTGAAAAAGCATTTTGCAGCCAAAGCAGTGCTATTTAAAGGGGCAGTTTGCCACCATGGCAACATTCAAGACCATATCTTTCAGCAAAAGCTAAAGAAGACTTGTCGGCAATCACTTTTAACTAGAGCAGAAGAAATGGTCTAAAAATGTTGTCATTCTAAAGACAACAATTAACCAGGAGACCTTCTGCTAAAAAAATATATTTATTAGAGTCATCGAAGAAAATATCTAACATTCCTTCATTGATTTTTTCTAAGTTGTCAAAATTCGACTTTATATTTATCACTTATCTCCATATATTAATTATCTAAATATAATCTTGTCTCTTTGACTGATAATTCTGGTTTCTAGGACCGTATATCAAATATGATCAATATGTCTTTTTCAAAAATAACGATCAAATAATTTAAATAATCACTTTTAATTTCCTTAAAATCACTATAGTAAGTCTAAAGTAAGTCATAATTCTAGAGCTCAGCATGAAAGATAAAACATGGTCTTGAATGTACAAAACTGCAACTTTTTCTCATAAAATACGTTTCAAGTTGTAAAAAGTTTGAATCATAATAAACCAAAGTTCATAAAAAATACAAAGTTTTGATATTGAGAAATTAACAAAGTAAAAATGTATAAAAATAAAATAGGGCCTTCGCTGACTGAGGCAACGCGCGTTAAATAGTGCTTCCAAAGACTACACAGAGACAAGATATGTGCACCAAATATTGGTAGAAAAATGTTTTTCACCTAACAGCAAACGACCAGGATATGAACACAAATAATCAAATTTTTACGTAAGAGATGCCTGTTAAAATGGAAACATGTTTCCTTTGAGCCTTTCTTTGATTTTTAGCTATTTCTTGCAACAAAGTTTTTATTGAGGGAGCGTATGAGAGCCGGAGTAGCGTGCGGTGGATCAGACTCTAATCCTGAAAGTATGTATTGTTGTTTAGGAAGGGTTCTCCTCCCTCAGCACTCACATCCTCAGCTGTCTTTTGTCTCATGTTCTCGAGGTCCCTACTGCTCTCACCCAGGTCTCGCTCAAGCCGGCTTATAACGTCCAGCTGTTGAGAGATCTGCAAAGGAGAAAGAGGGAATTGAACGAGTGATGTTTAAGTGACTGATTAACTGACGGGATGGTAAATGTTGAAGGTGAGTGACTGTCGAGGTAGCATGTTATTCGTCTGATAGACAGAGTGATGGGCTGTCGGACGGACGAACGCACGGATGGACAAACGGTTCGGCGCAATGACAGACAAAGAAAAAAGACTGACAGACAAATTGACTGACGCACTGACTGTTCCAGATTGGTTCACAATTGCCTCAAGTTTATTTTAATTAACCAGAAGTAACACCTAACTTTGGGCATCGATGTGAAATTATGCGTATTCTCTAGTTTTGAACATGTGATGGTTAAGTGACTGATTAGCTAACGGGATGATAAATGTTCAAGGTGACGTGATTCTGTGGTTCGTTCTCTCTTTAAGAATTCACTTTAACTTTTGTTTTTTAGGTTCGCACAAACATGTTTGCATGATTGAAAACACTCATAAGTAACTTTAGCAGAGTTTTGATAAAAAAAAAAACAGCCAAACACTCGTGAGGTAACCCCTTTAAGGTCCCCGTTTTCTAACACAAGCGCCACGTTATTTTCCTTTCCTTCATTGAATCCAATAGGCCATTTGTTTTATTAAAGTATCCGGTAATACAGTCGAACACCGCTTTACGGACACCCGCTTAATACTGACACCTCGTTATTATAGACAGTTGTCATGGTCCCGGCCGAATGCCCTACATTCTCTCTAAAATTTACCCGCTTAATACGGACACCCGTTAATACGGACAACGGAGTTTTTTTTCCGTCCCGATTAAAACAATCTCATACAAAATTAACCTCCTTAATACGGAAAATTTGGCTAATTCTAAGCGACAAAAATGTTCTCAAATGTGCCAAGTCAGTCGGCTTCACATGTATGCTATAAGTTAGGTTGAAAGAAAATTACGAACGTTTGTCTCATCGTAATTTTTTAGTTCATCCATGTGAACCCGCTTTATACGGACACCCCGTTAATACGGACAATTTTCGTCGTCCCTTCGGTGTCCTTATTAACGGGGAGAGGCTGTACCTTTCCAAACAAGCTCAGTGACTGGTTAACGAAACAATAGGTTAAACAACAGAAACAATAGCCCTAGACCTAAACACAATAGAAGCTACAGTACTACGGGGCCAATAAAAATAGAGGTCTGGAAGAGCTACTGTACTACTCTATTAACGGGGTTCAACTGTAAGTGATCGAAAGTTCTTTGCATGGTGGTAAGTAAAAATCAAACTCGACCCCAGGGTTTCTTTTCTTCCCGTCCTCTCTCGCACCAGTGGGTGGGAAGAAGAGAGACCCTGGGAACGAGGTTGAGCAAAACTAAGTTCCAATACCTCTCGTTCTTTGTCTCTCTGTTGGTCCTTGAGGAACGATGTTTCTGACTTTAGACGATCGATCATTTCATCCCTCTTGGACATCTGATTTTAACGAAAAAACAAAAACAAAAACAAGGTCGTAGAATTATAAACGGTTTGAACCCAGGAGTACCATCTGTCGATTGTGATCGTGCAGGTGAGAGTAGTCCGATTGAAAATAAGTAAATAAGAAAAAAACACGAAATAATAATAAGCACATTACCTTAGATAAAACGTCCCTGTGTTGTTCCTGCAACTCATCCATTTCTGACGCCAAGTTTTGAATGATATCCTCCTTCATGTTAGCCTACACAGAAAGCAAACAATAAATAACAAATAAAGTAAGTTTCTATGACCGTTGGCAGAGTGTTCTGACCATTATTAATCAAATATTGGCAAAAATTGCCCGCCCCAAACGTACGAGTTATGATATCACGAGAACAAACACTGCTAAAAACGTTTTAAGTATAAAAGGTTGCAAAGTTATGCTCCATCGAGATTTGTTTGGAGAAACTAGTTTCTATTTTATGCTTTTGCAAAATGACGAACACACCTCGATTTAACCCCCAAACGTCTGTAAAACAATTAAACATGACGGATAGCCATTAAAGAATACGATCTATTGGGAGATGAAATAGCATCCGAAAGGAATTTTCATCTGCCAATGAATGTTGCCGATAGAGTCATTTACAAACGGGAGAGGACTGGAAATGAGACTTACCTCATGTGTTTTCTGGTCCCGTTCACCTTGTAGTGACGTCATTTTCAGGTTAAGTTCCCGGATGCTGTCTTCATAATGCTCCAGCTAAACACAGAAGTAAACACACGTCAGTTTTTCATAGAGGGATATTTGACTGACGTTGAAGATATTTTTGAAGGATATTTGACAGACGTTGAAGATAAAAAGTGAAGAATGACAAAAGCAAAAGACAGTTCAACCAGCTCTCAAACATTCGCTTATTACCATTTTACGGAGAGGTCATTATCACGACCATGTTTGAACACAATTGTAAAATTAGTCGCACATTTTAGGAATTTAGTCGGAAAATGTCCGATGGCCAACTGTTATTTTCAGGACTGCAAGCGATTGAGCGATCATATAGTTCTTGGCAGGCGTCCGGGGCAGATTGAGCGATCGTTGGCGATTATATGGAAACTAGCAATTAGTCTGGACCTTAAATATCGCAAGGAAAACATTTCCTTTTTATAATGAAAAAGGAAATGAAATGCAACCAAGAGAAGACATAATACTGACCTTATCTGTGCATTCTTCAGATTTGGATTTCATGTCGTTTAGCTTAGATTCCATATCAACCACGACAGAATTCCTTTGCTGCATCTGCGGCAAAACAGAAATGTTAAAAGTTAAAACGTAAAAAAAATCTGTGAAAATAACATCAAATCTGTTTTCATGTTAGAGGAAATTACAAGCAAAAAGAAAAAACACTGCTTTATCCTTACATCTTGAAGGCAATCTTCATACTGCTGTCGAAGTCGTTCTACAGATCGCTCATGCTCCCGAACCTTAAAGGAAAGACAATTTAAAGAAAAGCTTAGGAAGGTTGTCCAATGTACCCGCATCGTGACGGTCCGTAAAACTAAGGTTTCGGTCAGCTCATGATGTTGACGGTTCGTAATTTGCATCTCAATAAGGGAACTTAGAATATTTGTATCTGCTGTTCCGAAGGGTAAATCGTTTTGATGGGTGGTTCGCGCTAGGTTGCATGTTTCATGCGACAGTACTGGACATGAATGCTTACATAACGAGCAGTGCCCATTTTGGGAACGGCGTTGATGGGAGGGGAGGGTAGGGAGTTGGACGTAGGGGGTTGGGAATCGGTGAGCAAAAAAATCGGGGACCCTTTTGATGATCATAAAACTAGAATGATACTGGAACCGATTTTGGACGAAAGAAGGATGCAAACGAACTACGAAAGATTTGTCCATCTACATGCAGTGAGGACTGCTATTACACAGATAACAAAGCTGCGACAGGAGTCAAATAAACCGGCCTTTGATCGAGGGGACAGTCCCGTACATTCATGTATTTGTGTTATATATTTGTATAAATAGCATATTAAGTTATATGTCAAAACTTCCTGTCGCTATGAATTTTATTGATAAAGAATCCTTTATTTGGAGCGTTTTGTATTCACGAGTTGGCTCATAGGAGCCTTTGATTAAACCGAGTGCTCAAAAAGGCTTTTCTAACTGTAAATTAAAAAAAATTAAAACAATACGAAGTAAAAAGGAGACTTTAAAATAAAATACCAATGCCTGTTATGAACAACTCGATCAACTGATAACTAGCTTCAGACGACAAGAAGAAAACTGAATTATTCAAGAATGTCACATTGATTAGCACAACAACAGAAAATCTTTAAACTCAACAACAAAACAAGTGCATGGTAAAGCATACATTATCTTCAGCCTTTTGTTGTTGTTCCTGGAGAGCTAACTTTTCGATCTTTAGTTTATGAATAGCTTCCTCTCGTTTGGCGACCTGGAAGAACAAAACAACATGACAAATTAACGAGCGAAGAAAATAACCTTCAACAACGGAGTTGAAATTATCAACTGTTTGAAAGTAGCCTGCATGGCAGCCACGATAGAGGGAGAAAACAGAAACCAAAACAAAACTGAGAAAGAGGAGAAAGCTTTCCCACGCCTTTCGCGCTCATGGAAAGGAAACAAACGAAACACGAAACGCATTGTAATTAATTCACGAACCTCTTCTGCCAGCACATCCTGCTCGCTCTGGGTGGAGATTTTGTAGGCTTGAATTTTAGATTCGAGTCTTCCTTTCTGTATTGCAAAGAATGGATAAGGAAACGTTTAAAAAAAGTTCACAGGTAATCTGATTCGTCACTTAGGGTATACAGCTATTACAAAGACGACGGTTAACATTTTATTTGCAGTAAAATTGACAATACCCCGCAAGCAGAACTGTTTTTCCGACGTTTGATACTGTGTACGAAATCCTAAAGTACAACCATAAAATCAATGGAAGCCTTTTAGTGGATGGTTTAACTTTGAGTACGCGGAGGGAATCGGCCTAAAGTGCGACCTTTAACCCTTTCACTCCCAGAGTCAATTATGGAGACATGTAGTGTAGTTCTAACTTTTGAGTCTGTGGACGAAATCCTATGGTGTGACCATTTAAATAAAACCTCTTCAGCAGTACTTTTGTATGGTACCATTTGTTCTAACTTGTGGGTCTGTGGACGAAATCCTATGGTGTGACCATTTAAATAAAACCTCTTCAGCAGTACTTTTGTATGGTACCATTTGTTCTAACTTGTGGGTCTGTGGACGAAATCCTATGGTGTGACCATTCAAATGAAACCTCTTCAGCAGTACTTTTGTATGGTACCATTTGTTCTAACTTTTGAGTCTGTGGACGAAATCCTATGGTGTGACCATTTAAATAAAACCTCTTCAGCAGTACTTTTGTATGGTACCATTTGTTCTAACTTGTGGGTCTGTGGACGAAATCCTATGGTGTGACCATTCATATGAAACCTCTTCAGCTGTACTTTTGCATGGTACCATTTGTTCTAACTTTTGAGTCTGTTGATGAAATCCTATGGTGTGACCATTCATATGAAACCTCTTCAGCTGTACTTTTGCATGGTACCATTTGTTCTAACTTTTGAGTCTGTTGATGAAATCCTATGGTGTGACCATTCATATGAAACCTCTTCAGCTGTACTTTTGCATGGTACCATTTGTTCTAACTTTTGAGTCTGTTGATGAAATCCTATGGTGTGACCATTCATATGAAACCTCTTCAGCTGTACTTTTGCATGGTACCATTTGTTCTAACTTTTGAGTCTGTTGACGAAATCCTATGGTGTGACCATTCATATGAAACCTCTTCAGCTGTACTTTTGCATGGTACCATTTGTTCTAACTTTTGAGTCTGTTGATGAAATCCTATGGTGTGACCATTCAAATGAAACCTCTTCAGCTGTACTTTTGCATGGTACCATTTGTTCTAACTTTTGAGTCTGTTGATGAAATCCTATGGTGTGACCATTCATATGAAACCTCTTCAGCAGTACTTTTGTATGGTACCATTTGTTCTAACTTTTGAGTCTGTGGATGAAATCCTATGGTGTGACCATTCAAATGAAACCTCTTCAGCAGTACTTTTGCATGGTACCATTTGTTCTAACTTTTGAGTCTGTGGATGAAATCCTATGGTGTGACCATTCAAATGAAACCTCTTCAGCTGTACTTTTGCATGGTACCATTTGTTCTAACTTTTGAGTCTGTTGATGAAATCCTATGGTGTGACCATTCAAATGAAACCTCTTCAGCAGTACTTTTGCATGGTACCATTTGTTCTAACGTTTGAGTCTGTGGACGAAATCCTATGGTGTGACCATTCAAATGAAACCTCTTCAGCAGTACTTTTGCATGGTACCATTTGTTCTAACTTTTGAGTCTGTGGACGAAATCCTATGGTGTGACCATTCAAATGAAACCTCTTCAGCAGTACTTTTGCATGGTACCATTTGTTCTAACGTTTGAGTCTGTGGACGAAATCCTATGGTGTGACCATTCAAATGAAACCTCTTCAGCAGTACTTTTGCATGGTACCATTTGATCTAACTTTTCAGGAGTCTGTGGATGAAATCCTATGGTGTGACCATTCAAATGAAACCTCTTTGGCAGTACTTTTGCATGTTACTTTTTGTTTTTCAATATTTAGCAACATGAAATTTGGGATTTTTCTTAAACTTTGATAATTGAGCAGTAATTTCTCGTGGTTGTTCCTGTTCCCTTCTGAGCGGGTTAGTGGTAGATATGAACTCCTGTTGTGGTAGTTTTATTTTTTTACAGATGATTTTTTTCTAGAAAATGTCGTAAATTGGTTATATTTTGGCTCTTTAATGCCCTCACCTCTTCAATCGCATCCTTGAGCTGTTTTCGACTGGTGTCCAAATCTTCCTCCAACTGCTGAATCGTGTCGTTACGTCTCGTGATCTGAACAACAACAGGAAAACAAATTACTACCAGCAATGTGCAAATACAGTAAAATCCCGCGTATAAGAACCTAGTGGATTAAGAACCTCCACCCTGAAATTTGCCACCTTGTTTAGACACCCATTTTTTATAAGAACCAGTCATTACTGGCTTTAAATTTATCTGCAGCCTGACCTGGAAAATGGTAGGTTCTTATACGTGGGATTTTACTGTAGCTCTAGAAAACTTTCGGCTATTATATCAGACTACAGCATTATATAACATCAATTAGATAAGTTTTCTTACGTCATCAAGCGCTCTTCGATGGTTTTCTTGCGCTGTTAAAAGCTCCAGTTCAAGCTTTTGAATGGCTTTCTCGCGTCGAGCCACCTGAGTAAAGAAAGAAGAAACCAATACGCCAATAAGTTAAATTTCTAACTTGATGCTGACAAGCTCCCCTAACGCCATCTCAAAGAAAACTCGCCCCCCCCCCCCCCCCCCCCCCCCCCCACCTCTCCCCTCCCTAGCTACAGTTCCTTTTCTAACGTGAGACAAGTTGACTCGTTTGAACAATGATGGTTATGGTTCAAGAAAGTAAAACCAAAACCAATCGTGATTTGCCTGCATGTGTTTTCCCGCGCTTGGCGCCGGCTATATGTATTTACTTCGAGTTCTGATTGGTTCATTGGATTGTCTGTATCTGATGTGATTGTATTTACTTCGAGTTCTGATTGGTTCATTGGATTGTCTGTATCTGATGTGATTGGCCAGGGTAATTCCTTTGGTTTTGGTTTTACGACACTCAATTGAAAACTGCTCTAAAGACTAACCTCTTCAACGAAATCTTTCTGTTGAACTTGGAGCCTTTGTAAAGCTTCCTCCCGGTGAGACACCTTCAAATAAAACAAGAAAACAAAGAAGCTAAAATTTTCCCTGTTATTTCAATGTAGCGCGCCAGAACTAATAACTTCAAGCAAACTACAAAAAGTAAATACAAAAGACCAGCTCAAACCTTAGACTGAGAATGTTCATGCTGATCTTGCAGGTTTGACAGCTTCAACTTCAGTTCTCGCAATTCTACATCTTTATCTTCAACCTGTAAAGAAAGTTCGCAAGTTCAAAACTTGCAATACTGCCAAAGCTCTCTGAGCGGACACTCTCGTAAACGGGCAGCCCCTATACTTACGGCCGCCTTGACAAAACCACGTTTAAATTCTCCTCTTACGAGAATCATTCCCGTAAGCGGACAGCTCTACTTACGGCCGCCTTGACAAAACACCGTTTAAATTCTCCTCCTGCGAGAATCATTCCCGTAAGCGGCCAGTTCTAGTTACGGATCCTTTTTTAGCTATCCGAGGGTACCCGCTTACGAGAGCTTCGACTGAAAGTCATAACAGAAAAGTTACAAGAAGGTCACTGTTCTATTCACCACCTATACACAGCAGACGAAAAGCGATGCGTGACGATCCAAATAGCGTGAGTATAATGGTTACTTTACCATTTTTCCTAGATGGTCCGACTTTTCCAAGCTGCTCATTTGATTTCGTTCCAAGCGACTTTCCAAGTCAGAGAGCTACAACAAAAGAAGATAAAAATAATCAACTTCAAAGTTTTATTTATCTAAGAAGATGCATTATTCCTTTCAAATGCATTACGCGTCAAGATTAACCGGAAAATAAACATTAAACGCATTATTCGTCTGAAACGAATTATATGTCTGAACGACGCATAAAACAGAGCATAATAAATCTCAAACGACTAATGCGTCAAAATACATGGGAGAGGCATAAAACTGACGAATTTAACGCGAACTTTTAACCTCGCTAATTATTTTCGGCAGAAGCTCATAACAGACGTGATAAGCTTCTGTTTTCGGTCAATAAAGATCTACATTTACAGAGGAATTTCGTCTTCATGGGTGGTGTTCAGTTCAAAGTCCTGCTTGTGCGGCTACATTACTTCATTTCACCAGATCATTTGACTCTGCGGTCGCTTTTGTGCCTTTATCTCCCAAGAGTACCAAACATCAAAATTCAAGAAAATCCCAAATTTCATTTTGTAAAATAATGAAAAACAAATGGTACCATGCAAAAGTACTGCCGAAGAGGTTTCATTTCAATGGTCACATCATAGGATTTCATCAAAAGTTAGAACAAATGGTACCATGCAAAAGTACTGCTGAAGAGGTTTCATTTGAATGGTCACACCATAGGGTTTCGTCCATAGACTCAAAAGTTAGAACTACACTACATGTCTTCATCATGAACTCTGGGAGTGAAAGGGTTATGCTTCCAGTCATAATTTCATTTTACAGATCGAGCGTTTCGAACAAACAATGAGACGACAAGAAAATGATTTAGCAGAAACAAGAAGTCAAGTAAGTGGAAAAGGAAAAAAATATTTCCAGCCAATAATCCTAACCTAAATCTCCAACACTAGGTTTGTTTGGTAAACAAATAAAGTGAATTACTTTTGCGATTCAAAAAAAATACCTGAAGCTATTGGTTTTCGGGAGTTTTCCTCTGAATAGAAATAAATGTCAAAGCACGAAGAACGCTCGCTATTTTGTAAAGTTGAAAGTCTCGCAACTGTTTCTAGCCGCTCAGCGTTCAGTTAGTCTTATTCCCAGTCTGTCTCGTAATACCCTTATTCGTCCAAGTACCAGAATTTTGCGTCTACGTACAGTCGGACCTCTATTAAGCGGCCACCCTCGGGACTTTGAAAACTGGCCGCTTAGTAGAGGTTGGCCGTTTAATAGAGGTACAATATATTGGGATAGAAATGGCAGTCAACGTCATTTTCTTGCCTCTATAAAGCAAAACGCTTGTTGAAAAGTGAACATTTATGTGAAGATAAATGCAAAAATCATTGAAACAAAAAATTAAGTGCCTTGTATTTGCGCATTTCAAGTCCGTGCAAAGTTCTAGCTCTAACACAGAGAGCATGTAGTCGATAAGTACAGTATTTTGTATTGCGGCTTGTGACTTGTCATTATAGCGGAGATTAAATTGCAGTTCTTGTTGTTATCAGTTATCACCTTTATATTATCTATCACCATTTCGCTTGAAAAGATAATTTGCTGGCCGCTTAATAGAGGTAAAAATACAATAAATGCTATACTTGCAACAGCAAAAAGGTGACCGCGACCGCTTAATAGAGGTGGCCGTTGAATGGAGGTATCGAATACAGCACTTTACTGACAAATAATTCGGGACTTTGGAAAGTGGCCGCTTAATGGAGGGTGGCCGCTTAATAGGTGGCCGCTTAATAGAGGTCCGACTGTATTTATCTTCAATAGACGTATAATAAAGTCCAAGCTATCTAAGCGAACACTCTCGCAAGCGGACAGCTCTACTTGCGGCCACGTTTGAATTATCCTCTTTTACTTGAATCATATTCGTAAGCGGCCAGCTCCAGTCACGGACACTTCATAACTACCCTCCACGTAACACGCTTAAGCGCCAATGAAAACACTAGACAACTATGGAGTGTGACTCATGCCGGGTGCCTTATGGACACTGTGGACCAGCTTTATTACACGATGTCTGGAAATACAATTTTTTTTTTTTTCTTTACTACATAATGACAGTATAGTTAAGCTAAATAATGCACAAGATGAAACGAAGTACGATTTAAAAAATTACAAATGATCTTAAACGTAATGTCAAAATTACAAAATTTGTTAATTCATTTTATAAGATCTACATAGATGCACAAGGGTGCCTAGTGTAAACTATGGACCCGCTTTATTACAAGATGTCTAGGCAATACAAAATGACAACATAATGACATAATGACAACATAGCTTAGCTAAATAATGCACAAGGTGAAACGAAATCGATTCAAAAAATTACAAATGATCTTTAGTGTGATGTCAAAATTACAGAAGTCATTAATTCATTTTATAAGATCTACATAGATGCGCATACATTAAGATAATAAGAAAAATGAAATGCGAATGAAAAACAAAACAATGATACACTGCCCGGTACGAAAACCCGGAATAAAACCCATTGGGAGAAAAAACCCGGGAACGTACTCCTCGATCGAATGCAGCGTATTGAGCTCCGAGGATTAGAGCTTTGAACTAACTTTGGTAACAAGTTTGGTCACAGACGATGGCAGTCCAAAAGGCGAGATAGCAAAAAATGCTTATACATCTATATTTATACAAATATTCATAGCGTATCGTCAAATATAATTACATAACCTTTATTGTTTGAATAATTAAGAACAAAAGGTTATCACAAATGTGAAAAGAATGCTACGAATCGTTATGAAACAGCTTTTCAACTCCTCGTTGTTACGTCGAAAAGCATTATTCTTTCTGCTTCCGGAGGGTGCCCGCTGACGCCTTACGGGCGCTTAGATTGTACGTACGTTTGCACGGAGCTTATCATAGTCAATGATAGTTTATTACTGAAATGACTTTGAAACGAACCTATGCGCGCTCATAAAATTCTTATAAAATAAAAATGAAATATTTAAAGTGCCCCTGTGATCAAATTTTTGATTTTCATTCTTTTACATTTTCGTGTACTATTAAACTTTCTTACCCATCTTGCCAAATTCCAATCCATTACGAACATCAGAAGTCATTTTATTTTAACATTTATTTCCGAGAATTTACGGCCGCCATTAATCAACCTTGTTCCAAGGCTTGGTTGCGAATGGGAGAAAGTGACGTCAAAGACTCAAACATACCTCACGGGTTGAAATTATAATAACAATAAGCATAGAAAATTGCACGAATAACAAGTCCAAAGCTTTTGTTGCTTTTCGCGTGATTTTCAATACTTATTGTTATTATAATTTCAACCCGTGAGGTATGTTTGAGTCTTTGACGTCACTTTCTCCCATTCGCAACCAAGCCTTGGAACAAAGTTGATTAATGGCGGCCGTAAATTCTCGGAAATAAATGTTTAAATAAAATGACTTCTGATGTTCGTAATGAATTGAAATTTGGCAAGATGAGTAAGAAAGTCTAATAGTACACGAAAATGTAAAAAAAACGAAAATCAAAAATTTGATCACAGGGGCACTTTAAAATGATTATGGACAAGGTATATGTATCTGTTTTAACCCACCCCACTCACCACACCCTAACCAAACTGTTTTTACTTCGTCCCAGTCCTCCTTCGCTTCCTTGGACCAAAATGGCTGCCACTCAAGGAGCTTGCTTAATAGCATTGAATTTTTGGATTCCCTCAAAACTACTCACCCTTTTTGTAGCGACGTTAAGTTTGCTTTCAAGCTCAGCTTGTTTGCGGCTGTATTCATCAATCTGAAAAAGCAAAACAATACAGAGTAAGCAAATGCAGTTTCGTCACTCGTTTTAAAATGCAGTCCAAACTCTCTTTTGCGGACAAACAGGGGTACAGAGCTATTAAAGTGTTCTAATGCAGTATAGAGATACAGTTTATGTGAATTATTGTGTCCCAAGACTAAGTGAACAGTTGGTAACATACTGACAGGGAAGTGAAGGGACGATATTTACAATGACAAAGCTTAGGAATTAGTAAATAAATACAATTGTCACCATCAAACAAGAATAAAAAAGAGCGTCAATCGTGTTTGTAAATATTGTACATAGAAGTAACAAATTCTTAGGATAAACATGGAAAAATAATTAGAACTAAATAAGAAGCAACTGATTTGCCTCTGAGCATAACAATAGGCCTTATCACAGTTTTTCCAAATTTTTATATTGGCCTGATAGCAAAAATCCATCGACACTACTGGAAAAAGCACCTCAAAATTAGTAGAGTGGCCGAGTTTAAAAGCGATATCTTTTAAAATAGTGGAGATATAGCTCCGCAAAGTCGGCAAATTTCACAGACGTTCGTATCGCGCAGCCAAATTTCTTGCCTACCGGTAGGCAAAAAATTTGGCTGCGCGATACAAACGTCTGTAAAATTTGCCGACTTTGCGGAGCTATATCTCCACTATTTTAAAAGATATCGCTTTTAAACTCGGCCACTTTACTAATTTTGAGATGCTTTTTCCAGTAGTGTCGATGGATTTTTGCTATCTGGCCAATATAAAAATTTGGAAAAACCGTGATAAGGCCTATTAAGTGCAGCTATCAATGCTCGTAATACATATAAGAACTAAATAAACTCCACAAAGCCGTACCGTGTCAGTCATATCTTTGTTCTGATTGCGTAGTTTCTGCATCACATTATTCCTATGGGAAAGCTGTAAAATATAATAAAGACACTCGTAACGATGTCCAAAAATATATTTTTTTACATTCTAGATGAAACCAATATCACAGTTGAACCATCTGACGGAGAAATGAAAAACCGAAATTGTGCATACAAAGCAACAGTTTAAACAACGTATGTTTTATGATTCAGTCTACTTGTTGCATTTTCTAGGCTTACGAATTCAAATACCGCCATTCTAGTAAAATAAATACTTTCTAGAGCCAAACTTGTAACTGACAACTATAAATAACGGTAAAAGTAGTCTTGGTTGAGATAACTTTCTAAGAAAAAAGTTTGTTTACAGTTCGATTTGCACTTCTAAAGTCGCGGTTGCATCAAAAATTGTCAGAATGACAAACGTATAAAACGATAAAAATACCTCGCTGTTCTCTCCCTTGGACTCTTCAATAAAATAAAACGAAACCAATTTAAAACGCAACACAGGTTAGCTAACTCATAGGAAAAAGAGAACCGAAATCCGGCGATCCTTCTGCAAACTTCAAAGCCCGCGTTCGCACGTAACAAGGGACGCTATCTCTGTGAATAACCACAGCAAAATTATGCGAGCTACACAGATGTTCTCTTGTCCATTACAAATTGAAAACAATGAGATCTCATAAAGCAACGCTAGCTCAACAATAGAGCTATTATTTCAGACGATAATGGTCAGTCAAGCGCTGAAAATGAAAAGAGGTCTATAACACAACAATTTGCATTTGTGGTAAATCAAGCGCAGAACGTCTGTGACAATATAAAACCGAACAACTGCAATGATATTAAGAAATACAAATAGATTAAGTGGAAAAATAAACGGGAGTTGACTTGCGTTTTTTGCGTTTCTTTTCAATTTTGGAAACTATAGCATTATATAAACAGTGAAGTAGTTTCGTTTTTGCTTGCGTCATGTCAAAAACAAAAAAGTTAAGAAAGTAAAGCTTTCTTTTTCTTTTGTTTTTCCTTTAATTCCTGATTACCAGTTAGGTATTTCTATTCTTTTAGATTACTTTTTGTTAGTAAGTACGTACTACAAAACAATTTTGTCTGTAAAGTGTAGCTTTAATTTTATTTCAAAATGTTATCTTTTGGTGTAAGTTGTATTGAATTGTAATGCTAATAAAAAAATAATAAAAAACTCTAGCATTATAAAATTGTCATCTTAATAGCTCGGCATATTTATTTTATAAACTTCTGTATTTCTTGTATTAATTTTATGGCTACCATACTAGGAGCCTTTGATTTTTATTACCTGCGCAACAGCGTCCCTGTGTTTATCGTCCAAAGAAGAAACTTCCGATTTCAATTTCAAAATAACATCATGCCTCTCTGCGACCTAAACACGAGAAACCACGTTTAACTAATGAAGATAAGCTAGCCTAATGGTGGAGCGCCCTCGAAATAGTTTAGTCTTGCTTAGACGCAGTCATTTCGCTCATGTTTTTTGCTCCATAGGATACAAATATCATAAATTCTAATTTACCCTGTAAATCTTCAATGGAGGCAAAGCTTAACTATTATAAGCGAAGCAAGAAAAGCAGAACTATGCAGCGTTATGACGTCTACGTCGTTTTGGCACCAAACGAGAGCGACGCGCGCGACATGTCCGCGAGAGACGGGAAACACACAGGGCATGTACTTGCAGGGCATGGTGCTCCGCTCGGGCAGCTGGAGTTCCGCTGTAACTAAGGGATAGAGCGCATCGATAAGGTCGATACCAGTAAGGTGGGCCGCTACCAGTTTTTCAAGTCGATAAGCTACGATAATATGCACTATAACACTGCGATACTGTGCCGTCACCGCTCAAGGTTTGGGCGAAATGAGCCTAGAATGACAAACCATTCCTGTCCTCCATTTTTCTCAAATTGGCAACGCCGCTTCTATTGGTGCTACCCCAAACAACGGGGGCTCGTTCTAACAGGTCACGTGTGTAGTACGCCTCGTAAGTATCGATCCCTTTTAAAAAATACCTAAATATCCTTAGCTTGCGAATACAGCCGCCTCTCATCGCTCCCGGCTGCTAGCGGTTTTCTCGCGCGAACGCCTCTAGCGGCCGGGAGCGATAAGAGGCGGCTGTATTCGCAGGCTAAAATATCCTGGTATCGATACCAGCCCGCCATTACACAGTGTTTGGAGTTAATTTTTTCGGAGTTTTTTCAACTCCAAAAAGAGTTATTTTAACCCCAAAAGTAGTTACCTTGCTGTACAGTAGAGTTAAATTAGTTGGAGTTATTTTAACCCCAGATTCGGAGTTAAATTTGGAGTTAAAATGACCCCCAAAAAGGGATTATTTTGAACCTAAAATTTTAACTCCACTTTTGGAGTTTAAATAACTCTTTGGAAAATTGCAGTGTAGTTGTCTAGTTTTCTGACACGTACCTCATTCGCGAGCGCATCTCGCTGATCATCAGAGTCCAGTTGTAGTCGTTTCAATTCTCTCTGCGCTGCTCTACATTCCTCTTCTGACCGAGCGATCTGCTCACGACACTTGATAACGTCTCCTTCCAGTTGCTGAATGTGGACTTTATTTTTCTCCAGCTTAAATGGATTTAAATTAGGTGAGATAACTGATAAGTTAAAGTACGCTGTAGATCAATGCGAATTAGAGCAGTTTTCAATAGCGTTCCGCCCAGGTGACGTCATATTTGGCATCATTGCATTGTGGGATCGAAATGCGGACAAATATTTCAAAATGGCTGCCTCGGAAACACCAGTTTTTGCGATTCCTGTACATGTTGAGGATAATTGTCGAGTTGTACCCAAGAACAGTGCTTCGTAGCACCTGCTTTTTTCGTAGCTTCCTGCATAGTTCTTGAATGTTTGTACGCATTTCAATCCCATGATGCTGCGCGAGTTTTCTATTTTTAGAATCTGGGCGGAACGCTATTGAGTATCGAAAGTAATTACACAATTGCTTTGGTTTTGCATTGGTACGCTTTGTGATTGGCTAAAATATCTCGCGCCACTTTCTCGACCAATCAGAAGTAAAACCAAAACCAATCGTGACTTGCTCGCACGCGTTTTCCCGCGCTTGGCGCCGCCGACATGTAATTGCTTCGAGCTCTGATTGGTTCATTTGATTTTTTACGACTGCTGTGATTGGTCAGAGTAATTACTTTGGTTTTGGTTTTACGACACTCAAATGAAAACCGCTCTATAACATGACCAACAAATGTTACCTCATAACTGCAGTTAGCATGATCCGATCTTAGCTGACGGATTTCCTTTTCATATTCATGTATCTGTGATAAAAGAAATGAGTGACGGTTAAACTGCCAAACTAGCCTCGATTTCTGTCCCGTTCTGCGAGGGGTGGGGTGGGGGAGATGGCGTAGAAGCTTCTAACAGACTGTCAACAATGGATTATGGGTAGCTCTTTGCAGCGAGATTATTCCACTGAGATGGAATGTCGAGCTTATTATGTTGATGGTCTGCTGTGTATTACAGTAAATAGCGTAAGTTTTATAGTAAGACACCGCGATTATTTGCCACAAATGTAGCTGTGAATGTTTCATATTTTACATTAACTTCAGCCTTTTACAGAAAAGCACACAGAGTAGTAAAATGCTTTTCACTTCAAGTCGGGATTAAGTAGTTTCTTGTGCGCCTATATGTTCAAAACAACATTACACAATCTTTAAGAAATATTGAACCCAAAATAAAGTCAAGTATTCTAACGGAAAGGTCCTTGACTAAATATAACCCAATGGTCGGTTGAGTGACACACCAAAACAAAGTCACGCAATCATTTAAAAGAGGGAATACGCGACAACCCAAAAGAATGTCGCGCAATTTTTTTTTTTGGAGAAGAGATCAGATGCCTTTACCGGTCTTGTTTTACCTGCCAGTGAAAAGTTTATTCTATAAAAACGTACCTCCTTGAGCGAAGCGTTATATCTGTCTTTCACATTGTCCAGCTCGGAATCTCTTGAAGTCAACTAAAACAAAGTATGATACAGCGTAGGAATATGTATGTGTAACTTAATTCAACAGAAAACTTCCGCTGGGTGCTCTAAGGGGCTCAATAGGGTGACAGCTTTGTGCATTGTTTCCACCCAACGGCACTTTGCAGTAGCGCCCACTTGCCTTCCCTTTGATCGAGCTCAAATTTGTCCACAAGCAGGCGCAAGTATTTCACCGCAGTTTGACCACCCAAACGCAAGTAGACGCACAAGTGACCACAAGTTGTTTTCAGTATTGTTTGCTTTGGTATGATCACGTGCACAAGGCTGCAATGAAATGGCTTTTGTACAACTTGCGAACAACTTGTGTCTACTTGTGAGCAGAGGCGGTACGCACCTCTCGGAACGCCTCACAAGATTGGCTAAGAAAACAATAGAACAAACAACAGAACAATGGACCCTAGACCTAAAAACAATACAAGTGCGTGATAACCAGGTCCAATGAAATTAGAGGTTCTGAAGAGGTGCGTGGCTACTGTGTGAGCACGTTTGGCCACCCAACGCAAGTTTATCCGCAAGTTGAAATTTTTAAAACTGACCGGGACTTACATGTAACGCTTCACCCTCAGTTGAAGGTATAAACTTCACCATGAACAAAATCCAGTCGAACTCATAAACACTGAGGGCCGGTTATTTAAACGAAGTCAAACTCGACCGCGGTTTAAGTAGGGCTGCAACGATATATTTTCTCACGATACGATACGATACACGATACGATACATCATTACATACATTTTTCCACCAACACGGGAAGACATTTTTGCGACGAACCGCATGTTTTTCCCGTGGGCGTGCAAGACTGTGTCAGCTGACAACTAATTATGAAAAATATGTGTCGGAAGCATGCGAAGCTATACGAAGCACGGATGGAACTTTCTTGTCCCTTTGTTTAATAAATAGCTATAAAAAGGCTTGGACTTGGGTAAGGAGTCATTTAAGACAGTAATTTCTGAATGTTGATGAAGAATCATAATATCATAATATCATAATATCGCGATATGTTGTTCAAATATCGATATTCGTATCGTGACAAAAAATATCGCGGTTCACCGGTGCACCGGTGTATCGTTGCAGCACTAGGTTTAAGACAATTAATGGACCTCCACATCTGTTTATAAGTGGGTCATTTTAAGTATAGATAAATGTTTTCTAGTCTGTGTTTTATGCCTTCTGGACATTGTTTACAGTGAAATTAATAACGTTTAAATATTAGGGTTAGCCAGATTGAAATTGGTTTAGACCGCGGTTTTGTTAAACACCGTCAAAACTTCGTTTAAATAACCGGCCATGAAAATCCAGTCCCGATACAAACCTCGTTAACTAGTACTTCTTTGTGCCCCCTGGCCGCATGTTGGCTCTCGCTTAACTGGCTCTGTAGTTTAACCACTTCTTGTGCTGCTTTGCGCCTCTGATCCTCGGCGACTTCCAGTTCAGCTTCTAACCGCTTCACTCTCTGTTCAAACTCGCGGGACAGGTCCAGCGGGATGCCTTCGTTAGAGTTTGATAACGACCGAATTTTGCTCTTTAGCTCACGATTTTCTTCTTGAAGTCTTGCAACCTAACATAACATTTAGAAAAAAGGGATAACTCAAGCACTGAGCTACATAGCGATCAAACGTGTCAGTGTTACTAAGATGCGTGCGCAAATCCCGTTAAAATGTTTCTGGAAATTAGATGTAAATTATCGTAAGTTAGTAACCGCAGCCACCAGTTTCGCTGTAATGTTCATCGTTTCGCGAACGTGGGACAAAGAAAATAATCCCCGACACTTGAAAAGAAAAGAAAAAGAAAAGAATCCCCGACACTTGACAGGAATCCAGCCTAAGACCTTCCACACACCGGTTAGCCGCTCTAACCACTGAGCTACGGGAGACGCGTGGTGAGCGAAGCGTAAAGCCATTAATAGGTTCATGTGACACGCGTCCAGCAAAGCGCTAGGATCAGCAATGTCGAAAGCGTCATGTGAAAGCTTTGTAGATCTATCAAGATCGCAAGGAAATGTAGGAAATGTAGAAAAATTTGACTATTTGCATATGTTCGCTATGAAACTGCTGGCTTCCGTAGCCGAAGAACAAACCCGTTGGAAAATGAACCCTAAAAAAATCGGGAGCAAGGCGAGAACCGACAGCAGATTCAAACCACACAGGATGCATCCTAAAATCGTACCAGGGACACATGGAGGGTTGTTCGCGGTCTTACGCCGCTGTGAACGCAGCACTTGAAACGGGCTGTAAAGAGTCTGTTTTTAGAAAAGTCTCTTTAACAGGTCATCGTCCTTGCTTACATCAAGACATCAAAACAACGACCGTTTTTTCAATACAGCTCTCGAACAGGGCCCCTATTGATAGGGCCCCTATTGATAGGACCCCTATTGATAGGGCCCCTATTGATAGGGCCCCTATTGATAGGGCCCCTATGGATAGGGCCCCTATGGATAGGGCCCCTATTGATAGGGCCCCTATTGATAGGGCCCCTATTGATACCAGCTTAGTACCGAAAGGGCCACCCTGCTTAAATATAAAGATGACTTGACTTGACTAGAAAGCTATTAGTGGAACCTTTACTTTGGGACAGCTCCATTAATAGTACACCTCTATTAAGGGGAAACTTCTCGTGGTCCCGATGGCGTCCCCTTAATATAGGCTCCACTGTACTGCAACTTCCTCTGCAAGGCGGGCTACTTGTAGTTCGATTCTCGTCCTACGACCTTTGAGCGAAAAGAGCCGTGGCTTCAACCAACCTTTACTTTGTTGTCCATGTGCTGTTTTTCCATGGCTCTCAAAGTATGATCCTTAGCAGCCACATCGGAGCGTTTCATTGTGTGCTCGTCCTGCAGTTTGCCAATCTGCCCCTGAAGTCGCGCTATTGACAGCTCACAGTCACGTAATTCCCGGGACGTTTGTTGTTGTTGTTTACGTGAGTACTCCAAGTCATTTTTTAGCTTTCTGATCAGAACATCTTTTTGCGTTATACTGCCTGAACACTCCTCCGTGTGAGTATCAAAAGACTTGGCATCGCCAGCGAATGATCCGATTTTCTCGCTGCCGTGAGCATTCGTGTCCACGAGTTGGTGATTACTCTAAGAAAACAAATGATAAATTATTGATATAAGTTATCTGATTCTGAACAGTAATCAGAGGCCTCCTACATGAGTGCTTGGTAATTTTCTCGCGCTCACATCTCTCACATCACAAGCCTCTTATGTCTCCTATATTGCCTTTGTCGTGGCTTAATCGGCCTTCCGCCTACCGATCCATGCCAACGCGCAGAATAGAGGCGAGCTGGCCTCCGGGCGGTGACGCAGCTATCCAGCATGCGAGCAAGCTCTCTTGGGAGTGGGAGTGGGGTGATGATCACCTCCCCTAAACCCACCTGAAAAAGGAACTTGCGATCTGTACAAACCTTTGAAATTCGCCTTAGTCTTTCCCAACTTCGACATATTTGCACTGGTGTGGTTTATCTTCTCCGCTTCGACATTTCACCACTTTAGCGACTGGGCTATTATTGTAAGCCAAGGTTACTTTTCGATATACAGCCGATTTTACTTGTATTTTAGGAAGTCAGTATTGACTCTTTGAACGCAGTTTATGTGTGAATTTCTTTCACAATTGTCTTTTCATGGGCGGACCATGACAGGCAAATAAAAACCGGCAAATCATGTTTGAAAAACCTGGGTCTTCGCACTGTAGTGAAACGGGCTGTAAAGATAAGTCTGTTTTTAAAAAGAGTCTGTTTAGTCCTGCTTACATCAAGACATCAAAACAGCGACCGTTTCCAATACAGCTCTCTAACTCAATCACGCTCTTGGACTCAGGGGCGGGTTTTTTTATGAAACATTAGGAGGAAGGACCAGCATACCTGTTCTTTTCCTTTCAGATCGTTTTGTAATCTTTGAATCATTTGATCTCTGGCAGCCAGTTGCTTTTTGAGCTCTGCAATGTGCTCGGTGAGTCTTTTTTCCCCCTCTCTCCTGAACGAAAAATACGAGTAAGTGATAAGTGATATGCCTGTTCGTCAGTCCTTACATGTGTACATTTTAGTTACCAGCAGCCTGACAGAACTCATAACAGACGCGGTTTCAGTGCAGTTGCGGTTAAATTGCTTACCGTTTATCCCGTTACTGAAACCAAACTATTTTGAACACACTGTCAAAAGTGAAGCGTTTTGAAGACGATACGGACAACTAGTACTTAGCCTTTTAAATCGCAAGAGTGCCAAAAATCAAACTCCAAGAAAAATCCCCAATTTCATTTTGTAAAAATTTAATATTGAAAAAAAAATGGTACCATACAAAAGTACTGCTGAAGAGGTTTCATTTGAATGGTCACACCATAGGATTTCGTCCACAGACTCAAAAGTTAGAACTACATGTACATGTACATTACATGTCTCCATAATTGACTCTGGGAGTGAAAGGGTTAATACTGACTGTAATTTAATGGTAAATGAAGTAAGAAGGACTAATTACTTACATCTCCTTTGAAGCTGCAGCATGTGCTCCCAAGATGGCATCAAGTGACACAGTCCTCACATCTAAGCCAGCCAACTGAATTCAAACCAGAAAGCAATATAATATATTATTATTAATAGTTAATAATAATATCCATGTAGTCAATAATGTATCTCCTTGCTAAACACTACACTGCCCTTCACAACACATAAATTACTGAACCAAGCATAAAACATGTTTCTTTAAATGTTTACTCTAAATATGTTTCAGTGCTGATGTGAACACAGCATGTAAGACAAATTCCAATATTACCTCCCATTTTCCAGTGGCCCTCGCAGTACCAATTAGATTCACCAGGTTATCAATATCATAGTCCAAGTCTTCTTGACGAGTCTCCAAGTGCGCCAACTGTTGGGTTGTTATATTAAGCTCTTCCTTCAAAGCCTGTTAATGAAAACAAAAATTATATATATTAAACAGTTCACGCAACATCATATATTAAATATTGCCCATCACTTATATTTTGCCCCCCAGGCCATGGCCAGGATGTTCTTAATATACTATTCTTCAAGAGTCGCATGCTTAAATCTACTCTATTAAAGCCTTGTCTGTTCTGTCAGCCTACTTACATGTAAATTAGTTTGTTTAGTTTTACTTACTAGGTTTAAGTAGATTTTACAATTTCGATATTATGACTGTTAAGCACCATTGATAGAACTTTTAGTATCATGTGCCTTGTTGTTAATAACTATCATTTTATGAGGAGCCTCGTGCAGTACATGCTATAATTACACCTCTCACCTTCTACTAGAAAACAATTTCTTCCAAGTTTATTTTAATTCCCGGCCTCCGATGTCAAAGGTGCGTTGTGTTTGTTATTGGTTGAAAAATCCCCCTTTACTAAAAGTCACTTTCTCTCTGGGTTTTCCAGTTTTATGCCCTTCTCAAAAAGCAGCCCTTTCCTATGTGTACAGTAACCCCAAACATGTAGCTGTTGATTGGTCTGACATCAACTTGACAGCAGAATGAGCCTCAGTGAGAAGTAGCGTTACTATTATACTGAGAGTAACCTTCGTTATGGGGACACCACTGGGACCAGGAGAAGTGTCCCCTTAATAGAGGTGTCCCTTTAATTATAGAGGTGATAATCACAAAGATTATATGGGTGTTTTGCCAGCTGGGACCAGGAGAAGTGTCCCCTTAATAGAGGTGTCCCTTTAATTATAGTGGTGATAATCACAAAGATTATATGTCATTGAGTGTTTTGCCAGCTGGGACCAGGAGAAGTGTCCCCTTAATAGAGGTGTCCCTTTAATAGAGGTGCTAATCACAAAGATCATATGATCTGTGTTTTGCCAGCCAGGACCAGGAGAAGACTTGTCCACTTAACCCTTTAAGCCCTGAAGTGAATGCCAATTTTTTTTTTCCAAATTGATAAATACAAATTCTGCCCCCATGTATGATATACTATTTGAAAGCTATTCATCAGTGAGGGTATTTCATAAATCATATCAACATTTATGAAGGAAGTTATGGCTTACATAGAAATGAGTTTAAAACACAAAAATGAAAATGTTAAATGTTAAATGTCGTACTATTTTTATGTGTTAGGTGCATGTACATATATCCCTTATCTATACATGTAGCTTATTTTGCAGCTCTCAGTGCATTTAGATTAATGTGGCACAAGTCTTAGACTATGGAGGGGTGGTCAGCTAAATCATTAATAGGAGGGGGCACAATTTTCTGTTTTCACTGTTTCAATGAGTAGATCTTTACATCAAGACAATAATATTTTGGTGACAAACATTCATACAAAATTAATCTAGCAAATATTGACCAAGTTATGACATCATGTGCCAATTGGCATCTCTTAGAGCTTCAAGGGTTTTAATGGAGATGTCCTAAATTAGAGGTTATAATGTATTTACAGTGTAGTAAGAAATGCAAAATTACAAGTTTCAGTCAGAGGAATTTTCATAATGGAATTTAGGCTTAATTTTATATCAGTAGGTTTTCAACTCACCTTTATCTCTTCCACATAATCTTTCTTTTCTTTGCTCAAATTGTTAACTTGATGCTCCAGCTCTGATGCTCTTGCTGTGTGCTCCTATATCACAAAAAAGGGTTTACTCTTACTACCAGACTGAGCTATCAGCATCTCAGACCAGTAAATTACAGCAAGTGATAAAATTTATAAATAAAACTATCTAATATCTAATTGATTTCATGTACACCAGTTATTCAGTTTAGAAGAATATTGCACTATAAGATAAATCCACCATGCTAGCCCTAATCAATTGTTTTAAAAGGTTCACAAAATGACAAGCAGACAGTACCTTGAGTGACTGTGTAGTTCGCTGGAGTTTACTCTCGACCAGCGCCACTCTATCATTGGCTTCGCGCTCCAGCTCTTCGACAGTTTGAACAAGAATCTCATTTTGATCACTTAACTCGTTCACATAAGTCTGGAGCGAGTGAAGCTGGTGCTGGAAAGAGAACAAAATACATACACTGTACATGTAACAAACTAAATTTGTATACTGAATTTATATTTACATGTATCGTTTTAAATTAAAAGTGATTTCAAATAATTATTTTCTTTCAGAAAATATGTTCAGACATGGCATTCAAGCTGAAAAATATCTTTTGTTTTGCCCACTCTCTCAGCTAGGCGACTGTCAAATCTTCTTGGGCAACTACAAAGTGTATTTATTTTTTTTGCAGTTCTGAATTGAGTTTCTCACCCAAATGGCAAATAGTGTCAAAATCAAGTTTCCAACTCTGCAAGCACAAGCATTCAGTCAAGCTTGTCTTGTGAGCAACAAGCACAAATAACAATATTGAAAACAACAGTGAGCAGTGAGCAGTGAGCATTTTTTTTTTAATTTGACAAGTTGTGTTTTGAGCTGTGAGAAAGATGTCACTGTCATGAGCGTGGGACAAAGAAAAAATCTGAATCCTCGACAGGATTTGAACCTGCATGTATGACCTTCCGCAGACCGGTCATAATTGCTCGAACCACTGAGCTACAAGAGACCTGTGGCAAGCTAGGCCAATTAGGCTACAGTAGGTTCAGTTTTTTTAGTTGTTTTTTAATAGAAATTTACCAGAAGTTCACAACTGTAAAATGCAGTAAGACTGATTTCATATATGAACACTCAGTAGGCTAACCGGACTTGTAACAATGTTATTGACTAATAAAAGACTCAGATGTTTTAATCTTGAACTTGACAACCTAGATGGAATATTTGTTCAGTATCTTAATTTCAGCAATACTGAAAACCAGACATTTATTTTAAGCTGTTATTTATTCTGGGCTTGGCATGGGGTTAAATTGATTGAAAAAAATATATGGTTATATGCAAATTTATTATTATTTTTTACTTTGACTACTGGGACATTATTTAGAAATTCCTACTGCGTAATTAAAATTACTTTTCTCAGCAGTGGTTCATAGTAGATTTAATTATTCTTTAGAAAAGTTAAGAAAATTTGGGGTGGTTTCTTATCCTGCAAAATATGTGTACATTACATTCAGCTAAGGGGGCCTTTGCACGATAGACAGCAAAATCCAGATGTAGGTTGAATAAAGACGGAATACATGATTGATCAAGGCTAAGATGTATAGCCAACTTAAAAGTCAACAACTTAAATTAAATTATGGAACAGAGTGATCTATAATCAGAGTGACATTAGAATAATTAAACTTAAATCATTTTCAAAGTTAAAATTTCGCTGATATAATTTGCTGACTCAAGCTGTACACCAGTCATCGTTTGAAATGCTCAGCTTATACCGTCTTTACAACAATTATACAGACAATGAGTCTTTGCAAACAATTATCCAGCATTTGTAGATTTGCAGCTGAGAATTTAAATAAAGCAAACAATTTGGTGTTGTGGATTTTGTAAAAGAACCACCCAAAAGGCCCAAAGAATTAAATGAGGGCATTATGTATCACAACGGTAAACTACTACCAAACTAGAAGTTTACTTACATCAGAAGCCATTCTAAACACTATTTCAAGCAAGTCTGCTCGCTCAGCTGTGATATTTCAATTACATGCCTCGGTGACCAAAACGCCGTCGATCAGTCAATGTAAACAAATTGCTAGCTTCTAAACGCAGCCTTACTGTTTCACGCGGTTAGCAACAAAATGGATTCCCTCTTCTCTAAAACTCGTAGCATGATCAGGACATTTGAGCTGGTTCAGTGTGGAGTCTGAAACAAATCCCGATTGAAGGCAGCATGTGCCGAATCGTTGCAGCCTCGGCCCGGCTGAAAGAACCGCTGGCCTGTTTGTGTTGCTTCGCTAAAATGGCTAACGGCCTTCGAAACAAAGCTACAATCAAACGCATTTAAAATCAATTTACACAAAACAAATCGGAGATAAAATTTTAAACAAAAATACTGTATTGCGTAGCTGAAAATCAGATATATCGATTAACATTTTTCTTATCTTTCGTTCATTTCCTTTCGATTTATGTATCAATTCCGTGCGTATTCTATAAAAATTGTGAATTTTTAAACGAGATCGAAATTATGAAAGTTTGTTTATATCCTTCGTGGAGGATCGCAGTGAATAAAATCATATTCATCTTACCCGATGAGCTTCTTCTCTTTTTTCTTCTACTTTATCTATGTCTTTCAGTTTGTTACGATACATCCCTCGCAACTCATCCGCTAGCAAACTGTCGCTGTCATCGTCCTCGTCAAGTTCTCCGCTCGGCAGAAAACTCTCCTCTAGATCTTTCGTTCTGGAACTCATCAGTTCGATTTTCAAGGACCGATTATCAAGCGATGCACGTCCAGCTGAGAGGCGGAATGATCTTTTCACGATCACTTGTTCTTCTCCATCTCAAAGTCGCTCCACAGAGCTGTAACACAACAACCATCAACGCGCTTGGGAAAACGACGCGAGTGTTCTGAGCTCTTGATTGGCTAATTTGTTAAAACGAATGAATTGTTATTATTCCAAATAAGGAGGCGCCATTGTTAGGTCAATTAGAGCGAAAATGGCGGGAACAAAAGCCAACGCTTTCTTGCATTGTTCGTTTAGTGACATTGTGAAGCGATTTTTCATTATCCTGAATGCAGACATTTTGTGCTCGGGATTAACAAATTTCGTACTTGGTAATTAGTCGTCAATAAATAATATGGACGTTTTGTAAAAAGACACCAAAGCATACTAGTTTCAGTTGAGAAGTTTCAGGAAAGGATTACTTTATTCATAAATTGTGAAAACACGAAAAAAAAAATTAATTAATAATTGTGATCTCTTTAGGCGTACGTTATGGTACTGACATTCAAAAAGTGCGTTGGTAATTTTTTTCTCTGTTGACAGAATTTTTTCAAAATCGCGTAAAACGCACTTTGGATAGAACGGAGTCAACATGCAAAAAATGAAAAAAAAATTACCGAGCGGAAGCGGAAGTGTGGACTTCGAAAGTTTCAAATTTCTGAAAATTTTGACACGACAAGATCGGCAATTACGCATGCGCGGCAATTGTTCACGCCACTCAGCTCCGCCACGCGGATTTTGTGGTCGATCTTGTTTATTCATTTATAGACAAATCTCTTTCGCGCTGTGCAGCTTTTTGTGAGATAGAAACTGTTATCTTTTGGATGAATCGTGTCTAGTAATGGCTGGTACATTACTTGCCTTCGAAATGATTAACAATTCTGGCTAAAATCGTTGGATGCTTTGTTCCTCGTGGTGTGGATGGAATCGCTGCTGTCGGCACTCTGCTTATTGCGACCAAAGCTTCTCTAAAGATGCTGTAAGTCCTGGTAGGACAGGCCACTTTCCGCAATTTTTTTGTGGGAGGCTTTGCTTTACCAGCCCATTATTACTCTGAGAAAAGATGTTATCCCTGAAATTGCACACGCTGGAAGCGTTTGTCTAAAAATACCATGTCTTCGAAAGCGAAGGAGGCGGGTTTCACATCGCCGTTGTTTACAACGAAGGGAATTGAAATAATACGCGATGGAGAGCAAAGACATCTTCCAAAGCATCATGTGCTAAAATGCTCTTCATTAAAAACAGATTTAAAAACCGATGGACACTGCGATGGAAGATTGCTTCTACAGGACTTTCCCGGCTCCCAGATTGAGCGATTCGGGTGTTTTGACAAGGTGAAGACTGTCGGCGAATAGAATTTTTCATGGATGAAAGTGTTTCTTTGAACTCATGCCTAAGACAGCGTAGCAATGTGGAAGTGTCAAAAACAAAAGAATTGTGGCCGATCAAAACATTGTGGTAATTTGCACTAGCATTACTGGAGAGAAAAGTGGTGAAATCGCTCAGATGAACAGTCTGCACTGGAACGTTTTCTTGGAGCAAAGTTTTCTGGCCATTTATCGATTCCACTGACAGTTTGTTAAATCGAGAAGCGTAGTAGCTGATATTGCATTTTGGTAGCATGCACATAGTAATTGTAAGTGTTTACTTGTTTAGTTATAGCTGCTATTTTATCTAAAGAAGTTGTCTTCGTGTCAAAAACTACAAATTGATAATCACTGTAGCCGTGTTGTGTCTTTTCTTGAACGCCAGATCGAAGATTTCCTAATTTTCTCCTTTGAGTATTTCTGATTTGCTGCTTCATTAAAAGCCATACAATGTCAGCTCCCTTTCCGCTTTTTTTTTCCTCTGGTGGTTCGTAGCTGAATAACCCTTTTTTGTGCATTTTCTTATCTAATTGATGACGAGAATCGACCGCAAATGTCATGCATGCAGTGGGTGGGAACTTCGTCGCGCACACGCTATGTTGCCGTTTGTTCTTATTAGAAGATGAACTGTCTTTCCCAACACATTTTGTATTACTCTTAGAGGCTAGATTAAGACAATACACTGCCCCTAAAAACAGCCCAAAATAAACTCTCTCGTATTCAGAGGAAAATTGCGTCGATGCGGGGCTGAGTTGTCGATCGCGAAACCATTCTTCACTGCATTCTTGTCAGGGAACTTAAACGCCCTGTTTTCTTTTTCTCGGTTAAACACATTACCACCAAAGAAAGAATAATATAAAGCTAGCTTCCATACACGCGAAAAACACAGTCTACCAGGCCGGCGCAAAAATAAAATCGCGACAGGAGTGCTGCGGCCATGTTTGTTTATCTTTTTTCTTGCATGACTCCGGGTTAATTAGAACCCAATCTGCGCGCGCCAAAAAAACTATATTTGGAGCCGAGCCTATCGAGCCACCTATGCCGAAGTCGCAAGGGGAATTGGGGCGAGGAAGCGAGGGCTCCCTTTCTCGTGGAGCCCGCTCGCTCGCTCGTGAAACCCAAATAAGAGGGCCCAGCTATCTTTAGGACGGACTATTACAAAAGTGATGCGGGGAGGGGGGGGGGGGGGGGGGGAAGTTGTCAGACATTTTCAGCTTGCACGATTCATTTTTCTTTTTTCAAGATAAAAAATTATTCGCTCATTATTCGCTATATTTAATTTTCGTTGTACCCGTGTGTGTGTGTGTGTGTGTGTGTGTGTGTGTGTGCTACCAAGGGACCATTCCTTTTTAGAGTTTAACGAATTGTAGCATAAGGGTAGAAATTTCGATCGATTCTGTCATAAAGAAAAATTCACAGTACCGAAACGGCCACGTAGTGACAAAGTAAATGTAAATAACCGTAAATAACGAAGCAATAGAAAAAAGAAAAGATGCAACATGACACCACAGTAAATATAAGTAATGGAAACTAAGAAAATATGTCATGTTTCATCTCTTCTGTTCAAGGGTCTGACCTCTTTCAATAAGATATGCTTCTCTTGCTTTTGCGTACACCGTCACGATTAGTTTTCATGAGTTCAAGAGGAATTAGTTGCATATCAGAAGCGGTATGGTCGTTAGAAAGAAAATGTTCTGAGACTGCAGTAAGTTTAGAGATGTTAATTTGTGCCCGCGATATCTAATAGTCACCTGCCTTACCCATGGGGACGTTGTTGGATGGAGGGGAGACTGGGGTATTGGACGCAGGGGTGTGGGGGTTAGGGTGAAGCAAAAACGTCTAAGAAAGAGTAGAGTCCGAACGTTTCTTATTCAAGAGTTGGCACCAGCACCCGGCCGCAGAAGGTTAAAGACGTGCGTACCAGAAGTGATACCAAAAATAGGTGACGTTGTCTCTTTCAGTAAAAAGAAAGTTAACATACACTACAGAATTGGGTTAACTTGGAATAGGCAACTCAATCGTGATCTTTTTGGAGTTGACATTCCGTTTATTCTTTTAACCAGAAAAATTAAAGAAAGCCGTCGTCCCACTTGCGAGAGGGCGCAGTCCACGTAAGGTCCTGGGAACGAGTTGCGGGTGCCCTCACCAACCTCGTTCCCAGGGTTTTCCCTTTTAATATTAAAAGGGAAAAACCCTGGGAACGAGGTTGTGCCCTCACCACTTGAGCTTGAGGTGGAGTCCAGGTCCCAGTTCCTCAAAAGCCGATTAGCGCTAACCCTCGCTAACCCACGATTGAATTAGCCTAATCGAGGGATACAATTTATCGAAATAAAACAAGCTAATTGAATTACTTACACGAACATTGTTGATAGATGAACTTGCTGTACTTACAGATTCAGGAGAGAATAGACCCTATTCATAAATGGCGGCCGGTTTATTATTCTTTTATATTCATGCTAATCAGCCCAACTAGCCTCGTTAGCATGTGCAAAATTCAAAAGAATTTTTGCTCTAAAATGAGGCTAGTTGGGCTGATTAGCATGAATATAAAAGAATAAATAAATCGGCCGCCATTTATGAATAGGGTCTATAAACCAAGTTTTTGACAGAAAAATGTATAAATTTGCAGTGACAGGTGATCGAGCCAAGGCGCACTATATAAAACTGGTATAAACACCCGTAAAGACGCAAATCTTGCAGTCTCGGCAATTGCTCAAAATAACTTGACTGAAAGCTCTTGCTCGGCTTACAACAATCATACTAACTTTTTTGAACGGCAAGATACAAGAGATGTGGCTTTTGTAATTTAGTAGGGCTTTCACGAAGCAGAATACAGCAATTTCAATTAACGTTGTCGGGTGAAAGCTCAAAGCTTAAAGCTCAAAGCTCAAAGCCTACAAGTCAAGACCGAACGAGTAAACCGAGCGCCTGTTCCAGGCATGTACTAGATAGTTGGAAGCGGCGAAACGAATAGAAACAGCGCGAATGAGCGATACGACGAGCGGGGAATTTCTTTTGCGCCGCTCCCAACTATCTTGGCTTGTAGCTTTGAGCTTTCGTCCGACAACGTTAATTGAAATAGCTGTATAGAATTTGTTTCCCTCGAATCTCGATGTTTCCCGGCTTTTCTGGCGAGATTACTGTTCCCGGCAAAGTACCGGCCTTCGGCCGGTAACGGTAAACTCGCCAGAGAAGGGTTTCTACGGCTCGGAGTGGCAAAAAAACACCACGCGTGACTCAATCAACATTTCCTTGAAACTTTATTTCAACATAAAGGTAAAAGGCAACTTTAATATCTCCACTAAAATTTCAACCGATCGTGTCGCGTCAAGTCTCATGCTAAGTTCCAAACACAAACAGAGGGTGGTCTGCCTGTGATTGCAGTATAGAAAAGGTGGGAAAAGATCGCAAAAATAAAATTGAATTAATTGATGTGAAAGAGAAGATAAAATGCAAGACGATTATCACTTTTTCGGTGTGAACTCAATACACAATCAAAGAACTACGATGTTGATCTAAAACTATGAGCATTTTCTCTGAAATCACTGCTTTATTATTCAGATTTAATCAAAAGGTTACATGGCTGACAATTTTAGCTAATTTGACAAATTATTGGTTTGCAACCACGTGACAAGGCGGCCATGTTGGTGGTCAATACAATACAACTTTTTTTTCGCAGAATTTGCATGAAAATAGAGCTTAGTTCCCAGCGGAGAGAAACGGTTTTGTTCTTGACCGCCAACATGGCCGCCGTGACGTCACGTGCAAACCAGCATGAAGTAATGAATGAACTCACCAATAGGCCATTTCCGAGTTGCCTTTAGCCTCTCTATCAAAGCGAGGGTTGGTGCGAAACCTTTATATGAAAATGAGTTTTCATTCACATGCAAATAAGTTTTATTTGCATAAGAATGATAACTCATTTTCATGCGGCAAACCGTCGGAGAAAAATGAGAAATAAGCTGAGAATTTTAACGGATGCTCGACGCCGGGTACACGTGTTGCTACCTTGTTGTATGTAAATTTTTTGTTTGTTGTTTTTGGTTTTCCCCTCGCTTCACGTTTGGTTTTAATTTTGCATATTTATATACAGCTATTTCAATTGGCCACTCCGAAAAATACCATAATACTCTTTTATGCGCAGGCTCAGCCTCACCGGGGTGTAATTACTCAAGTCTCCTTTGTTAGAATGGCACAATGGAATTCAGAGTACATGAAGGAACGCCAGGACGTAGCATTGTGTCTTCGCATACAAATGTGCACCGTATGCAAATTGCCACGAAGTTGAAGCATAGCACGTGCAGTTCGTGCTGAAAACAAAAGAAATCGAAAAATGAGGCTAACATCAAGCACCACCCAAACCTGCACTTTAAAGAGTATTATGGTATTTTTAATAGTTTCTGGAGTGGGCAATTTAGGTTGTCGGATGAGAGCTTCAAGCGTACGCAACGAAACCGCAAGTAACTATGGGTAGTCGTAAATTGGTCTTAGCTTAGTTCGCGGTTTTTGCGTTTGTTAATGCAATGAGTAAAGTAGATGTTAGCACCATAAATGTTTGCCTTCGCTGTATGGACGAGGTATTTTAAATAGACCAATTCCGATATATTAAAATTCATACTTGGCTCCGAGGCTTAGGGGAATAAAACAAAACAAATTAATTATTCATCCCTGAACCTCGATGTGATTTCTTTTGTTTTATTACCCTAAGCCTCGGAGCCAAGTATGAATTTAAATATATCGGAATTGGTCTATTGCTTTGGTCAATTTATCGTATACACCTAATTGCAGTAACGTTGTCATAGAAAAATGAAAAATGAAAAAAGCCAAATAGGAATTAATTAGCTTACCTTATCATCATTCACAGCGACACGCGGCACGATTAAGCGTACAGCGGCTATTGTTAATTTAAATTAAGCGTGCAGCGGCTGTTATTTGTATGTCTAACTAATTCCTTTTGGCCTTTTTTCATTTTTCGTTTTTACATTTTTCATTTCTCTATGACAACGTACATAAAAATCCCAAAGTACCTTGCGGTCTCGTTGCGTATGCTTGAAGCTCTCATCCGACAACCTAAATTGAAATAGCTGTATGCTCATCTCGCACATGCGAAAAGAATTGTCACATTCTGATTGGTTGTTTGTTTGTAAACTTAAGACTAACCCATGAACCCTGCTTGGGTATAACTATAGTTAGTCTGTATTGTTTTGGATCACCGAGGCGTCAATTTTCTAACTATAGTTAGAGCGAACAGAGAAGCGGTCACATCACCGAAATAGCTAACTTTAGTTATCCCCGTCTTAACTATAGTTAGTATCCCAGATGTGACCGCAGCCATTGTCATTTTCGCACGCGCCTGCATGTGAATTACTGGTCAATCCGGTTTATTTTGAGTTTAATCGAGGGATGGTCAATCGAGGGTTAAATCCGTTTTCAGGAACGCCTTTTTATCACTCGATTAGTTATCTAAATATAACCGTGGATTAACTGCTAATCGAGGGATAGTTTAATCGGCTTTTCAGGAACCGGGGCCGGGACTATAAACCCTGGGAACATGGTTTGAATTAAATCTTCAGATCGCGCTGAGCACACCAGACAACCGTGCTGTCAAAACATACTGTGTGTGTGCATTTCATAATATTTATGAAGCCAACAATGAATTATTTTAATAATTTAAATGTTAACCAGCGATCGGGCCTTTTTTATTTCCCCCGGAGGCGGGTCTGTTGACTACAAATAACAGGGAGATTTAGCAACCACAACGGCGATGGCATCGAGAACGGCACAAAACAAAAGGTTTAATGAGCGAAAACAAGCTGTTCCCTGCAAAGCAACAAGATCAAATGATCAAATTATAGGTTTTGCAGAGAACGTGAACACACGACGGTTAATTTTGCTGTCTCCGGTTGAACTTGAAAGCCGTCTCTACGAATTCAGCTCCTGAACAATCCAATCACATTAGACTACCAGTAATTAAACAAATTGGAACAAATGCAAAGCAGCTTAAAAAAAGTGCAAATTCTTATTTTCAATGAAGTATTCCTTGCCAATGCCGTCGTGGTCCCTTATTGGTCATTGAAACGCTATTTACAAAGAGAGTTGTTGTATGAACATGGCTTTATGGTGCAATGACACTTGTGCTGTCTTTTTAAACAAAAGAACCATCATCTGGGAAGGAGGCACTGCTGCTGGCTACAGACTCGGACACTGAAGGACCTTGGGATTGACCAGAATTCTTTCCGTCCCATACCAGGCCCTCTCCGACTTGTAAAGATGGACCGAGTTTGCTGGCTACATCAAGGAGCTAAGGGGAAATGCAAACAACGAAAATAAACATTACCTGACTTTTATTTAGACTTTTAATTAGATATTGAGTATAACTAAATCAACTTAAATCCTCAGCTAACAGTTTTAAAAATGAGCCATTTCCCAACATAGCATATTATATAGTAGTACTTGTAGTGGGGTTTGCCTCGCCGGGACCTCGTGCCGTTCGCTAGCCCGTTTTCAAACTCGCTCCTTCATGTTCTCGACGTAGTATTATTTAGTAATATTTTTATATTATTAAAATTAATTAAATAATTAATCGATTAATTAATTTACTTGTATCCATGCTAAGGATGCCGCGTCCTTGATGGCTTCAACGCAGAATACTTACTGTAAAGTGCTATTTTTAAAGTCAAGTGCATACCTCTTGGTCAACATCGCTCCCCTTAACTGATCGAATCGACTCCATCTTTTTCTCGTAAACGCTGAAATGTTTGGCAGCTTCTTTTCTCTCTCCTGAATTATACAGGAAGATGCTAAAATTCAAGTTGATCGAAGGATCGGTGCTAAAAATCGAAAGAACATGAATAAGAATTACATGCTGCAGGAAAGTCTATTGATGATCAAAACCAAGTTTTACATTTCAACTGTACGCTACACTGGTAACACTAGCGTTCAACACCGACGTCATTAGCGCTCGTCGCGCAATCTTGGAAGAGTAGCGCGTGACGAGCCCTGTTATACATCGGAAAGCGGAAAGCGGAAAGTGGAAAGCGTCTACTGTAGGCCAGGGAATAATTGCCTTTTAAGCTTTGGTCTGGATGGAAAATCTTTCATAACTTTTGATAAACTTGACGAATAAAGGACACTTTCCTGAAACGATCTGATACATGTACTTCGTTCTTCAGGCTTGTGAAAAGGTAAAAAAGTTACCAGGGCATTAGAAGATTTAAACACGGTAAAATAACTCTAGTTTCATAAGATTTACTTTGAGTTTACTCCCGCATCACGGTCTATCAACCAGAGACTGCTGAGGGAAGGAGGCGGCTGAACACAGGCTAGAGACTGCCATACCCGCATCGCCAAAAGATGTTGAAAAGCGGAGTAAATCCATTGGTTCTTACAATACTGACTAATTCACAAAACTGGTTGTAATTAATAAATCTTTAGACTTACTTGTCTAAGATGGATGCCTGTTCGTATGCATGCTTTGCATTTTCCTGGTCCTCTAAGTGCGTCAAAGCAACTGAGAAATAATTTCAGACAAAGAAGTAAACAAAACAAAACAAAAATCGCATCTATAAAGCAGCGTGACTGGCGGCAATGTTCACGTGTTAGTAAAGTGCACCAACAGATGTGGACAATACTTATTTATTACTCGTGTCGCTATGGCAACGAGCTAAGGTTTGTCCTCCGTTTCTCTTTTTTTTTTCTCCTTATTTTCGTATCTACTTATGTGCATCGCGTTAGATCTGGGTACGAGAATACGCACGCATGCACTGCGAGAAAATTTTGAGCCCACGATACTTGGGATTCGGTGTGATCGGCGTCGTTTTGCAAGCAAAAGCGAAACAAATTTGGGCTTTATTGATGGTCATGTAAACCTCCTAGAACACTTTAATTATTCACTTACTTGCAAGCAACATGAAGAGAGGGCCATGTTTTGGTTTTAAGGTTATTGCTGCACTGAGAAAATGAAATGCAGAAGCATATCTTACAGATGTTAAGGTCATAACTTGCATACCGTAAAAATCCGAAAGTAACGATCCCCCTGAACGTAACGCCTTCCTCCTAGTCTACCCTACCCCCATCCCCCCTCCACCACCACCACCCTTACCCACTTTAGGCCCCCTTACGATTGGGTCTCGCCCCATCACTGTAGACAAACTACTGATTCTCAAGAATTCAAACATCAGTCACCAACAAGTCTATTTAATAAGGACTACCCTCACCCAACTCTAATACCTCAGTTGCTCACTGAGAAGCGGGCAAAGAAGGCGACTTCTTATTTTTCGCCTTCCCATCACCCCCCGGTCATGCTTTGCGCTCGTTCCCAGCTCTCCTGCTCACCCCTTCACGCTCATTTCTAAAATATTCTCCTGGTGCTTCTCTTTATTTTTATTAAAAGCATGTGGACAAGGCAGCTCTAATACATAACACATCAAATGTCTTGGTATGGCACACAGCCTCTTTACTGTTTTCTGGGAGGATACTGCTGCATTGTGAGGTGAATGATTCCCAAGTTGTAGAGAATTTTCCACTCAAATGGTGCCATATAAGTTGCTCGCTTCAGACAACTGATGGCCTTAAAAAGATTAATATTATGTCATTGGAACTAGGTCGTACAAATGTAAACAAAAAAAAAAACAGATTAAAATTTAACTAAAACATATACCATGTAGCATGAAATTTTGCAGGTTTTAATTTTTGGATTAGGATATAGCATAGGACTTTGTCCATAGACTTAAAAGTTAGAACTTAACACTACACATCTCCATAATTGAATCTGGGAGTGATAGGGTTAAACATACTGCCACATATTTCTTTTTTCCAAAGAAGGACATGCCGATGTTGTTCCACAGGTGGGGCGATTCAGGTGTGGCTGCGGCAGCTATCCGGTACTTGGTCAGAGCAACATCATAGTCGCCATGTGACTGAATCATGGAGCCTGCTCCTAGAATAGCCTGGGAATGGAGGAAAGAGAAAAAAAAACGTCTTTCCAACTATAAGTCAAGCTTCAAGCCAGGTAGTCTGCAGAGTATCACTGTTCATCCCCTCCCCCCTTTCTCTCCCCCCTTTCTCTCCCCTCTCCCCTCCCCCCTTTCTCTCCCCCCCTTCTCTCAGAAAATTATGCTTTCAACACTATGTGCCCAACATTCCTCTGTGTGTGCACCTTTGGGAGAAAGATGGATGGGAAGCCTAGTTCAAAACAAAAAGTATGCTTGATTTTTACCTTCACATTACTTGGATCATAGGTCAGTGCATTTCCAAGATACTCAAAAGCCTTTGAAGTCTGCCCCAGCTGTAACAAAGGAGCAAGAACAATAAATTTATTGATTCAACATTTCAAAATTTTTCAGTAACATATCAAACAAGAGGAAGAGTGTTTCATCGTGATTTTTTAAACACCGAGAAGTGATTTAAAAAAAAACCAATTAAGGCGCAGCCAAGTTCATACTTGATGAATTATTAATGAGCTTGAGAAGCCCTGCATGATCAAAACATTTACCTGTAGGTAAAGAAGTCCAAGTGTGGTCATAAGATCGGGATTTTCTGGTGAGAATCTGCAAATTATGCAAAAAGATATAAGCATACTGATTTGCTCAAATGAAAGGCTAGCATTCAAAACATCAGCTTTATTTACATGTATGTGAGCCAATTTTAATACCAGCTCACAGGCATACATACATACTATGTTCTTATTGACTAAGTGGGAGGGCCAGATGGGAAAATATTTGGCTCAAGGTCATGGCGTATGGACCGAGCGCAGCGAGGTCCATCGTGACCGAGAGCGAAATATTTTCCCATCCGGCCCGACCTACATGTAACTTAGTCAATAAGTATTTTATCATATGACCAATTTGGAGACAAAATTACTTGAAATTTTAATGCACGAGGTCGTCTGCTTTTGTAGTAGGGCTGTACACCTTTTTCCAGCCCCGCTCCCGCAAATGCGTACAGCCCTCATACGGGACTTTCATCAATGGTTTTGCAAAGAAAAGGTTCGCAGGGCCGTACGGGTCATGTGATAAATAAACTTTATTTCACTTCGGATTTTAAATAGCTCTGCTGTGCTGTGCTAGTATCTCCGAAGAATACAGTTAATTATTATAAAAACTAATTCAGTATTATCTAAAAACGCAATGCTCGTCTATTTATTCTTAAATTGTTTGAGTTTGTGTTTAAACAATAGAAAGGGTGTCTGCCTTCCGAGTGCTGTCAGGAAGTTTGTTCCATGCATCGGGGGCCAGATAACGGAAAGAGTGCAGACCAACTCAGTTAAGAGAACCAAACTTTTGTTGTTCATATTTCAACCACTGAGATTTCTCAGTCTCAATGAAATGAAAGACCATAATTATATTTCCTCCAACATAACCCTGTTTAATGTGGGTATCTCTGGTCTCATAGGTTTCTGTATTAGCAGGGTTTGACCATAGTTTCCTAGAGATTATCTAAACTGTTAGAATACTGTTAGTAGTCCTTTCTCTTCCAAGGATTAACCTTTGAGTTATTAAGTTATGCAATACAGTGCTAACTTTTGAGTCTCAGTCGACAAAATTCTAAGGCATGACCACTCAAATGAAATCTAATAAACTTTCCGATACTTTGCAAAAGATAAAAAAATTAAGATTGTTTTTAATGTTGCTATCAATCAATCAAATTGTGGAATATTGTTCCAGGCTTTCCATGGAGAAACAAAAAATGCACTTTATTAATCATGAATTTACACTGTTACGTTGCATTAAATGACACTCACTCTATTGCTTTTTTGAAAATATCAATGGCTGATTCTGTGTCACCCTCTAAGAGGAGAACTTTTCCCAGTTGAATGAATGATGCGTCATGGCGATGGTACTGTAAAGCATGCTTCAAGCAATCTTTAGCCTACCATTATAACAATAATAAGTCTATTTCATTAACTTTATTGCATTCCATTTCTACAATTCATATATTATTTTGGACTATGCACCTTTACAAGCTTTCTGCACTGTGGTGCAAGATATAAGATTTCACAACACACAATTACTGATTTTTGTGTTAATTATGTCAATCCTTGTATTTGTGTGAAATATTTTATTATTTTCTTTTTTATATATCTCTATCTTTTGTTCTCGGCACATTCATTAGCAGATCTAGGGCAGTGGCCCTGAAAAGGGACCCCCACCTGCCTCGCCCTTATCAGTCTGACATTTTCCTGCACTCCAGCCTCCAGCCCTTTTCAATCTGCCCCCTCCCCCCCCCCCCCCCCCCCCATCCCCCTTAAAATAGTCTGGATAGGTCACAGTGATTGTTTGCTAGGGGCCTAATCATGCAGCCATCACCAGCCTTCTCAAAACCAGTAGGCTAAAGGCTCAATCAGCCGCCTCCTCTACAGCAATGAAAGCCTCTGTCCAGCTGGATATTGTACTGTGTGTTGTGTCCTACACATGTATGCTCCCTATTATAAACCTACTCCTACACTCAACCATACTAGTCTTTGAAAACATATTGAAAAGGCTGTATCACGTACACACGGCAGAGGGTACAGTGTAAGTATAAACTCATCATCCTCATCACAATACTTGAACAGACAAGTATACAAAAAGAAGTGAGTCAAATCAAGGTCTAAATATACCTTCTCAAAATCCTTCATATACACATAGCAAACACCTAAAAGAAACATTTGATAAATTTTATTAAGACTGAGACAAATCATCAACATTGATAAAAAAAAGTACACTAAGTCTAACAGCTCAGTCAATAATACACTTATCAAGCGCACGTTTATTCCATCAGCTCGTACTACATTTCGCAAGGACAGGAAGCACAGCTTTAAAGTAATTCTTAAAATAACAAAATAGACGTAATGTATTGACCAAAAGGAACAATTTGATGTTTGTTTCATGGCACAGGCACACGTCCTGAAAAGGTATTAACTAAAAATATTTGTCGGGTGCGTGATTTCAAGGATAGAATTTTGTGTCCACGAGCTACGGCTACGTATGCTTTTTTTCGCAATAACTTTTTTTTCTGACATGATTTTTTTTTTAAAGTTTTACATCACAAAGAGGAGGACTAAAATAATGAAATTATGCATAAAAAAAGATAGGTCACCAAGGTCGTTTTGATGAAAACAACCGCTTATTTACTAAGAGAACTGAATCCTCAAAGGTAAACCTATTGCTTCGAAGTGAGCACGCATTCGTGCACGCACAAATGACGCAAGATATTATGCACAGTAGTGATGCGCAATGCAATACTAGGGAATCACCTTAATTAAGACAAAATAACCTTGATAAAAGCTATGGACAAAATTTTTAAAATGATGACCTCAGTTACAAAAGCGATGATTTACAAATGTTAGGGGTTAAAACAAAATTATTATATGTGCCTAAACTAGAAGATGTATTGAAACTGCCTGTAATTAAATCTTCTGTCATTTTTTTAGCTTTTTTTCTCAACAATGACATTAATCGTTGATATCAAATCTCCTGGAGAATCTAAGAGTAGGACATCGATCAATAACTTAGCACGAAAATTGGCTGGTAGGGACGGAGCAAAAAAGAAGTAAGAAAGACCAAGAAAATTCCTCACCTTGATTATGGTAGATTTCCTGAAAAAAAAATATGGCACCTGTTACATTTCTTTTTTGTTGATTAATTTTTGCAGGTGTACGTTTGAAAAATATGTGGTAAAAAAGCATTAAGTATGTCATGTATTACATTGTACATTGATCAAAAATTTTCAAAAGGACCTTCATAATAAAATAATCGCGTTCGAAGAACGCAATCCTAATTTCGTGTTGGTTGTCCTGTGGTTTATGTGCATTAAAATTTGAGATTTTTTGGTAGACGGTCTTTCAAATGGCCGCCCCTATTGTTTTTTTTTCAGGGGCTCATTTCCGCCGGAAATTCCTTCGAACGCGTCTCCATAATCTGTGATTACTGCTAGTATTAGTGAATAAAACTCAATTTGACACAAAGCATGACAGAACATCTTCGTACTCATACCCAGTCCTTGGTGCTTAGTTTTGCAGCCTCATTGTACACTTCAAGAGCAGCCTTGTGACGAGCAAGAAGAAAACTAAAAAAAATATATATTTCACTTACATGATTGTACTACACATTATTATGTATTGTGAATTTTACATGCGGATCTGTCTGCATGTCCAGATCACTATTATGATATTGGTTATGTAATGAATCTGAGACAAAGGAAAATAAAAAATAAACTGGTTTGAATTTCAAAGACATTGTTATCTAACCAATAGGAAAATGTCAGCTAAGAATCCTATGGACAATGATTAAATCAATGATAAATATTAATTCAGTAATAATACAGAAAATGTTTATGTTACTGAACTTGTGTGAGGTCTGTAGATAGTGTGGAAAATATTGGTAATAAAAGTCCTTTTTTTTTCAAGCTTTCATGGACCAGGCCAAAGGCATGGTCTATAAACTTGTAAAAAAATTAACAAACAATAAACTTATTAAGTAAACATATAATAATATATATTATTATGGCCCTGATCTTGCACAATTTGAAAGCATAAAAAAATTCTGTCTATTGGCAAGCTCGCATGCTTCAAAGACAAAAGTTTTAAAAGTACATAATTTATGTATTTGCAAACATTTTGCCAAAATTTCAGGAAATTAAGACACCCAGAAGAAAAGTTATTACTTCATACAAAACAGTTTTCTTTTGAATGTGTTTTCTAAAACACAGTTCAGTAAGTGAAATAATTTAATACGCAGTGCATCTAAACAAACTCAATGATTGAACTCTGCAGTAAAAACAACAACAACAAGTAACTTTATTTGCATGACCATAAATCCTTATGTTATTGCAAATGCATTACAACATAACAAAATGAAATTACAATTTAATATAATAAAGAAAGGGAAAGTACAATTAAGATACATCAGTTTGGATTCATTGATAATTTGACTATTGCGGAGATCTGAGCGTATGAATGACATCATTTATTTACAAAATAATTACGAGTTCATTAATTCATTGGTTAAGCTTCTAAAGGAGATAACTGTTTTATTGACCTGTGATACCCTATTTTCCTGTAAAATCCATCCCTAAGAATTGAGTATTTAGGACAGTGGAAAATTTCATCAAAAAAAAAAACAATTAAACAAAAACTGTCAAACTTGGCAAACCCATGGGTAATAAAGAGACTACAGTATGAACAGTCAACTTACAGAGATCTTGCCACTTGTTTAAGGTTATCAGCACTTTGTGGGTTGATCTGTGCAGTTCTCTGGAAGAGATCCAATGATTCCTGGATTTGACCCTCTTGACGAAGAATTAATGCTAAAAGAAAAGAAATGGTACATATCAGGGTGGGATGAAAATGAAAAAATCAGCTTACCCTTCGGGCAAGCTGCTACTTTAGTTTACTAGCCCGGTGCTCTGAAGAGCTAGCCCAAAAGTAAATAAATTATTAAAAACAAACAAATTTAAACAAGGGATGAATATCACACCAAGAGGTAAAAAATCTCCAACTGTGTTCGCTCCCGACGGCGAATGTTGCGGAATAAATAATAAATTACGAGAAAGACTTATTTTTGCGCTGGTTATGAAAGTTATGATCGATTGATCAATGAAACTAGTACTCTTATTCGAAGTCTTTCGCCTTTGGATAACGTAAAATATCTTACAAGCCCTTTCGGAAGTTTGATACAACAAAAATAACACATTTTATATTACGTGACTTGCTTGCGAGTATCAAGTGATTAAATTACGCACAGCGTTCTACGCGTACACGGCAAACGGCAGCTTGCAGTTTATTATCCTTACTTTTCCTCGAATCGTAAAATAAATCCACTAGAAAAATCGAAGTTAATTCACATGTTAATAAGTTTGAGAAACGTGAAACTACTCACTTTCCCATGGAAATGGCAAACGGCAGACGGCAAAAATATTTGCCGTTCGTAGGAAAAGCAATCTGTCCAGTATTATAACGCAACGACTGTGTCGGCAAATGTTTAAGTTGTCTAGCTTTTTTTCGACAAGACAGATCCTAACTGGTTTACTTTGAACTTAATACAACAGGGGCGGATTCAGGATTTTTCTTAGGAGGGGGTGCACCTCTAAGGAATGACGTAACTGAAGGGTGATGTAAACAAATTTTAAAAGCGAACAACGCAGACTAGGTCATCTCAGGGGGGGGGGGGGGGGGGGGGGGGTGGTGCGCACCCCCTGCACCCTCCCCCTAGATCCGCCCCTGTACAATGAAAACAACAGAGATTTTAAAGACCTAAAAACAGAGGAGTGAGAACACAATTACGGCCGCTACTGTACATGTACATTATAAGTTAATTATTTACGAAAACGCATCATTCAATTCCATTTCTTTTGTTCGCCGTTGATATTTTCTTACATTTTTAAAATGTTCCTCACATTCACTTTCACTTTCTTAACTGATGATGAGAAAAGGCAATTAACAAATATTGCTTGCCCGTCGGGCAAACTCCAACAAAAAGACACTAGCCCGACGGGTCGCTTCACTAGCCCCGGGCTATCGGACAGCGCTTTTGTCGCGCCCTGCATATAAAGGGGAGAAATTTTTTTTTTTTTCTTCTTCACACAACACTAGAAGAAGAAAATAATGACATCCATCTTCCAAAACCTTAGCTCAGCCTTAGCTTGGGAAATGCACCTTTAGGTACTCTGGAACACTTTTGTTCAATTCCCCATGCCAGAAATCAAAGAACTAACTTTGTTACTTATTGACTAAGTGGGAGGGCTGGATGGAAAAATATTTGGCTTGAGGCCATGACCGAGAGCCAAATATTTTCCCATCCGGCCCGACCTAACTTAGTCAATAAGTATTTTTATTATCATATGATCAATTTGGAGACAAAATTACTTGTCATGAAATCTTAACACGCGAGGCCGTCTGCTTTTGTAGTAGGGACATACGGCTTTTTCCGACCCCGCTTGCGCAAATGTGTACGGCCCTCATACGGGACTTTTATCAATGGTTTTGCAAAGAAAAGGTTTGCAGGGCCATACGTGTCATATGATAATAGAAATTATGATTTTTAAATTTTTGTGATTTTCAAATTTATATTTTCTTCTTCGCTTGTTTCATAAATGCAAGCTGGGACTTATATATTCAAGTGTTGATTAAGAACATTTTACCAAGAAAATAATCATACCACCCTCACCCCTCCCCCAAGCCTTTATAAACTTTGGCTTTCCCCTTGGAACTTGTCCAGTCATTTCCTCCCGACCTGACCAACTGATGGAATCGACAATCAGAAATCAATCAATGGATATTAATGTTAATATTGTTAGGTTGATTACTATTGATTGGTATTGGCCAATGGATCACCAAGTGATAGTTACAAGCAAAATTTCCCTAATAACATGGATTGTTTTCGATTGTCGTACATTGCTATTGATTGTCATCGATTGCTATTGATTATCATTGATCGCTATTGATTGTCATTGATCGCTATTGATTGTCATATTTATATCATGCAGTGTATATGGCTGGACATAGACTTCTGCAAACATACACCTGGCATACAGTATTCAATGTATAATTACTGAGTCCAAAATGTATTGATTACCTTGTACATATAAGGCATATTCACACATTCCCCGTGTTTCCTGGAGTTGATCGTTTATAAGAGCCTAAAATAAGACAAATGGAAGGTAATTGCAAGTACATACATATTAAAACTTATTCAATATTACATGTAAAGGATTTTTTATTACAGTCTCCCTTCACTGCTCTACTAATTTTAATAACAAAAATGTCCACCACTCACCTTACATCGATCAAATTCTTTTCTAAGATAGTGTAGATGGATTAACCAGTTCTTTCTTTCGTGCACAGGTAACTCAGGAGCTTATAAACAGATCGTAAACAGAAATAAGCTTATTAAGCTTTCAAATTAAACTTCATTAATTAGTGACACGAAAATAATTCAGCTTACCCTTTGCACGGCGTTTTGGTGGCTGAGATTTTGGTTGAGATGCTGGTGTTGTTGCGGGAACGCTTTCTGGGGACATAGAAACACCGGGAGTTTTAGCGGCAGAACTTTCAGGACTCATTGTCCGGGGTTCTGATGCAGTTTCAGCCATTGAGACCTGACTATCGCTTTGAGGAGTATCCGTCATGTTTCGCGCTATTCTGAAAGACTTTTCTTCGATTATGATTCAAAATATAGCCCTCCTTGTTGTAGAATTTCGACTACAAATTGTTACAGCACTACTGCGATCATGCAAAGACTTTACATTGATCAAACATTGAAGGAAAATCGCAGAATTTCGGGTGATGTTAAGCAGCTTTGCCCGCCATGACAACAAAGGTGCTTAGTGGACACGTGGTGCAGTTTACATGACATAAAGAATGACTGGAAATTGGCGCGCGACTGAGGCCCCGTCCACAATTTAAAAACGCTCCCGTCCACACGAAGCCAGCCATCGTTTACAATTCGTTTTAACCTGTCCACACGTAAACGCTAAAACGATACGTGAACGCTTCAAATCTGCATTGAGCATGCGTCAGACCGTCCGCCATATTGGCTCTATTTTCTTTATTTGTGGACTGGGTCCGAATCTGTGACATCCAACCAGAGCTCTCTAGCCTCACGCATTGAGCGTGAGACTCACGCTAAAACTAATATTTCTCACGCATTTAAGGTTTCTGATTAAAACAGTTGATTTTGAGGTAGAAAATTGCTGCTTTGTCAGTGGAACTAAAATCTGCAAAGGACCGCAAACGATAATGCTGTAAACGATACGTAGGATCTATAAAAGACCTAATCAGCCAAAAAAATGAACAAACATAACCGACATTGGTGCCTCGCAAAATCTACTTATTTAAGTAGTCAGATCAGCCTTGCAGTTTGTCGGTTTATTTAAGTAAGTACCTGCGTGAATTAACTATATTTCTTGATATAGTTAGTCCCTGTTTCCATTATACTCGCTTCGAACTTTTTCCAACAGTGTAAAATTCTCGTGCAGAGCCAGCGTTACACCGGTCAGTGGGTTTAATGAATATTGCATGTACTTACATGCTGACCGTCGGTAACGTGACAATGGCGGATAGTCACTTTTAAAGGGTCACATTTCCGCTCAGAATAAAGGAAAACGCGTCTTAGCTACTTAAATTTTACTACCCCAGACCCCTCTAAGGAAGTGACGCCTGCGGCGTCACAATCGACGGCTACGCCGTCGAAAAACTCACTCTTTCCCAGCAAATCAACTTGAGAGCTCTGCGAAAATATCCGTTTACGCTGTCCACACGTAAACGGGTAAACGGCGTTTTCGAAAATATCCACTTTGGAGAGCGTTTTCGAAAACATCCGTTTAGGGTTACCGTTTTTATCGTTTACATGTGGACGGGAGGCCTAAACGCATAAAAAAATATGCGTTTACGAACGTATACGTGTGGACGGGGGCTGAGCTGGAAGAGGGCTCGTTACAAGCTTCCTCTCTGTTTTCTCAGTCCAAGGCGGCCTAAACTCGCAACAGGAAATTTGAAAAGCACTACTTTCAAGACATCTGCCACGTCAAAAAAGGACCAAGAAGACAAATATTACAATAAATGAAGACGAAATATCCACAAAATATACCACAAAAAGAATCTAAAATAAATAAAACGCCGTCTTCCCTGACTTTAGACCTCGAGAATTCATATTTAAAACAAGAAAATACTTCCCTTGCTCTAAGACGGTGTAGATGGGATTAACTGATAGCTGAGAATCGGCCAAGATTTTAACTGTCAGCTGAGAAATGGCTGAAAATTTAACTGATAGCTGAGAAATTTATAATAACTGTTAGCTGAGATTGATAAATTTCCCCTCAATATCGTGTGGATATCACTCACAAATAGGCCTGTTTTAGCATAGTTAACCATTAGTTAAGGAGGGGGTGTAAGTGAAAGTTTTGGAACACCAACAGACAGTTGATATACTCACGCAAGAGTACCCCAGGTTGCTAGTGGACTAACTTGGTTTCCGTCTATTAATTATTAACTACACATTCTAATTTTAAAACTTCACTAAATCTTCAATATTTCATATTTCTCTAAATTTTACCAATCCTTTGATAAAAACTATTTCCTCCCAAACATACCCAAAAATCACCCAAATATTTACAAAACACCCCATAACATAGATTTATGTTTTGAGAATAGGGTTTTTGGATTGCTTGAAACGTGAACGAGATATTTCCATTAAAGCCATGTCAAGTGGCGGGAAAATGGCATTCAGGTTTACCCCCCGCCTTAACCCTGATGGGATCATCGCTATCCGTTACTAAGCTTGCGTTACAAGAGTTTCGTGACTAAAACTCCCTTCCCGATAGGTCTATCGGCTATTAAATAGAACCAGAAACCCATAAGTGGGTTGAAACGTGTAACGCGCATTCACAGCTTTTGAATATTCATTTTTTGCTTAGTACCATATTTGGAAACCCCTCGGTCCCTAGAGTGTGGAAGCAAGTTGTTCTAGCGAATAGGCCATTTCCGAGTTGCCTTTAGCCTCTCTATCAAAGCGAGGCTGGGTGCGAAACCTTTCATATGAAAATGAGTTTCCATTCACATGCAAATAGGTTTTATTTGCATGTGAATGAAAGCTCATTTTAATATGAAAGGTTTCGCACCTAGCCTCGCTTTGATAGAGAGGCTAAAGGCAACTCGGAAATGCATGGCCTATTGGTTGGTTAATAATTTTATCTTGATTTTTCAAATATGGCTGTAACAACTTCTTAGCAAATTGAGAAGCTTGTTTTGAAGCGAACAAGAGACAGTTGCACGTTTCAACCCACTTATGGGTTTCTGATAGAACCACGCGCGCCAAATTTCATTCGCAAGCATTTTTCAGTCAAAGGATCATGCTTTGAGTGATGTAAGTGGAATTGTCAAAGTCATACTAAGCTTCTTTCGTCACCGCGAAGAAGGCGCTTTTGAACGGCATCGTAGGCGAATCTCGGTAAGCTACGAAAAGCACATGCACACAGATTGTTAACAGTCATGAAGAAATATCTCACTATTTTTTTTAGGAAGCAACGAACAGGCTAGAAAATATGGCATTGGGTGTTACGAAATGAAACTTTACCGCTTGACGAAATGCAGTTCGGGAAAAACGGAAAATTTAGCAATTTTAATCTTTAATATTTTTATTTTTTTTTATTTTTTTTGGGGGGGGAGGGGGGGATTTCGCTATTGGAATATTTTCTCAGATTCGTTGCAACTTGGTTACATTTTATGGCCGGGTGAAACACAATTAGTTTATTTCTGGGTCAATGTACATGTAGTCTATAACGCAAGGCCTTTGTCAGCACTGGGAATAGTTGGTATATAGTTCGTGCCTTTGACATTTACGATAGCAAATGCTTCGGATCTCTTTGGAAACGACCTGTAACATTCATAAGGTGGTCGGAATGTATTTAATATTGTTTGGCGATTCTCGGAAGATGTGGAAAAACATTCGTTCATAGCTAATTCCATTCTTCTTCAAAGTTCATATGGACGCATTCCTTACCCTCCCTGCTTCTGCTATCTATACGCGAATTTTTTCTCAATACACGTGTATATATTCAGCATATTATTTATACTTGGTATTCTATCCGACTGAAGCTCCATTCGCATTGGGCTTATTACAGTATTCTATTGTTTATGTGCCACTCGTGGTAAGTTTAAGTAGTTCCATTCTTCGCGATTATTCATCAAAACTGTACTACTGCCGATGCATTCCTTACCCTCACCACTTTTGCTATTTGTCTCAACATTGCATCTTCGCTGTATATAGCTGTGACGTCCATTCTGAACTCTGGAACCCGTCCATCATGTGCGTCTCTAGAATGCGTCCACATCTTTGAAGTTCCTCGCTTCCCATTAAGTTCTTCTAAATGTTCTTTCCCCCTTGAAAAAGTGCTCCTTGCAGACCTAATTGATACCACTTGGCATCACACGGTCCTTTTCCTTCTGTGCTTTTAACAAGACACTTTCACAGGCTTCGCAGTGTTTTTGATCTGAATGGATCTTATCGTTGTAATTTACGTTTTAACGATATTCCCGTTTGTTCAACAACACGAATCTTGAACCCTCGTCTCTTAAAGAATCTGACCCACCAGTTTGCATTGCGCGCCTATGTTGGTTCATCCGCCATTTTCAGAGCCCCCGAAAGTCCATACTGTATCATAGATGAGAAATTCACTTGTGCAAGAGGTGATATGGAATAGGGCCGTATCATAACAATAAGAGAAGCGCGCAATGCAAACTGGGTGGGTCAGACTCTTTAATCTCAGCCTGGTCCCGTTTTAGGCGTTGCCGGAACGAAGATGACCGATGCTAATACCAGTTCTTCTTCTTCTCGATCTTTGCCAGTTTTTCTCGTTCTTCCAAATTCCATTTCCTGGGACGGTAAGGGAGACGATCTCCGTTCGCCTGCCTCCTTAAGCATATCATATGCTGACAGAGCACTCTTTAGGACTTGAAGTCGGAAATTATGATCACTCCCGAGAATTGCATTCTGGCCATTAGGTGTGAAAGCTGTTGTGCCAGGTAGTTCTCATCGCGGAAGTTCCCTGCGGCAGTTTAGAATCACTCGCAGGGCTTCCTGTGTAAGCACTGTTCTCTTTGTTTCCCACGGTAAAGCACATGAAGCATTCAAAATGGATTTTGACGATACATGTTTCATTATGTAGTATGTGACTACCTCCATCTTGATGTTTTACCCAGACTTTCAAGTCTAGTCAGAGATAGGCATCTTCGTATCGTCGTGACTCCGAAGGACAGTCCACTTCGAGCTGGATCGCCGACGGATGTATCGAATACACCGAATGCAAATATAGCCGCCAGGCAATTTTTTGTTTGGCCAAGTTTTCAGAGAAATTAATGCTATCACATAAACAAGTGCTGCTAAGTGTATCATCTTGCAAAGTTTGCGGAGTGTTTTTGGTTTAACGGTTGCAAAGTTATGGCTCACTGAAATTTTAAGCATTTGTATGAGAAAAGACATTCTATCCTGACTAGCCTCGCTTTTGTGTTTTTCCCAAAATTTAATTGCCTATAACTTCTGCTAAAATAAGAATATGACCTTGAAAATGCACACAATGACTTATTTTGACCTGATCTTTATCATTATTCAATTGCTTTTCTTTTCTTGAGAACCTGTCCAAACAAAAAATTGTTGGACGGCCATATTTGCATTCGGTGTATTGCCTAATCAAAGTAATAGAAATACAAATGAATGCTAGGAACTATTAAGTAATAAGTATACATAGATAACTGACACAGATGGGAATGCGATTTTATTTATCGTAATGCACTAAGGGGAGACGTTTGCAGAGGCAAAATTGCTGGAACGAACTTTTTCACAATAGAGCATTGCCATTTATCGTTAAAAAGCTTGGCAGTTTTGTTTTTAATTGCAATATATCTTTCAAACATGATTGAGAGAATAGCATCAAACTCGGAAAAAAAAATCCCGAGTTCCAGATGGGATTTGAACCCATGACCCACGACCCTAGTTACATTTATAGATGAAATATTTTGCCACTCACAAAGCCAAGCCTAGCGCTTGATTGATATTTAAGCGAGTTAAGTCTGGTAAATGAATATTTTCGGTGGTGGTTTGCGACCACCAGTCAAAAATTTCGTCACAGAATAAGGTTACATAAGAACATTTTAACAACATATGCTTGATTGTATGCTTAATTTCTCTTTTACAAAGATGGCATAAATCATTAGACTAAGGTTGGCTTTTTTGAGTTTGTCTTTCGTATAGACTAAATGTTATGATTTATCTTGAATTGAAACATTATTAACATTGTATTCATGGTAGTAGAAAAAAACCACTTGTATATCGTGTACTGATATCTGAATGGTCCAAACCGTAGCTGATGATTCGATTTTCATTGATTGGTGGTAGGGATTTATTTTTAACAATTATCTTGTGCAGAGCAACGTTGGAAAGATTTTCATCAGCGTCATACCAGTTTTGATTTCTTGTTTGCCTCTGTTTTTGTATTGACGGTTTTTTCCATTTGCTTTTGATTGCACTGAGAAGGCCGTAATATCAGGAGTTTTCCACTGTTATAATCTAAGAGGTGCTTAACTTTTTTAACACCTGCTCGTGCCATGACTTGTAAAAAATAGGCTTTGTTGCGATTTTTATATATTCAGTACTGTTCCTTATTATGGCGTCGTATGGATATCTATTTTGTCTTGATCTGTTTCAAACTTGATTTTCTTTATCATTTCCCAAAAATTTAGAATTTCGAAGTAGAAGCAAGGGGCGTTGTTTAGTGTAAGTTTTTTGATTTTATAATTGGCATGACAATAGAAAATTAAAACCACCTCGGTGTTGAATCATGTCAGAGTTTGGACTGATTTTCCACGGCGCGTTAACATCAGTATTAAATCTTCTAGCCCATGAAGCTTTCAAGGCTTTATTCGTGGAATCGAACTCGGTCATTTTAATCGCCTTCGTAAGTAATGGCGAGATACTAGGGAGCTTAAGATCCACGACGACAGCATGGACGACGACGACCGGAAGTGAGATTCGCGCGTTTTTCCCGCGAATTCCGTCGTCGTCCTCTCGTCGACGACGACCAAGCCAGTAGTTTCACGTCGTCGTGCAAAGGAGTTGTTTAAACACAGTTCAAGGGTAAAACTTTACACTGACTTGTCACTTTTGTAATCTTTTTTCATCCTTTATCTTTTGTGGTTTCATTTAAGCTTCTCTTTCTATTTTACGAAGCGAATTGGATTAAAAATTTGACTGCATATAAACGTGCGTGTTTTCGTGTTGTTTACTAACTGGCGGCAAGACATGAGGAAAAGGGTAACCGGTAAGTCGTAAATTTATTTTCCCATGAGGTTGTAAAAAGAAATGAAGAACCTGAATAATAATTATAAGTACTCAATTGTGTTTTGACTTGAAAACACAACTGTAAGTGCTGGCAGCATAACGTTTATCTTTAAAACTTGCCCTTACGGTCGAAACAACTAGATCGAAAAAAAATATTCATGACTGCAAGCAGCTGGCCGCAAGCCTTGAATAGAAGAATTTTATAAATCACTTGTACTCTGGAATTTTCGCCTCTGTAATATGTAAAAATATATCGAATCTTTAGCAGTGAAACGTTTCATTTTGTAACTTTTTTGCACGTGCGATTATTTAGACTCACTTACGGCCAAATACATTTTTTTTTTGGCCAACTCTTGTAATTAATTGTGTATCGTGTTTATTTCTAGGAATCCAAACTTTGTATGGAATTCCGAACACAATATACTAATGTGCCGGGAACTCACTCATGTCCTTAAACGATGTCATCTTGAGCGAGACATTTTCAACAAGCCAAGTCGAAATAAGTCGTCGTCGTCTACCTGCTGGCCACATCTTAAGTTTTCTTTTTTCCACCGAAACCGACGTCCTCAGTCCAGCCCTCCCGCGGTCTATAGACGTCGTCGTCGTCTCGTTCGTCGTGGATCATTCATAGTGACCAAAACTAGTTGTCATGCAGTTGTTAGAAAATGCAAATAATACGGAATTATCCCATAGACTAGTAGTTTCTTATAGAAAGTGAATTGCTGCGAAGATGTGATTTATGACTTTTATTTATGGAGCCGTTTTCACATTAGTGTCGTAAATCCCAAAGCAAAGTAATTACTTTGTTTAGACCCGGATTAGAGCAGCGCGTCCGTCATGTTTGTCAGCAGTTTAAAAGTCACAATTTACTCACAATGCATGGATATTCCAAAATCTATTAAAATGGTGCTATATCCTTAAATCTTTCTCAAATTATATTTTATAGCGGTAGCACAGAAATGTGCGAATTTGGCCATCGCGAATTATTTCCATTTAAAATTTGTAAACAAACCAAACGGACGGTCGTGTTACGAAACAACGGTGACGTGACTAAAAATTTAAAAAAAATGTCACAATTGATACGCAGAGTGCAGAGCCCTTTCAGTTGCTGGCCAAAGAGGCTGATATTAAAGTTAGATTGTTGTGATTAGTGTCATTACTTGTTGTTTCTGTGTTCAGCTTCACTACAGGCGTACGATGGAAGATGCAGTTTTGCTGGCTCGTACTCGGAACATGTTCCTTATTTTTCGACGACAGGAAATACAGTTTCCCGACGCTTTATATAAAAGTTCTGATAAACATTTTTGGCAACATCTTTATAAGCGGTTGCGATGTATTTTCACTTACCAAATTGGTTTGTATTGTGGAATCCATTTGTATTGCGGAATTCATCATGGCGGCAAGGCCGTTCTCTCCATGCAACCCCGTTCCAGGCCGTTCTGAATGCACGAAATCGAGGCATTTTGAACGACAAAGTTTGCCTCAGGACTGTGGTATCCTGCAATCGTGTGTTCGTGACGTCATCATGTCCTTTCGAAATAGTCTGCTGCGAAGCACCAGCTTCGCAGCAAAAATTAAAGTTCCACTATTAGTTATTAATTAAAAATTTAAGATGCCAACGGGTGACCGGCCTATATCTTCTGCTTTATTATATACCAATTCTGATCGAGAACGACTCATTTCTATTAACGGCTCCAAGTATGGCAGGCTGTTGTTTCTCCGTGTTACTGCTCTTAAGCCCGGTTTACACGACAAGCGTTTTTGGGCACGGCACCCCTAACTTTGGGCACCCGTGCCTAAATGTTCGGCCCGTCATTGCCGTCAATTGTCTGTTTACACGACAAAATTTTCTTTATTTTGGGCACCGCTAATTTTTTAACGGGCACTGCTAAAATTAGAAACGGCACCTCTAAATTTATGAGCATATCGATGCATTTGTCAGCAGTTTAACCACTTTCAACATGGCGGACATTGGAACAAGACGCAGACGAAATGCTTTTTTGTTATGGTATTTCATGAGGAAGCGAAGAAATACAAATTTTCAGGAATATATAGTGGAGGGAGAAAACCGCTCATTTACTGCTTTTATAAACAACGTTAACAGGCGCAGAATGTTTGTGCAAGCCATGCTAGCTGTTGTAAACCAGCCAAGAATAAAAATTGTTTGGACACTTTGGATGTTTTCGAAGCCTCTAACGATAATTGGATGCTTTCCTCGCTAAAAAGTTCGATAAGAGCCTCTGTCGCCTCCTCCGACCACGTTACTTTGCTGGTGGAACTGGACGCCATCTTGAATTTGAACCACAGTTCTCGGCGAGAAGAGAAAATTTGAGCATGGCACCCCTAAAAAACGGGCACGGGGCCACCTGTTCACAGGGTCTCGGCACCCCTAAATTTTTAGGCACCCGTGCCCAACACATTTCCATTTACACGATACAAATTGAGGGTGCCGTGCCTAAAATTTTAGGCACGGGTGCCCAAAGTCAGGGGTGCCGTGCCCAAAACGCTTGTCGTGTAAACCGGGCTTTAGTGGCCTGTGTTGTATGGGGCTCTTGGCTGAACTGCATTGCTACTGTACATCAAGGTAACAAACAATAGTACTCATACACAAAATCTAGCTACCTTTGGTAGGTTAATTTTTTGATGGTGCTTTGATAAACGTGATCGTCAAAATAAATTCGGTCAGTGTTTTAATTTATAGCGACTAAAAAAGTCGGTGACATTGAGCCCGTGCAAGAGAAAATTAGCATGTTCTCTTGGTCCCTTCCATATGTAGCCATGTTACGAATACGAATGCAAATTCTGTATAGAAATGCAAACGGAAAGCATCTTTTCGATTATTTACACTATCCACTCATTACCATCCTCGGAGACCCAGGGGCAGTTAGTCGGGGAGGGACGAAGTAAAAACTCGGCAAAAATCAGCGCGACGAAAGTTTTCAAGAGCGAGCGAACGAGCTCGCTCTTGAAAACTTTTGTCGCGCTGATTTTTGCCGAGTTTTTACTTCGTCCCTCCCCGACTAACTGCCCCTGGGTCTCCGAGGATGACTCATTACCCATGTTACATGGCTTGCGTTCTTTCTCTTAGCCTGTTCCAGGCTCCGAGATACGGTGGGGAACGCGCGAAGTAAAAAAAAGGAAAAATCGAGGGGGAACTGGTCGGCGGCGATCCTTGCGATTGCGATCGCAGAGATAGAAATTTTTCTATCTCTGCGGTCGCAATCGCAACGGATCGCAACGATCGCAACGTTTTGGTTTCCATATGATCGCAAGGGTCGCAACAATCGCAGCGATCGTCGATCGTAACGATCGCTGCGATCGTTGCGATCGTTGCGATTATATGGAAACAGGCTTTGGGAGCCTTTGATTTTTATGCATACAAAACGATTTGCGAGTAAACAGTATAATAGACAAATTCGGCTAACGCATTGTTGTACCCAATTCAAACCTTCTGGGAATAAGATTCTTTGTTCACAATATTTCATATATTTTCCATGTCAATGCTTCATTGATATGGAAATATGACGAACAAAGAGTTCTAATCCCAAAAGGTTTGAATTGGGTACAACAATGCGTTAGCCGAATTTGTCTATTTAGGTGCACGTGTAGACAAAATATTTTCAGATCGTTGATTATTTTTTTTTAAGTCAGCCATTGAATTTTAGAGAGGCAGAAACTTTAGTTATGTCAACAAAAGTTGAGTCACTGATCAAACTGGCCTAATATATGGCCTAGAAACTGCCGGCCGAAATAAAGATAAAGATAAAGTTTTGTTCCGTAAGTGTAAAGTCACTGTAGTGCCAGATGTTTTACGTGTAAATACTGATCATGACGAAAGTGAATTAAAGGTTCAAATATAACAGACCGTTGCTTCACCGAGTTTGTGCTCCTGTTGGGGTGTGGAATTCGGGCAGAGTTTGGCTGAACTACATTGTAACTGGAAGTCTTGATATTAACCAGGACGGTTTTAAAGGGATAATTGGCCCTTTTTAGTGTTACATATTTATGTCAGTGAAAACTCAAAAAATAATCATCTGTTTTGTTTAATTAAAATTATTCTACTAATGCTCTAAGAGTAAAAATAAGTGCCTTTGGGCTGCAGATGGCCAGGATGGAAATGGATTGTAACTTGATAAAATTGGCCACTTTTTTGCAGTTTATCACTTTGTGTCATGAAAAAATTGCTAAAACTCTTATTGTGGTTTATTTTTTCCTTTAAAAATTCACTTGATATCTTCCTCTTAGTGTTCTATATGTATTTCGTGTATGACATGGGTACTTTGGCTTAATTTTGGGGCAAATTTGTTTTTCCTTTGTTTTTGGCTATGGTATAGAGCAGTTTTCAATTGACTGTCGAAAGTAATTACACAATTGCTTTGGTTTTGCATTGCTACGCTTTGTGATTGGCTAAAAAATCTCGCGCCACTTTCTCGACCAATCAGAAGTAAAACCAAAACCAATCGTAACTTGCTCGCACGCGTTTTCCCGCGCTTGGCGCCGGCGACATGTAATTGCTTCGAGCTCTGATTGGTTCATTGGATTGTTTACGACTGCTGTGATTGGTCAGAGTAATTACTTTGGTTTTGGTTTTACGACACTCAATTGAAAACTGCTCTAACATATATAACATATAACATGATATAGACATAACATATACATCCCATATCACTTGAGGCGGCATGTGTGGCCATTATATGAAATTACTTTTTGCTTTTAAAAGGAGAGCGCTTTCAGATTACCTACGCAATGTTTTTTTAGTAACATTTTCCTCGGTATATCTTGCTGGTTAAACATTTTGTCCAAGAAAACTGTTTTGAGTTTTGAGTTTTTGGATGCATTAGTGATCAATGTAATATGGAAAGGAAACTCTATATACGGAAGGATGCCGAAGGACCTTTTACAACTGATGTCGCTGAATCAGATTGTGTTTTCGAAACTGGAATGTTAAAATGTTTTCAATCAGTGTCGTTTATAAATAGTTGTTGATCAATTTTCAATAGACCGATTGCATAAATGGCGCCGAATTTGAATAACAATACGTTAGAAAACCTTAGCCTCGCGCTCATGTTTCCAGACAAAGGAATTCTCTCATCAACGCGAGGCTAAGGTTTTCTAACGCTCATGTTTCCAGACAAAGGAATTCTCTCATCAACGCGAGGCTAAGGTTTTCTAACGTATTGTTATTCAAATTCGGCGCCATTTATGCAATCGGTCTATTACGACTGATATCGCTGAATCAGATTGCGTTTTCGAAACTGAAATGTTAAAATGTTTTCAATCAATGTCGTTTATAAATAGTTGTTGATCAATTTTCAAAGGTAAATGCAAGATTGAAAAAAATAATGTTAACACGAAAGGGCCTCAAAAATTATAAAAATTTTCGTTTGCATCCATTTTTATTTTGATAATTAACCGTCTTTCAAACCAATTTGTTTATTTGGTGAGTTCTATTCGCTAATTTTGCCTGCCCGCGCAGCAGATAAACTTGGCTCACACAGCATCATTTGATTGTTGCGCCTCTTTAAGCAGGCTATTTATTTTCTATTTGTGTTTCAGTTCTGGATGTTACAATTATTTAACGGTTTATTTTCCAGGTCTTCTACTTTAAATTGCTTTTTGTTTATACAACAAGCCGTTCATAAAATTGCATTTTGAGTCAACATTTTCCAGGCGGTACGCAGGTGATGATCCAAAACTAACATCAAACCAAGCTGGATACATCATTAAAAAATTTTGCGGAAAGCCCAAACACAATTTTACACATCTATCAATAGAGTTGGAAACTCTTTTTTATTAATTTAGATCACAACTGCTTGTATTCATCACAATGTTAGAAAGTGTAATTTGTTGCAAGACTTGTCTTTAATTTACAGACCGAATAGGGCTGTCTGACTATATAGTACTTTTTTTAACATCATAAATGTCTTGAGATTGGCGGTAGAATTATTTTCTTTTTGTTTTTGTCTTTATTTTTTCCCTCGACTAGCTCAGTCTGTACATAGCCGAATCTTGCATGCAGAAAAGTTTTAAAGAAAACGGTATAATTAATTAAGAATTAATAGTCAAGGTGCAGTGGAACAAAGCAGATTACACATTAGTAGCACTTGTCTAGCACATTACTTTAGTATCAGCGTTTACAGCAATTTGCCTCTTTTTTTTAAGCCAATGTGTCTGACACTGACCTCCCATGGAATGTTCAGTTTTTACTTATAGATTGGCAACTTTATATAGGCGAATTTCGTTATTTGATCTAGCTGTCTACCTTCAACATTTTCCATTTTAAATTTGCTGCATATTAGGGATGTGTTTGACGAACGTTTGTCATTATATAACAGATGTCGTAAATTGTGTTGTCACAGTAAATAAGATATCCACAGGAAGTACAGAACACTGGAGATCGTTCAGAACACAACAAATGACAGAAACGGCTATTCAAAAGTCATAAACGGCTCCAAGTATGGCAGGTTGTTGTTTCTCCGTGTTACTGCTTTTGCTGGTCTGTGTTGTTTGGGGCGCTTGGCTGAACTTCATTCAGGCTATTGCACATCAAGGTAACAAACAACTTGAATTCACACACAAAACCTAGATGCCTTTGGTGGATTATTTTTTTTTCATGGTGCTTTGATAAACGTGATCGTCAAAATAAATTCGGTCAGTGTTTTAATTTATAGCGACTTAAAAAGTCGGTGACATTGAGCCCGCGTGCAAGAGAAAATTAGTATGTTCTCTTAGTCCCTTACATATGTAGCCATGTTACAAATGCAAATTCTGTAAAGAAATGCAAACGGAAAGCGTCTTTTCGATTATTCACACTATCCACTCATTACCCGTGTAGTTACATGACTTGAGTTCTTTCTCTCTACGCCTTACAATATACCGGCTCCATTGAGTTCTTAGAAATACGGGACAAAAACTGAAGCTAATGAGCCGTTTTAAAGTCTTTTAAAGTTTTAAAGGAAGTCTACAGCACCACTGGAAAATATTAATACATGTCACTGAAGTATTGTTTTTTTTCTTGGAAATACTATGTAATACAAGTTTTAACTACTCTAGCCACAAGGAGTCAGTTCAGTTTTCTATAAATTATTAAGATCACTTTTCACTAACAGATTTTACTGAATTGCGTTTTCAAAGCTGGAACCGTTTGAAAGAAATTTAAACTCATTTACTGTTTCTTCATTTGTAAAGTATAGGAACATTTTCAAGGGTGTTTAACTGGTTTATAATATTGGCAAAAATTTTCAAAAAGCATTAAGAGTCTGAGTGCAAAATACCACAAGAGGTACAAACATTCTCATCCATCTTTCATCCAAAAACGGTTCCATTATTCTAGTTTCATGATCATCGAAATGGTTTAACGATTTTAAGGAGCAGTAAAACTACCTTTGAGAAATCAAAAAAGTCATTAGATAAATTATCTACGCAATGTTTTTTGGAAACATTATTTTTCTTCGGTGTCTATAATGTTTTAAAACTGTGACATAAAAGAAACATTTTAGTTTTTCCTGACCAATTTCTAAAAAGCACGTGTACTTTGTTTAAGTGCATGTAGCTGCCACTAAGAGGTTTTCTTTATTTCCGTAGGTGGTTGCAGTCGACGCGTCAAGTTTCTTCCACCAAAACACGGTCATTATTTGGAAGGTCATGTGTTTTTAAATCTTACCATTGGAATATACACACCATGTCACCATCGATGCGTCATGGAAAGGGAATGTGTTTCTGTCAACATTGGCCCACCGGTTAATGACAAAATGTTATGCGAATTAAGTAATTCAGACCACTTACAGCATCCACAAGACCTCAAACCAAGACACGACTGGACCTACAGAGGCACAGAGGTACGAATTGTAAATAGTACATAATAATATGTATGACGATAGCCATGGTGATGGCGGTGATGATGATGACGACTATGATGATAATGCTGATGACGATGAACAACTTGTCGCTTAGCAATAGTAGAAACAAACTACACAATGTTTGGCAGTAAATGGGACTATGGTAGCAACACACCTTGAGCAGTGTAATAGTAATAATAATAACTATTATTAAGTAAGGGTGGCAGCAGCACACCCTGCAAAGTAATGGATGAGCCAACGCATGTGGCGCGTGCCACACCCTTCTAAATAGCGGTAAATATGGGATGAGCCAACGAGTGTGGCGCGTGCCACACCCGGGGTATCTAAAAGCTAAAGTGGGTTAAGGGCTCCACTCGGCCTGCTACGTGCAACGCTTAGTGGCAAGTGTGCACCCAAATTGCACCCCAAATACTGTTATATAACTATAAAATTTCATATTAAGCCTGGGGTACAGCGTCCTTCTAAGGAGTTAAAGATTGCCTGTCCTGCAGTGCTTGCAGTGGCCAGCATACTATAGGCACCCTCTGAAGAATAGATTGTGGGGTTCTGATGAAAAGAGTAATGACCTATCAATGTTAAGCCGCAAGGGGGGGGGGGAGGCCGGGTGTAGGCGGGGGATTTGACGTAACAAGTCTGCCCATGGTAGGGACTTTTGATCATTCGTCGAGTCCCGGGGGTTGGGACTTTTGACTTTAACCGTTAGTGGCCTGGGCTCCACCGACGCCATCTTGGATTTTCGGCGCACTGAGAACCAGTAACCAGGAGACATCAAAATAGAGGCTGCTTCGGCTGCTTCGGTTTCCATGAAGAAGGTAAGAATTCTGTGATCATGCTGGAGATTCAAATATTTCAAACCGGATGCAATGACGCGATGCTTCTGACAATGGAGATACTGCCTAGCTCCGAGAAACACATCAACTTAAACGCAGAATAAACTCCGAGGAGCTAAAAACAATTGCAAGATGCCACTATTCCAATATAGACCGTTACTATCGCATATGACTTGGATCTTAGAATCTTTTAGTCGTGATGAAGAAACACTATATCGCAAGTTATGCTAACCACAGACTTGCGCTCACATTAAATCACGTATTGAGAAATGAACTGGTCCTAAGCAGCGAATAATTCCTACGAAACTCTATTGTTATACCAAGAACTGCTAGCAAACAAATGACGGCGTAACTAAATATTCTAAACGGCTCTGGAAAGCGTAAATTCCTCCTGTCAGTATCACAACGAGAGCCTTCCTAAGATCAAAAAAGGACAACATTTAGAACAACAGGCCTGTTATATCTTTTTTTTGATCTGAATGGAAAAATTTCTCAGACACGTACTTGGGGTAGACTTATTCTAAAGCTGGGCTAAAATGCTTTTTATAGCCACGAGCAGGAATTGTGCTAGGACTGTCACCTTTTATAACAACTTATGAATACAATGGCCATGAGTTATTAACGGACGTCAATTCAAATAAAAGTAGCATAACATTTCATGATAAGATACCAGAATTTCCTTGTTTTGCTGTCTTGTTCAGTAGTATCAGTTAAGACAGTCTTCAACATTTTTATATACTTTCCAGATGAATTACATGACATTTTTCTATTACAGCCATGCTCCGTCACGCGTGACCAGTAATCACAAGACTGAAATGAACATTTGAATATTTCTTTGTAACGTCCGAGATTTGAATGAAACCTTGAAGATCTTTCTGGAAAACACTTTGAAAGTCACGAGTTAACGGGAAAATAACTTCGCTACGCGTATAAAAAAACAAGTATTGTTCGGATATGTAACATTTCAAATAAAATGATATTTTGTTGCTCTTTGTTTCCGAAAATGCGGTAAAATTCTTACGGGAATTCCGAATCTCGGAATGAATTTACAAAACCGACGCGTAAACTTGAAAAATCCATTCAAATTTTCAAAAATACTGGTCACGCGTGACGGAGCATGGCTGTAAACAGACGTTACATTTTGAAGTTGTTGCTTCTTGCCATTTACAACTTTATATTAATTCCTGTATTTTGATAAATGCCTTGACCTTTCTCTGGAAGGGGAGGGGGGATGGAGAATTTGCACTCTTTTGACCAGCGATAACGTCCCTGGGGTCGGGCATTTGAACAGAAAAAATGATCTGAGTTCAAATCCCCCGCCTATGCCCGGCCTCCCCCCCCCCCCCCCCCCCCCTGCAGCTTAACATTGATAGGTGCATAAAGTAGTTATTTATCACCTCCCAAGTGTCTGGATCAGCCAAGGAGGGAGACCGAACTCAGCTACCATGGTAGCTGCGCCGATCCTAAAGCTATGAGAGGTATAGAATTCAGTAGAAGAGACTGGAGAAGGGTGCAGAGGATGTCTGTGACTTTTGTCCTGTTGAGGTAAAGGCCAAAGTTGAAGACATACAGGGGGTAGGTCCAGTGGCCAAACGATTTGAGAGGTACTTGTAAAGTGGTCGTACAGCGCAGACCGAAGACCTCAAGTGTAGACGGAGGCAATGGCTGACTAGATCTGCTACAGATCCTACGTATACCGGCAGCATTTTCGTTCGCGATCCTTTGCTTCTTATTTAGACGGAGGCAGCCTTCAGGTGTAAAGGAAACTGAGTAGTGGATTGAGGTGAATTTACTGGAGCGAAGAAAGCCATAGAAGGCCAAGTTAAAGGCGGACCACAGAATCAACTTATCTTGAGAGGGGCTGTCCAAAGCTCGTGCCAACTCTCCCTTGAGTTGGCGCGGGAGGGCCATGGTGATAGGAAGGTGGCGTCGGGAGAAGAAACCTACGCAGCGTTTGATACCTTGCAGAAGGAGAGAAGGAGTGGGGCGTCTTAAAAAAGGTCATAAAAACCGTACTTTATGTGGACGAAAGTAATGTCTGCCATGTACAACTTGATGGTCGACGGTCTAGAAACTGACCTGATCAGCGAGGCAAGCGGAGAAATAACGCAGTGTGGACTCGGTGGCTGGGAAGTCTTGCCAATGTTTGGAGGAGCAGAAGGTAGTGTATCAGCGGATACCAGCCATGTAAAAGCGGCGGGTGGGGTCAGCCATTGCCTGCGACTGCAGAAAGGCTAAGGGATGTGCTGAAGGGTCTGCGTTGACTAGGGAAGAGGGGTTGGGTCCAAATCTGCTGCTGAGGCCAATTGACGGAACCGAGTCATCTGCAAACGGGATAAAGAGTCGGCAATGGAATTACCGTAAAATTCCGAAAATAAGCCCCTCCGTGTTTAAGCCCCTCCGAATATAAGCCCCTCAGATTCTTAACGCAAAAAAAGCCTCCTATAATAAGCCCCTCCGAATATAAGCCCCCGGGGCTTATATTAATTTGGGAATTGCCCCCAAATACAAAATAAACCAAAGCAAAATCCGTACGCTGAACCACTGTGGAAGTAGTGTCAAAGTTTATTGTCCTTAATACGTAGTTCACTCCTCACTCTCGCCTTGAATTCCTTCGGTCCATAGACAAAGTATTTACAAGGAAGTTCGATCCCGGCGTCCTGAACCCAAACTCCCTCTGGTGCTCCTCGCTTTTCACCCTATTTACCATATGGTACCGTAAGTTGTCACGAATTTCTAGTTAACGCCCCCAAATTATCATTTTGCACAAATTTCCCTCCAATTATTTGCCCGGCTGATTTCTAAACGCAAATTTCCCTCTAAAAAGGTGCGTTGAAAAATATAAGCCCCGGGCCTATTTTCGGAATTTTACGGTATTAGTGCCAGCAATGTGGGACACCAAAACCGTAAAAAGGTGGGATGCGGCACTGCAAAATAAGGAACGGACAAGGAGCTTGATGAGGAGTTCCAAAAAGTGCCAGAGGCCCACTTATCCACCACAGTTTGATTATCGCATTGGAAAAGAAGTTTCTTCCGCGACCACTGGTGGCCCTTCAGAAGACAAACAAGGCCAATGGGGTAGAGATTCTTCCATTGGATCGAGCGGTCTTGCAATATGGTACATTCCAGTCTTTCACGGACATGTCACGGCAATTTTTTTGGCAGCCGTGTTTGTTTCAAAAGTTTTTTCTTCGAGTGAAAACATGCCTTAATTCTAGAGTTCAGAATAAAAACAAAGTACAAACGAATACACGAACGCCTATCAAGTACATCACGGCGCACCTAAAGGGGAAGAAATCGTCCCTCGAATAAGGTTTTTACGAAGACCAAAACTGTACATGTTTGTAGGTTTATGAAATTGCTTGATCGAAAGATTTTTGGTGGTAGTTATAATGTCCGGTAAAATTTTTGTAAAAATATTCTGTTGACAAATGCGGTCACATGTGGAGTTTGAATACGTCAGTGGATTCGAGCTGAAAAAAGTTTACATGCTTTGCTTTTAAAAGCAAAGTAATGTTTATTTGAAAAACTGTTTGTCAGACAGAGTTCGGCGTTCATTTCAGTACGTTTGTTCATTTACCGTTAACTTTTCGATCGTCTGGGAATTTATGTATAAACATTATTAATCCTTATTAAGCTTACGCAAATTGAAGGTGTGTACTGCTTTGAAAAGTTCAGTGCAGCATTTGGATACTCGACTGCTTCTATATTTTATTATGTTAGGCTAGCCTATCTAAATATATTATTATTTCACAGTGATGGTAAAGATGGCGATGATTGTATTATTATAACTAGCGCGTTATATTTAGTTTTAGCCAGGAGCCATTTAATGGGTCTCTGTTTTAGTGCATATGTTACAGCTGATGCTGAAACACTTGATATGACTACTCCAGTCTCCTTTGACATTGAATAACTAAACTCAACTTAGCAACTTAACTCCCAATGTCTTGCTTTGACTGATTTCACAGGAGTATAATATTTACAAATTGTGTTTTCTTGCAATCAGAATATTTGCGCCACCTACCCCTGCCTTAACAACGGCAAGTGTTATTTGGGATATACTGACAGAAAATATTTGTGTGAGTGCCCAGCTGGCTACACAGGAGAAAACTGCGAGAAAGGTAAAAGCCATCCTAAACGCTCAGTAATTTTAAATGTACAATCATATAGCATGTTATTTATTTTTTAATTCAAGCCCCAGCAGACTAGAAATATAGTCATATGTTTTATGGAGAACTAACTAAGTAGTTGTCAATATACGACAACAAGTTGTCCAAAACTGTCAAAATTAAGGTAGGTCATTCCGAATAGCCGCCATCTTGGATTTAGTCCAGTCCATCTAGCGAAAAAAGGGTCGTAACCTTACACTAATTACTCATGCTCAAAGCGCAATGAGTTTAAAATGCCCCTCGTTTTTCTCTCTCTTGTTTTTTTTTTTTACTAACCGGGTCGTCAGGTCAGATACAAATTCTACAAAAATGGCTGCCGCGCTGGAAAGACAAAGCTTTAAAGAATACTCAGAAGCCGCTGTAGTGGAGAAAAAGCGACGAAATCTTGCGTCGAGGAACTTCATCGTTTTTAACTCCATGAATACGCGCATGCGTAAAGAACGGGTTATCGCTAACGGTGGCAAATTAACTAATTCACTCACTCACTCGCTCACTTGCTCCTTCCATCAGCTGTGAACTTAGTGACGTAATGCATTGTTACGAATGCGTTTCGTGACAAGAATAACGTGAATCCAGCGATAATAATAACTAATTTGTTGTAAACGAATATAAACAACAATGAGCTTAAAGATGTTTCGCATTTTGAGTCTTTAATGCAACATGAAAATCGATCTAAAAGGATTTTCCAATCGAGACACGCGTTTTGATGCGAATCTACCTTAAAATAAGAAAATTTAGTCTTAAATGGGCATGTGTTCCTCGATGGTCTAGTGGTCTAGCGCCTGGATCCACAGTCGAAAGCCCCCGGGTTCAATTCACGCTCAAGATACCTTTTTTTTCTTTCTTTCTTTTTTTTCTTCGGACTGAACATTAGGAAAGTAATTTACTTTTTTTTGCGTTCGTGAAAAATCCTTACGTTTAATTTAAAAAAATATATCGAACCGTATCAGTGTGAAAACATATCTTACCACAATATTGCGTTACGTAACGTGCGGAGTTTCAAAGAATTTTCAAGCAGCCGAGTCAAGCCATGAGGGACTTTACCGTAAAAGAAATTACATTTTTCGATAAGAATTTGTGTTGATATCAATTTGTGATTGATTTTTTCTTTGTTTTGTCGTTTGTTTTGGAGAAATGTTTACTACGATTATCAGTTGAGTGAAACACGAGGGAAGTTTAGTGACAAGGTTTTGCCGTTACAATTACGTTGTTGTCGAGGGCAACTTTCCACGTTTCCAACGGTAACTTGTCTGTCATCGACGTCATCAGTAACAAAGCGCGCGAAATTCTGAGAAACGAACTAACTTGTTGCCCTTTCTTACTGTTATCGTTGGAAACGTAGCGAGTTGCCCTTGACAACAACGTAATTTTAATGGCAAAACTTTGTTGCCAAAATTCGCTTGGCCTCACTCAACTGATAATCGTAGTATAAAAGGGAGAATTGAAAACATTGACCCCCGCTCAGCGGACTACACACTGACCCCTCTCCGCGGACTACCCCACGGACTACTCCACGGACTACCCTACGGACTACTCTATGCACTACCCCTCCTACAGTCCAAAAAATTTACAAAACTACTTTTAGGGTAATAAGGTACAAGAAACATACTTGCGTGCACGATCACCTTCACTGAGTCGCCACCTTGGTTGCCGCCATTTTTCTCGGCCCATTCCTACCTCATAAGCGAGTTCATCAGTAAAACAAAATGGCGACTACGTTATCGTAGATGAGTACGCCACGCCAACATATCAGAAGGTGTTTCCCTCCAGTTTCCATGCAGCCGCATCGAACATTTTTGAACTTGTGATTTTGCTTGCGTATGAGCGCATCCATAAGTTCCTCGATTAAACTTATAAAAATTTAATTTCACAATCTCAAATTTACGTCAAAATGTGTGTTTAATGTATGAGATGAAACTATGAAAGTTTGAAAGCATTTCTCCTTTTAGTTTTGGAGATTCGATTTTCTATAGGAAACCATAGTTTTTTGACTGAGTCCTTGATATTGTAGCTTTAGCGCTTTTCTACATTTTTAAAAAACTGCCAGATAGCCCCATACTCATTAAACCCATGCCCGTCATTTTTCATGGTCATGGCTAGCGGAATGTTTCGCGGGCGCGTGTGTGCCCGTGTTGCCCACAACATCCGGGATCTTAGCAATTTTAAAAGCAAACCGAGGCGTACCGAGGCTTTGTTTTTCGCGCGGCCACACAGCCGTGAGCTCGGTAAACACTTTAGTTGGATTGTTGTGTTTAGCGGAGAATTAAAGTATTTATTTCCCTGCAGTTTTTCGCGATTTGCTACTCAAGACAGGGATACTAATTAAGGCATACTCAGAAGCCGCTTTAGTGGAAAAAGAAGAGCTTTCAGGGATAAAATCTTGCTTCGAGAAACTTCATACGTCTTTATCAATGCAGGGGAGATGTTTGTTTTACGGATTAGCGAAGATTTAAAGAATTTTCAAGGATTTCCAAGGTAAAAAAATTGCATTTTTCGATGGCAATTTATGTTGATATCAATCTCCGATTGACTTTTTCTTTGTGCTCTCGTTAGTTTGGAGAATTGTTTATAAACGTGCCGGCTTAAATTCAGTTGTATTGTTTTCTTGAATTTCATCGAAGACAGCGCTAATTGGTACGCGTTTTGCTTTTAAACATAAACTTATTGAGATTTGAATAAAATTTTTCGAAAGAAGATTGTGTTGTGCAATTTTATGTGTTTGTTCCGTTCATTACATAGGTTGAAAAGCGATTTTATGTAAACAAAACAAGACTTGGATTTCTTAGTAACTGTTCTAACTTCACTCGCGTCGCCTTATGCAAATCTGTTTGTGTATTTTTTGCAATTTTGATTTTCAAATCAGTTTCTCTGTCAATTTTTGATACGTAACAGGTGTATTTTATTCGGAAATTAGTCATACTAGTTATTCTAGACCCAGAAAAAGTTGTTTTTGTGAACTTTTGTACGGTATTAATGTACTGTGCAGACGGTCGCGTAATGGGCCTTTATCACGCGGCGGCCATGTTGATTCCCAGGAGAATAAAATGCTTTGTTTTGACCCTGCTTAACCTCGTTCTCAACTTTTTCACTGCGAGGCTTGGGGGGTAAATCTTTTGTTTTTATACAAAATGGCGGGGCGTGATAAAGGCCCATTCTGTTTTTGAGAATTGCTAAAATTGAAAAATAGCCCGGTCGTCAATCTTAATTCTTGTGCTTCCGATCTTTCACCTTAGTTAAGCTTATCATCGGCTTTCTATTCAAAGAGCGACGCTGTTAGACTCAGCCTATCTATATATATATTAGTTTTGATTTTTCTAGATGCCATCGCAATCACTCGGAATTTAGACTAAAGTGATTTTAATGTTTCTCGATTATCTCCACAATTTTAAATGTGATTTAAAAATTTTTTACACTCTTACAAACGTCAAACTAAGTACAATATTTTGTGTAAGTTTTATACTAATTCAAAAATGTTCGGTGCGGCTGCACGGAAACTGGAGGGAAACACGACCTTAATGTGACATCCAAATTGCTGTCTACGTACCTTCTTTTTACTGCTGGGCTAAGGATTTCAAGTATACAAGAATTTAACGCCTTTCAGATTACGAAATCAGTAAAGAAACAGTCGGGCTACTAGCACCATCCTAGAAGGCGAATCATTCTAGCGCGATATTTTTTCTGCTGGGTCCCAAGTATAGTTCTTTGCATATATTTAACGGAAAACAGAAAACATATCACGGTAGAATGATCGCCTTCTAGGATGATACTAGCATCTTTCTAGCGCTAGCATCTTTCTAGAGCTAGCCATCATCCTAGCCTAGAGGCAGGAAGATCTGCATATCTCTAGGAAGATTCTAACTACATATAAATTGCCTACACTAGGATGATCCCCGGGGGGGGGGGGGGGGGGGGGGTACTCCCTATAATGGGCTATACGGGGATGCTCCCGCCCGAAAGGGGTACCTTTTTGAGGCTGGAGGTATATGAAAGGGTCGGGATTTCACGAGTTGAAGTATGTGAAAGGGTAGGTATTTCACGAAGAATAGGAAATGGTAGCGAAAACACGAGTTGAAGCATAAAAAAGGTAGGGAAAACTGCCATTTAAGTATTATAAAAAGGGCCTTTCAAAATATATCAAACAGACGCACGCAAAGGCTATATGAAAGCGGTACCATTTTTAACGAAAGATATAAGAAAGGGGTACCATTTTCAATGAAAGGTATATGAAAGGGGTACCTTTTCTGTCAAAAACGGTATATGAAAGGGTAAGGGTTTGGACCTCGGGGCGGAGCATCTCCGTACAAAACTTTGTTAAGTACCCCCCCCCCCCCCCCCCCCCCCACCTGGGGGGATGATCCTAGCGCTAGGGACATACTCCTGTTAAAATAAAACAATTTCGCGACAGCTGAGCGACCTTCAATAGATACAAGGCTCGAAATAGAAAGTCAGCAGAAAAAATGTTCAAGAAGCCGAAGGGTGAGTTTTATCACATCATGCTGCCTCCCGCAAAAAAAGTGTTTTAAAACATGAAAACGTTGAAGCGCTCATTGGCTTCACTTGGTAACCGCTCCAACATTCAAATCGCTCACGGTGACTCCACTTTTCAACCAAATGAAACATTGTTCCACTTTCTAGGATATATGATCTTAGATCTTCCTCCCTCAGTGTTAACAGGCCCTAACTGCTTATCTAACCGCCACTGTTACAGTCCGGTTGTAAATACTGACAAAGACAGGTAAGGATGCGGTCTACCATTAGCTTACTTATAACCCTTTCTCTGAACAATATACGGGAAGAAAGAACACGCGAAAAAAAGCCGCCATTTTGGATTTATGCAAATTAGTTATAAACAAGTTCTCCAAAACCCACCGGTTTGTCTTCCTTTAATATTTTGCTGCCGTAAATATGTGATTTAGTCGTCATTTTGATATTTATCATAGTAGCAACTTTGAAAATCTTATCTCTAAGCAACTTATGTTTACATAAACATGAACAGGCCGCCATTTTGGATTTATGCAAATTAGTTGTACACAAAATCGTCAATTTTTTTTCCTTTAGTACGGTTATACCCTGATGAAGAACGGCCGTGCTGTTCGAAATTAATCGGTTTAAGAAATATATATTCCTTTACTGTACGATCAGCCTTTCATTTCATTTGCTTTCAGTTAAAAAGTTCTTTGACGAAAAAGAATACTTCTATTGCACTTAGTGATAGGTCTAAGGACATTTTTCCTGGAAAAGGACCAAAATCGAGTCCAAATTAATCAAAACCAAAAGAAAAATATTAAAATGATCTTAACATATAAAATTTACTTAAATAGACCAATTTCGATATATTTAAATTCATACTTGGTTCCGAGAATTGGGGGAATAAAACAAAAGAAATCACATTGAGGTTCAGCGTTGAATTATTCATTTCATTTGTTTTATTCCCCCAAGCCTCGGAGCCAAGTATGAATTTTAATATATCGAAATTGGTCTATTAAGCAGAAAATACAAAATTTGGATAAACATGTTTGTCAAAATAATGTTGCCATGGAAGCGTCACACGTCATAAAAAAACGTTTTCGTTGATGGTGGATCATGAAGGAATTCTTGCTGACGGCTACAAGTACAAGTACATTGGACGACAATTTACCGGCAAACAATGTGAAAAAGTCAAGTGTTCATTGTACTTTGGTCGCCAATACAAGTTAATGGCTGCGGTCACATCTACGACGTAACTAAAGTTTAACTTAAGTTAGTCTCAAGTTACGTGACGTCATACCTAACTGTAGTTAGTGATGACGTCAGAATTAAAAGAGGTTCGTGACGGCCCTTATTGTTGATCCGTGAAATGTCAACATGGTTGACCGACGTAAAGTGTGTCTAGTTTTTCTTCTTATTTATGTTTTTCGTGCGGCAAACCGTCGGAGAAAAATGAGAAATAAGCTGAGAATTTTAACGGATGCTCGATGCCGGGTACACTTGTTGCTACCTTGTTGTATGTAATGTTTTTGTTTGTTGTTTTTGGTTTCCCCCTCGCTTCACGCTTCATGGTTTTTATTTTGCATATTTATATATGCTCATCTCGCACGTGCGAAAAGAATTGTCACATTCTGATTGGTTGTTTGTTTGTTAACTTAAGACTAACCCATGAACCCTGCTTGGGTATAACTATAGTTAGTCTGTATTGTTTTGGATCACAGAGGCGTCAATTTTCTAACTATAGTTAGAGCGAACAGAGAAGCGGTCACATAGCTAACTATAGTTATCCCCGTCTTAACTATAGTTAGAGCGAACAGAGAAGCGGTCACATAGCTAACTATAGTTATCCCCGTCTTAACTATAGTTAGAGCGGACAGAGAAGCGGTCACATAGCTAACTATAGTTATCCCCGTCTTAACTATAGTTAGTAGCCCAGATGTGACCGCAGCCACTATTAGTTTCTTTATCTATCAATCTCGTCCCCAGGGTCTTCTTCGCTTTTTAAATTCAAAATGGCGGGTCGTGCGGAAAAGTATTTCTTCTGTCGTTTATTTTTTTGTATTTTACAAACCGTAACCAGTTTATGAATCCTTTCAATTTCAATATCTTTTATTGCTAATTTGTTTTTGTTTTTTCTCTTAGTTTGCCCACTCCCCCTGGGTATGGAGAGTGGCACCATTCTGAACTCACAGATAAGCGCTTCGTCAGAATGGGCCCATGATCATGCCGCTCATCAGGCCAGGTTACATTTCAAAGCAGACGATGTTAGGACTGGTAGCTGGTCAGCGCTAGTAAACAACTTAAATCAATGGCTCCAGGTGGATCTTCTTAATACGGCAAGAGTGACGCGGATAGCGACGCAAGGGAGGAATGCGGGTTACGATAAATGGGTCACAAAGTACAAGTTACAGTATCGTGAAGATGGCCACGTCTTCAAGTTTTACAGATTAAATGGAGATAATTCAGACACGGTATGAAACCAATGGTAAAACTCAATCGACTCTTCTTCAAACCTGGGTTCCTCAGTCTTTTATACCCTGGAGACCAGGCTGAATACCTCGTCCCCAGGGTCAACTCGGGATTCGGAAATGACGGTGAGATAAAATCCTGGCAAAGAGCAGTTGGCGGTAGCCTTGAAAAATTGTGAGATCATGTAATCTACAAAAAGCCCTGGAAACGAAGTCTCTCTGACTCGAGAGGGTAGACTGCTAGTAGTCCCCCAGTCTTTTTTCGCATCCGTACCCGCAGTACAGTGAACGTTCTCTTCGCAAAATATCTAGGGATAGTAGAAATAAACAAGGGGTACTGATGTGCGAATACCATTTCTACTTTCCGATTAGTAGTTGCAAGGCTGGGAAACATTTTTGTAAAATGCGCTTCACGCGTTTACAACTGTCCGAAACCTAACAAACTAACAGTGCTCGATTAGAGATGCAAATATCTTTTAATTAATAGTGTTTTCCATCTCAATCAGGTTTTTCAGGGGAACACGGACCTAGATACAGTTGTATCTCATCAGCTCAATCCAGTAATTGAAGCTCGTTATGTCCGAGTTGTTCCTGTTGAGTGGCATGTATGGATATCCTTGAGAATGGAGCTGTATACTTGTTAAGGTGACTGTTGAGTTGAAAAGGACATTATACTGAATTTATCATAAAACTAGAAGTAATCACAGATTAAAGTGCGTCTCCTTAGGCACCTCGTTGTGACATGGCATTCGCGTTTCAGGCATGTTTCTTTCTTAATTTAGGGCCGGCTTGTAGTTGTGGAACGTTGTACGTTGTCGAACGAGCTGTCAGAGCACGAGGCAGCAAAAAAGTGCGCACGCAGGTCAAAACACGCGCTAAGCATGCGGGATACTATTGTGACGTTTCAAGATGGCGCAGATTTGGTACCGACACTTTTCTCGATTCGTTCCGCCTAGCCGACAAGATTAGGAAGCGTCTCCTTCGTCGACGCAATTAAACGCTTAAAGGTTTTTGAAAAACATTTTATTTTCACACACCCTTATTTCTATAAATATGCTTTACCGTTATTTCTAATTTATTCATTCGACAATGATAACATGAAGTAGTCGAAACGTCATGTAGTTTTCCTATCGTTAACTTTCTTGTTAAAATACTGATACAATTCTAATTAAAAAGTAAAAAAGTGTCAAATAAACAGTTTTGCGCGAATCGAGTCAGTTTGGGTGTTAAGAGAAGGCTTGATGTCCTTTATAAACAGCATTTAAAATAATAAATTACGCAATTGAACTTGCCTCTGCATTTCTTTAGAACTTAAAAAAGATGATCAATCGGTGCTTTTTGAACCAGTCATCTTCGAAAGCTTAATTGTCAACGAGAATGTCTATAGTTTCCTTCAAAGGAACATAGGGACAAAGGAACAAAAGAACATCATCTCCTAATGATGTGTCCGCATCATTTACCAATGTTCCTTTGAAGGAAACTATAGACATTCTCGTTGACAAAGCTTTCGAAAATTACTGGTTTAATAAGACACATAATATGCGACTCCAAAAGCATCAACTGACGGAGCTATTATAAATCGCCACTTCGAACCAGTTGTTTCAATTCAACGGTGAATTGTACAAACAAACTGACGGTGTAGCCATGGGCTCGCCACTTGGCCCACTATTGGCTAATGTTTTAATGTGCCATATAGAGAACCAACTGGAACAAAGGATCACGATCCCGTCCTTCTATCGACGAAGATATGTTGATGACACTCCGGTCACAATGCCCAACACAGAATCAGCGGCAGCTTTTCTTCAAGTGCTCAACGACGTCCATCCAAGCTTGTCTTTCACCATGGAACTTGAACATGAGGGCTCTATTCCATTCCTCGGTACAGTCATCACAAGATGTGGTAACACACTAACAACGAAAGTCTATAGAAAACCAACTGACACAGGGCTCCTGTTCCATTTTAAAAGCCACGTAGACAACAGATATAAAAAAGGCTTGGTCAACACGATGGTTGATTGTGCATACCGCCTATCTTCAACCAAAGAAGCTTTTTCGACAGAATGTAACAAATTACGCACCATGTTTTCAAAACTGCGCTATCCGAAAACATTGGTTGACTCTACAATACAAAGCTTCAGCCAGGAACCTGATAGAGAACCACGAGCGATTCCACCAGATCCACCTGTTTACATAACTGTTGCCATTTAAAGATCAACGATCAGTCAATCGCGTTCGCAAAGAAATCTATTCTCTGGCATCCATGATTGATGTTGATGTAAAACCCGTCTTCACAAACAGAGAATTATCGCAAATTCTGAGCGTAAAGGAAAACAAGCCTCCGATCGTCAACATGCAATGCGTTGTATATACCTAATTCAATAAAGGTTGCTTTGGCAATTGGTCACAGACAATATTCGTATTCTCGGTATTGAACTGGAACTAGCTTGCAATGGAGGCTCATGCGGGGGAATATCATTAAAAATATTTGCATGTGAAAAGAATGCCCCGCATTAGCCTCGTCTGCAAGCTAGTTCCAGTTCAATACCGAGAATACGAAAATCGTCTAATAATTGGGCATTGGCACACTCTTAAATAAGGTGTGTTACTGCAACACACCTTTTTTTGTCTTCAAAACAACACACATAAAGTTGTGTATAAATACACACCTTTTCATGTGTTCCCCGAACACACCTTGGTGTGTTCCAAAGACACATCTTAAGGGGAATACATGAAAAGGTGTGTATTTATACACAACTTTATGTGTGTTGTTTTGAAGACAAAAAAAGGTGTGTTGCAGTAACACACCTTATTTAAGAGTGCATTTGGGCATACGGAACACAATACAATGCTTTGCTTGGGTGACCGCCAAACAATAGCTTCCCAATGCCTAATTACCAATGACCAAAGCAACCTTTATTGAATTCGGTATATTTATTCTGATATTTGAATGTAATTTGTGTGATGCAAATTATGTCAGGTATACTGCCCGACACTAACTTACATCAATGCATTAGAGAGCATCGCTATTCTGTCTTCGGGAAACATCTTGCAACGCAACATGGATTGTATGGAAAAAGCACCGACTGACCATCTTTTAAAGTTCTAAAGAAATGCAGAAGCAAGTTCGATTGCGTAATTTTAATATTAAATGCTGTTCATAAAGGACTCATCAAGCCTTCTCTTAACACCCAAACTGACTCGATCGATTCGCGCAAAACTGTTTATTTGACACTTTTTTTACTTTTTATTTTTTAATTAGAATTGTATAAGTAGTTTTATCTTTTACTTTAATTTGTAATAATATCTCATATATATTCATGTTTTCAATTTTATCTTTTTTGACTTGATAATGATGTGAAGTAGTGTCGTCGTCGGTTTTTTAAAGTTTTAAAATGTTTTTCAAAAATCTTTTATTTAGCGTTTAATTTTATGATAAAATCGTTTTCAAAATCTCTCCTTTTACATTCGTGATACTGAAACCATATAAATAAATACATTTTACAAAAAATTGTTGTCGGCATTGTAGGCCCAACTGATTTTAGTTTTTCATTCCGTTTCAATCGAGGTACTGCTGTCTCGTAAATTTCGACAGTCCGTATTTCTTTGTGGCTTTCTAATTATTAATATTTTTGTGTTTATTTAAAATTAAAATTCAATCCAGTGTCTTGATGTTTTTTTTTTTTTGCTGTAAAAAAGCTCAATCCTTTTAATCACAAGATGAATTTGCAGTTATTATGCCGCTTATATTTAACTGTCATGATAAATTCATGTGCTCTCTTTTTTTTCCAGATTGCTCCACAGCCGTGTGCATTTCTGGTGCCCAGGTGTTTTTCACGAGGGAACTTTTGGCGGCGCAGGGGAGAATGGGAATGGGGCTCGATTTTCTTTTCTGCAGACTTCCCTTGAACCTTTGCGCTTCCAGTGACTCAACGATTCTCAAAACATTAATCCCAGTCTCTGTTATGCCGACATTTACAATTAGCGCCTGGTTAGTTATAATGTAGTTAATGATAAATAAAGATTTCCGGTAGCTTGTAGGGAGGTTAATGAAACAATCCCGCTTAAAATTGTTTACAGCAATCACCTCCAGTGCCACTTTTTGTTTTTGTTTTTAAAAGATTCACGTTTTCTTGTCCTCTGGACCAAGGAACCTTCCTAAGAGCACCATCGAAATCAATAATTTAACGAAAACTTAACAAAAATAAAAACCCCTTCAGAAAAATTCAGTCTCTTGAATCGCAAAAATGCCGGGGTTTTTGCGCCTTGGCCAAGAAGCCAAGGGTCGGGCGAGAAACCGTCTCGCAGGGACATTTGGCAGATTTGGGGATCGCGTTTTCGAGAATATGGACTTTTTATATATTTTTTCTTTCCTTTCACACAACGAAACATAGGCACGCATTGCGTGCATGAGCTATTTTGAAAATTACCTAAATGATATGAAATGGTGAAAGTAGCAAAACAGCGGAAGTTAACTCGCACAAATAACCGCTTGCAGATATACGTTTTTCAAATCCTCCGGCCCGCCCACTACCAAAAAAAATACCGAGATAACCAACTGGGTCCCGTTTCTCGTTTCTCGGCTAGCTTTTTTTCACGGGATTTCCGGAGTTATTTTTTGACGAAACTACGGTCCCAGTGAAATGAGCAACTTGTTTCAGTAATGAGTGTATTAAATTAAATGTCAACCAGAAAAGTCCTGCACATAAATTTGATGCATCCAAATTGAAGGCTTATTATTTCCTGGAAATTTGTATCTAGTCTTTTTTTAAAGGTTTCTTTTATTATTCACAAAAGACACGTGGAAAAGGTTCCTTTGGCCTGGAAGACGCAAACTAATTAAATTAAATTGTTTTCAACTCCAAACCACAAGCTAATTAAATTAGTGACACGAAAATTCTTTGAACCACCTGTTTCTGTAATGTCAACCAGAAAAGTCTTTCACAGAAACTAAACGCATGAAAAATGAATATAAGTAGTCTCCTAGTAAATTGGAACTAATATTATTTAAACAACTGTTTTTATTCTCCACAAAAAAGTCGTGCAAATAGAAACAGAACTAATTAGATTAAATTGTTTTCGACTCAAAAACCACAAGCTAATTGAATTACTTACACGAACATTGTTGAGGTTAACATTTGGAACCAAACCCCTTTTCCTGTAATGTCGACCAGCAGAAACTTAGCGCATCCAAAATGAATTTTGCTTGTTCCTAGTAAATTGCAACTAATATTTTTTAAACAGGCGTTTTTTAACGCACCATATAAATTAATTACATTACGTTTTCTCGAAAACATGTTGAATTTCATCACGTACCAGTTTCTATAAGGACAAAGTTCAATATTTGCACGTGCACACAACGTGACTGCTCATACAAAATACAGTCGCTTCTCGCTTATAGTAATCGCTTGAGGCATACAATAGGCCATTTCCGAGTGATCGTGTCTAAAAGTACACACGAGTGACCACGAATGACCACGAGTGACCACGAATGACCACGAATGACCACGAGTGACCACGAATGACCACGAGTGACCACGAGTGACCACGAGTAAGAATTCATCAAAATATTTTCCTGACATCATAATTACTTCATTTTATCAAATAAAGTTAATAAACGCTATTTTACCGTAAATAAACCACTCCCGAAGGCTAAAACATATAAATAATTAAATAATTTACCATTATATGAATATGAATATATGAAAATCATATATTATGTGAACTGCGGATAAACATTAGTGGAATTTTATTATCGTCGCAGTGTGCTTTCAACTTAAGCAGTTGAAAAAGCAACCTGAAAAAATTCAGGCTTGAACGGGATTCGAACCCATGACCTTGCGATACCGGTGCAATCAATGCTTTAATCCCAGTTCCTGGGGCGGGGGGGGGAGGGGTATGGGTGGTGTAATCTTCCCACCACCTGCTGTACTCTTTTGTCCCGGTTTCCTGTTCCCGCACCTCTTTTTGCTCTTTTTTTGACTTGAATTTGCCTCCCTGTGCCTTCGCCGTAACATTTATTATCTTGTTCATCCCGTTTTGTATCTCGGCGCTTTCCGCTTTCTCTTTTTTCACCTCCCGGCCCGCCCCTATCCTTCCGGATTCGGGTCCATTTTCTGACGAAATAAGGAAATATCGAATATTCCAGCCGTACACAGTCATATTACAATGAACTATATGTTGCTTTACATCTTGCTGGAAGAGGGTAAATTACAAACATATTTATTGAAGTCTGAAAAAATTAGTGAAATAAAATTTGTGTCATAACTAAATGTTTTTTATATCGATTTTAAGTAAAAACGTACAGTTTTCCGTGTGTCGGTATAACGACTCCCGTTGAATTTCCCACGCTATTCAAATGGGCCAAATATTTTCGTGCACGACCAATACATTGCATTTGTAGTTGTTGCGCCTTTCATTTACTGCCGCAGTTTTATGTGTGCACGAGAGCGACTTAATAACCTCTTGACAGTTTATTTGTGGTCCCTCTTCTTCGCAAATTTAGTTGATTTTAATCCCTGTACTGCTACACCTTTGTAACGGAGTCAGTTGATTAACCTGTAAACAATTGTTAGCGGAGCCAGACGATTTTCCTGTGGTATAACAGTGTCATATTAGCCTTCGAAAGCTGACGCCTTTTAAATAAAAAAAAATGAACCAAAGAAGCGCCTACTCCCGCAGGCTAGTGATGTTTGGATCTTGAATGTTTAGTCATTGAAATTGCCTAATTAACAATTGACCAGGATGACCGAGAGAGTGGTTAGCTGAGGAATTAAGGCAAACGGCAAATAAGAGCGGGTGGGGGGGAGTTGGTTGATTTCAAAAAAATATATATCAAAATATCTTGCAAACAGATTTGAAGTGAAAAAATTCTTGCACGGAGTTTATGGTCTTATATTTTAACCAAGAATTTAGTAAAAAATTCGATCACATTAGACGGCTTGGAAATGATTTTTTAGCCAAACACCCCCACCCCTCCCCTCCTCAAAAGTCAAATGGTCGGGACCCCTAGTGGGTTTTCTTTCTCTGGGACTTTTAATACTTTAGGGAGCGTTTATTTTTTATTTGGTAGAAGGGTGGTGCGCTTTGATGGGGAGGGGGGCGTCAAAAGTATGTGGCTTCAAAGATGAGGATTAGACGAAATCGAAGGCCAACCCGTGAATAAGAAATAATAACTCGTAACGCCGATAAGCTTATAATATGCTTTTTATACTGACACGGTATGACTTCTGAAGAACGCAATAAAAACGTTCACGGCGAGATTTGAACTCGAGCCGTCTGACTGCTGTCTGATAGCCATAACAGGAACCACGCCACTAGGCCAAGAAAACCTACGCTAACTAGAAGGGTAAAATTTTATTATTTTATCGTAGAAATGCGGTAAAACGTGTATTAAAATCCGTTTCAAGTCTGCAGCTCGGTTTTAATTTTGCAATAAAAAACTCTAAATGCGAAACATCTTTAAGCCGTTTATTGTTGTTTATACTCGTTTATAACAAATTAGTTATTGTTTAATATCGCTGTTCTTGTTACGCAACGCATTCGATAAAATTGCTTTTTAACGCGTAACGCAATGTACGGTATTTTTAAATTATAAACACGGCTCGATATCTTTTAAAATAGTAATCCGCGATATGATGTGTGATGTTTAAGATCAACATATTCTGTTCAGTAGAAATACGCAAATCGGCAGATCCACTGACGACATATGAAGGTTGACCTTTAGCGCATAACCGTGTCCATTCCTCCTGTTTCAATTAAACAATGCGTATTTGTACTGTCACGCTAAGACATGAAATGAAAGACATAAAGACAAAAATTGGCGGGAACTGGGATGAAAGGGTACGGGTTATTTGCATGTGAATGAAAACTCATTTTCATATGAAAGGTTTCGCACCTAGCCTCGCTTTGATAGAGAGGCTAAAGGCAACTCGGAAATGGCCTATTAATAACCTACACATCAGCTCACATTAATTCAAAGAAAGATAAACGTTTTACATACTGTAAATTGTAGATTAATTGCATTACATTTTCTCTGTTGAACTCCATGCATCACGGACAAGTTTCTATAAGGACAAAGTTCAACATTTTCACGTGCAGACAGCGTGTCTGACAAAAAAAAATCCAATTTTAAATAGTAATCTCTTGAAACCCAGGCTTGAAACATACAATTCATGTTCCGCATCATATTATTTGAAATCGGCTTGCCGTTTTTGCAATAAAACTATACTCATACTTCAGTATAAGCTCACCTATGAACGTAACCGCAGTCCACATTTTTTGGACGTCTCATCCCCCGCAGACCATTCTACCATTCATGCATAGGGCACATTATAGGCGGTATTTCCGAATAAATGTCCTTGATATTGCCAGGTTAGCAAGCCAGTCGGGATTAGAGAACAGTTCCCAAGCAACAAATTTTCAAAACTTTACACTTTTAGTGTTTGCGGCAACAATCGCGGAGATTCAAGATGGCTGATTTTCAATTCATGTCAAGTGCCCTTCTTTGACCTTCAGTAATACCATTTTAGAAGCGAAAATTTGATTGGCTGACATAGTACACGGTGTACATACTAGAGGCAATCTGATTGGTGTGACATAACCCAAGACATACATACAAACAAACTAACAAACATACTAACATCACAAACCAACCTTTGCGCCTGCTAATGAGCTATTTTTTTCAAAATAACTCAAAAAAGGCGCAGAACCTGAAAATATCGAGGTAGCCTCTGATTTGACATTTGCTTCTCTCCAACCTTCTTCGCTTTTCGAGGGAGTGGTAGCGAGGAGTTCGCTTTGGTGTGCAAGTGAGGAGTTTGGTTTTATGGGGGGTGGTAGTGAGGAGTTTTATTTGGTATGGGGATAGTAGTGAGGAGTTTTTTTTGGTGCAGGGGTGGTAGTGAGATCTTCGCTTTGGTGTGGGGATAGTAGTGAGGAGTTTTCTTTGTGTGGGGGTAGTAGTGAGGTGTTCGCTTTGGTATGGGGATGGTAGTAAGGAGTTTTCTTTGTGTGGGGGTGGTAGTGAGGTGTTCGCTTTGGTGTGGGGATGGTAGTAAGGAGTTTTCTTTGTGTGGGGGTGGTAGTGTGGTGTTCGCTTTGGTGTGGGGATGGTAGTAAGGAGTTTTCTTTGTGTGGGGGTGGTAGTGAGGTGTTCGCTTTGGTGTGGGGATGGTAGTAAGGAGTTTTCTTTGGTGTGGAGGTGGTAGTGTGGTGTTCGCTTTGGTGTGGGGATGGTAGTAAGGAGTTTTCTTTGGTGTGGGGATGGTAGTGTGGTGTTCGCTTTGGTGTGGGGATGGTAGTAAGGAGTTTTCTTTGTGTGGGGGTGGTAGTGTGGTGTTCGCTTTGGTGTGGGGATAGTAGTAAGGAGTTTTCTTTGGTGTGGGGGTGGTAGTGTGGTGTTCGCTTTGGTGTGGGGATGGTAGTAAGGAGTTTTCTTTGTGTGGGGGTGGTAGTGAGGTGTTCGCTTTGGTGTGGGGATGGTAGTAAGGAGTTTTCTTTGGTGTGGGGGTGGTAGTGTGGTGTTCGCTTTGGTGTGGGGATGGTAGTAAGGAGTTTTCTTTGGTGTGGGGGTGGTAGTGTGGTGTTCGCTTTGGTGTGGGGATGGTAGTAAGGAGTTTTCTTTGTGTGGGGGTGGTAGTGAGGTGTTCGCTTTGGTGTGGGGATGGTAGTAAGGAGTTTTCTTTGTGTGGGGGTGGTAGTGAGGTGTTCGCTTTGGTGTGGGGATGGTAGTGAAGAGTTTTCTTTGGTGTGGGGGTGGTAGTGAGGTGTTCGCTTTGGTGTAGGGATGGTAGTAAGGAGTTTTCTTTGTGTGGGGGTGGTAGTGAGGTGTTCGCTTTGGTGTGGGGATGGTAGTGAGGAGTTTTCTTTGGTGTGGGGGTGGTAGTGAGGTGTTCGCTTTGGTGTGGGGATGGTAGTGAGGAGTTTTCTTTGGTGTGGGGGTGGTAGTGAGGTGTTCGCTTTGGTGTGGGGATGGCAGTGAAGAGTTTTCTTTGGTGTGGGGGTGGTAGTGCGGTGTTCGCTTTGGTGTGGGGATGGTAGTAAGGAGTTTTCTTTGTGTGGGAGTGGTAGTGAGGTGTTCGCTTTGGTGTGGGGATAGTAGTAAGGAGTTTCCTTTGGTGTGGGGGTGGTAGTGAGGTGTTCGCTTTGGTGTGGGGATAGTAGTAAGGAGTTTCCTTTGGTGTGGGGGTGGTAGTGAGGTGTTCGCGTTTGTGTGGGGATAGTAGTGAAGAGGTTTCTTTGTTTCGGGTGGTAGATGTTAAAGGCCCACCTTCACCCAAAATGCTGTGCGCGCCGTGATCACTTTCTGTGCTGTATTTCGTGTAACACGAAAATGACGCTTGAATGCGTGCAACCAATCAGATCACGCGTATGATCAATGGAGCATGTCAAAACAAAAACAAACGACCGCAACGTCTTTTGGGTGAAGGTGGGCCTTTAAGGAGTTCGCTTTATTGGTGTGGGGATGGTCAAGTGACTGGAGAGGAGTTTGCCGAGAAGTTTGCTATACCATAAAATTGAAGCTCTTTTAATTCATTCGGTCGAACTCTTGCATGCAAGAAAGGCGAGGTAGCCAGAGTGCCTGGCTAAACTAGGGAGCCAGCGTTTCGCCGTGTAGCAGCCAGAAAGACAGGTATTTTGCTTCTCCGAAACATTAATTTTTTTAATTAAGTTAAAGCATCGTTCCTTTCGTTTCTGAAACATATTTCACATTTTAGCCACACATTAGCAGAAACAATGTTGGCGTGCCAATGTTAAACAGTTAAAAGTACCTTAATAAGTGATTTTAAATGCACTGCGCTTGACTGAAAAAAAATCCATCAACATAAATTCAGTTCGAATTCGTCTGGTACCTTAACAATGGCGGATCTAGGGACCGGAAGACAGCCCCCCCACCCCCGATTTAAGGGTGATATGGTTGCGAAATTGACTTATTTTTGTGTAGAAGCGCATTAGAAGTTAGAGTAAAACATGATAAATGTTCTTTGGAAGGATTTATTGCTTGTACAAACGACTTGAAAACGGCACGGAACCCCATAATTTCGGCACCGACCTTTGAAAATTTTAACAGAAAAATGAATTTCTGTCACCTTTTTTTAATTTTACGGAAATTATTTGGCATCTATCAGATCCTATTTTTTTTTTCTGTGCAAACAACATCATATTTGGTATCCAGGTTGCCCAATTTTCAAATGGCAGAGATGTTCGTGAAAACACGGACAGAGTGGTACTAGCACCGTGGTGAATCTGAATCTAATTGAGCTTCTACTCATACGTAACAACCGAAAATGGTGGACATATTTTCAGAAACATTTCAAAGTGACTCCCGAAGCAAGAAGAGTCTTCAAAAAGTGCTCAAATAGCGAAATTAATCAGTTTATTGAAATAAGGAAGAGATAAAAGAAAAACAATTATTGTCAATGACCAATTGGTAGAAAATTCTATTCTGGCTCGTGCCGAAATACTTCGGAATCGCTGTTGAAATATTGGGGTTCCGTAACAATTTTTTTTGTGCAGGTATACGTAATTACAACTAATCAATGTATTTTAAAACACGCATTTTACTATTTTATTCTATTTTACACTTTGTATTAAAGAGAATAAAACACCCCAAAAAGCTGGCAGCATAATTTTAAGTTGGCAAACTTGTACTGGCAAACTTAGAGCCGTTGGCTTGTGTCACGTGACATTAACAGTTTGCAAACTGTTGGCGACAAATAGACAAATAGAACCTGTTTCTATTCTTGACCCCCGTCATTTTTGTATGGGAGTCCCCCCCCCCCCCCCCCCCCCCCCCCGGGGAAGAAACACCCCAGTGAACGAGGATTGGGTGTGCGGAAGTTTGTCTTGTGAAAACAAGAGATTGCCAACGTTTCGCAGTTTGCCAAAACCACTTTGCGAAGGGACGATAATATTCTTAACGCAACATTGTTGTGTTCAACGTTGACGTCGTGAACAGCGTGCAACAGCGTGCGAACGATTTTTAATTCAATAATTTGTTGCGGCAAATCGTCCCATGTAACATACTTTTAAGTGAGCATAATATGAGAATATGTATCATTGTACATTTTTGTCATAATAGCTAAATGATTATTATTTAAAAGTTATCAATCTATATCTTGTAATAACTCAAAATAAACTATTGCTGTCAGCACAAAACGTTTTTGTTGTGATGTAAACCCATGATATGCATTGCGTATATTAGTTTTTGTTTGTTTTTCTAGTTCGTTTTTTTTTTCTTTCTAAACTTAAACCTAATGATACCTTGAGAAAATGTTTGGCTGAAAAATACGAAATTCAAAACAGTCTTACCACTATTTAACAGTTATAGTGCGAGAGCGAGCGATATTGCGCAACCTCGAGCACTCTAACTCATAATTCAACACATTTATAACAAATCACAGTTTCGAGAAAAAACTCATTGAGATATACAACCTTTTATTCATTAAAACGGTTTACTACAACATATTAACGGTTGGCGCCATTTCTTGCACAACAAGCAGCGAATGAAGAGTTATAAGCTTATACGGAGAGCTTTCGTCTACGTAACGAATGGAACAGAGTAGTGACTACACGAATTAAAAACAGTTAAATGGCAGATACCACACAGATCAGAATCTATGTGTCGCGTCCAGGCATCACATTCAATAAATTTGTAACCACCCTTATAAAAAACAGTTCATAAGGAGCAGAAGGACACTTCAGTTACTTGACATTTCCAGCTTTGCCTCATCCGTGTGAAATGCAGGGAAACAATGAACGATGCGTACGGATGAGGCAGTTTGCAGCTCGTTTTGCCAAGGATTGGCGCGCGGAATGATTCCTAAACCCTGTGATCATATCGGAAGCGCGTATTAGCGATGGTTACCGATATTTGACGATCGATCGTAAGAAATACAAGTCATATGATATTAAAAGACTGATTTTTATATGAGGTTACCCCTCAACAGTTTTGGTAGACGTCTATTACAATTTCACGTGACTGTAACATAGAAAATTATTATATATTCACATATAGTTTTCAATTGAGTGTCGTAAAACCAAAACCAAAGTAATTACTCTGACCAATCACAGCAGTCGTAAAAAATCCAATGAACCAATCGGAGCTCGAAGCAATTACATATCGGCGGCGCCAAGCGCGGGAAAACGCGTGCGAGCAAGTCACGATTGGTTTTGGTTTTACTTCTGATTGCAAAACCAAAGCAATTGTGTAATTACTTTCGACACTCAATTGAAAACTGCTCTAAACATTTGAATTAACTTGAATAGTATTTAGCCAAGTATTTGTAAACAGTAGGGTCGGTTTATGCTGTCAAAGCTACTTTGATCAACGAATGCTTCGATAACGTGTCCTCTTTGATCTTTTCAAGATTTTTATGCGTCTGCGCAAATATACAACTTCGTTTGTATAAAACGCACACTAACCTGGAAAATGCATCCAAACAAGTTTGACTGGGAATCATAATTATGATTATCACTTGAGCTCACTTGCCTTAATACTAAATCAGGTTACTATGTTGCTATATTTGTGTTTCCACTTGCAATCAAACGTTTTTTTAAAAATGTAAAACCCAATTATAACTTTGATCACTAACCTTTGACAGCAGTATAAATTGGCCTTAAATATGCTGCACCGTTCGCACGGACTTTGATCATTACGGTTATATGTATTATGAAATATACATGTTTTTTGATATTTTAAGGGAAATTTCGACAGGCGATTTTCAATGCATGGGGTAAAACATTTTTTTGCTACGATTGAAGTAGGCGATTTAATTTGGGAAATTGATTTTTGTGTAGCAGTGCATAAGCCCGGGGGGGGGGGGGGGGTACTCTCATATATAAGCAAAAATCATAGTGTGGCAAGTTTACAATTAATAAATATATCAGCTTTTTAATTTTACGGAAATTATTTGACATCGATCAGATCCTATTTTTATGTTGGTTAGTTTTCAGAAACATTTTAGGGTGACTCTCGCAGCAAGAATAGTCTTTATTTGTAATACCCTGAAGAAGAAAGGCCGTGTCTTTTGAAACAGTGGATAAATTACATTATATTCCTTCACTGTCGAATTAGCCTTGCTTTTTTTCGTTTATTACTATTATTTATAGCTGATTAGATCCTCAATTTGGATCCGGTGCTTCTGTTTTGTTACGTTGGTCCTTGCCTTCAAAATTGTCTTTAAACAGTGCTCAAATAATTCAAATAGCAAAACCAATCAATCTATTGAATTAAAGAAGAGATAAAAAAGAACCGTTATTAATGTCAATATATTTTTGTTGTCTCTGTCCTTCTTATTAAGGTGCGAATTTTGGTAACAGAGGTAGGACCCGTGACCATTTGGTAGAAAATTCTATTCTGACTCGTGCCAAAATACTTCGGAAATGGTGCTGAAATATCATGATTGGTGTTCCGTGCCGGTTTTTTGTTCGTGTAATTACACTAATCTTATGTAAGGGCCAGGACCGGCCACCCTTAAATTGCTTTAAACCATTACATTTCTATTTTATAACACTTTGTATTAAAGAGAATGAAACATCCCAAAAAGCTGGCTGCATAATTTTAAGCTGATGATAAGGTGACCGTGAACCAGACAAACCAAAGTTGGCTTGTGTGCACGTGACGTCAACAGTCTGCAAACTGTTGGCGGCAAAGAGAACCTGTTTCTATTCTTGACACCTTTCTCATCAACATTTTTGAGTTCGCAAACTCGCATTTGGCGTGTGAATGCTTGCTGCAACTTCAGTGTGTGTGCCACTTCGTTTCACAGGATCCCCACTCTTCCTCCCTCGAGAAGAAAGAACCCTGTGAACGAGGATGGGGTGGCGGGAGTTTGTCGTGTGAACACACGAGATTGCCAACGTTTTGGAGTTTGTCAACCCGACTTTGCCAAATAGAAACAATTCTTAACGCAACATTGATGCGTTAAACGTTGACACAGTGTAACAGTGTGCGCACGATTTTTAACTCAATAATTGTTGCGGCAATAAAATCGTCCCATGTAACAACATCACCTTTAAGTAGCATAATATAAGAACATGTCATTTTACATTTCTGTCATAAGAGCTACATGATGATTATTTAAAAACCAGCAATCTATATCTTGTAATAACTTAAAATAAACTATAGACCCTATTCATAAATGGCGGCCGATTTATTTATTCTTTTATATTCATGCTAATCAGCCCAACTAGCCTCATTTTAGAGCAAAAATTCTTTTGAATTTTGCACATGCTAACGAGGCTAGTTGGGCTGATTAGCATGATTATAAAAGAATAATAAACCGGCCGCCATTTATGAATAGGGTCTATTGCTCTCAGCAAATATTGTGATGATATTGTGATGTAAACCCATGATATGCCTTGTGCATAAAGTTTCTGTTTGTTTCTTCGGGTTTTATTTTTTCTAAATTATACCGAATGATACCTTGAAGAGAGGTTTGGCTCAAAAATACGAAAATTAAAAACAATATTATTTTATACTATTTCATAGTTAATATTTCATAGTTAATGGTTCATAGTTTCCCCCCATTTTTTTATATTTTCCTTTACTTAGTGAACTTTAGGAACTAAAAAGCACCGAGCATCTGAAATTTAGAATAATATTTTGGAAAAATAGCTACTCAGTATATACATAAAACCAATGTGGTTTTAACGCAGTACACTTCTTTCATGAGATAAACACGTCAACCTCCCAAGAATAAAACGGCTAAAATATTATGATTAAAGTCTTTTAGTCTGTAAAACTTGGATCTATACTGCCAACAGTTATGAGTAAAAACGTTTTTAATCTCAAGGCATTTCCATACGCAAATCAAGACTATGCTAAAGTAGCAAGACCCAAAGCTCTGCGTGACGGCGCACTCGTTTTGCTATAGAGTCTGTGGTCAATGACTGAGACCGTGAGATGCAAATTGATCATGTTGATTGGAATAAATAATTGGCCACCGAAGTGACGAGTTTTTATTAAAAAAAAAAACAAATATAAAATAAACAATTATATATTCAGCAAACGTGGGGGGTGGGGGAGAGAAACCGCCACCAGAAATAACTGTAACATAACATAAGACTCCACTCGTTAGAAATTAATTAGTCGATAGGCCGGCAAACGGGGTGGTGGAGGAAATTTGTTGACTTAAGAAAAAAGACGTGCACGGTGTGATGGTGGACGATCGAAAGGGGCCAGCACATGGTAAGACTTGCATTTAAGAATGATACTGTACGACACACCATGCCCCCGCCTATTATCCATAGAAATCACGTGGCATAAAATGACATTTATTTACATCATAATGTTTGGTTTGTACTGTGAAATAGCCTATCTTTGCAAAACGAAAAATTCGCAATGAAACAGCACACTTTTGTGCCGTTAAAGCCAATATTTTTTATCACCCACTGAAGTTTATAACTATATGGGCTTCTTGACAATATGCCACTTTCGATATATTAAATAAAATTCAATTTCAGGCTTAGAGGACACAAATAAAAGAAATGAATTAACATGTTTTTTTTTTTTCATTCCCTTTGCTTGTGTCCTCCAAGCCTCATTATCAAGTTAAATTTTAATATATCGAAAGTGGCCTATTGGGTCGTTAATATTAAAATTATGCTAAATTTAGACCCCAGGGAACGGCCACTTCCATATATGGAGATGGCTCAAAAACTTCTTAATTTCATAGCTTTCCACAAGTGAAAAAAATAATATTAAAAAGAACTTGAATGAATTGTACAATACGTAAAAACCGTACTTTGATTAATCAATGAAGTGTTAGACATGCATGATTATCGTAATTACGATTATTTTTAGTACGAGCTAGTACCGGTAATATTTATATTTTCACCAAAGCTCGCGAGTACTGTATGTTATAATCCATATTTCAAGACAATTTGTCTGGCGCTGAGCTCCCATTCGCCAATTTGCCTACCCACTCAGCAGGTGAATTTTTGCTGGCGCTCTACAGTTGATTATTGCGCCTTTCTAGGCAGGCCAGAAGTCTTCAATTAAGATTTTACTTTAAATGGTTTAGCAACTTACAGGCGAATTTCGCAATTTGATCTAGCTGGCTAAATTTGCTATATAAAGTGACGTGTTTAACGAACGTTTATTTATATAACAGGACCCGGTTCCTGAAAAGCCGATTAGCGCTAACCCACGATTAAATCAGCCTAATCGAGGGATAAAATTTATCCTTCGATTAGATTCTGTTCCTGAAAGCACGATTAGCGCTAACCAAGGGATAAAATAAGGGTTAAATTTAATCCACCTAGCGAGGTCGATTAACCCACTAATCGGCGAAAATTTTTTGTCAAAACAGACAAAATGGCGGAGTAAACTGTTCGTTAAGTTGGTCCAGGAAATATATAAAGCAACTTATACTATAAATAGTCCCTCTTGGCGGCTTTAATGATAGATGGACGTTCTGTCCTTACAAATGTCGGAGAGAATAAACCGAGTTTTCGGCAGAAAAATGTAATTTGCAGTGAAAGGTGATCGAGCCAAGGCGGACAAACCGACCCGCAAACACGCAAATCTTGCAGTCTCTGTAATTTATACTCAAAACAATAAAGCTCTTGCTAAGCTTACAGCAATCTTACTAACTTTTTTGAACGGGAAGATTCAAGAGATGTAGTTTTTGTATTAAGCAGGGCTTTCACGAAGTAGAATATATGAAGCTTAGCTTTCAGTTATATTTTTGAAAAGCAAGATAGAAACAACACGCCATGAAATATTCTTTTAGCGCTCGCAATAGCGTAAATTTTAAAATGTCATATAAACTCCGGCTTTACATATCGTTTTACCGGTTTGGGGATTCTATCCAAGAATTCTTGAATTAAATAATTATTCCAAATAGGATGAAAGACAAGTTTCGATTTTTTAGCGTGAACTCTATACACAATCAAAGCTACGATGTTGGTATGAAACTATGAAAGCTCTTTCTCTGAAATCACTGCTTTATTGTTTATATTTAATCAAAGGGTTACATGTCTGACAATTTAGCTAATTTGACAATTGAAATAATCGAATGAACTTACCGATTCGGTTTACAGCTTTATCAGAAAAAAATTTTCCTTCGGAGTCAACATCGCTTTGAACTGAATCATTGATTTTCATTCCGTTTTCTTTGACCAAATCGCAAGAGATTACGTTTCTTTTCTTCGACTAAAACAACCAATATTAAGGTTTGGTTTGTATAATTTGTGACGAGACTATTTCACTCAGAACGGATCAAAAACAAGAGCTTACAAGCTTCGTGTAACTTGACGCCTTTTTCCCGCGAATTGTCATTTTCGCGCGCGCCTGCATGTGAATAACTGGTCAAACCGGTTTATGCTGAGTTTATTCGGGGGATAGTTAATCGAGGGTTAAATCCGTTTTCAGGAACGCCTTTTTATCCCTCGATTAGTTATCCTAGGAATAAGAAATTTAATCGTGGATTAACCGCTAATCGAGGGATAGTTCAGTAATCGGCTTTTCAGGAACCGGGGCCGGGCGTCGTAAATTGTGTTGTCACAGTAAAAATATCCACAGAAAGTACAGGAGAACGCTCAGAACACAAATTAATTACTCCAAGCTACCGATATAGGATCATATAGATTTTGGACGAACAGTTCAACATCTCCATCAAAAGTAAAAAATGATAATCCTGTTTGAGTTTTAAAAAGTCAAAAGCAGCGCTTCAGCAGCATTTGAATTTTTATCAAAAAAAACTTTTTAATATTTCTTGAATTTCATAGCAACTTCTTGAAGTAAACAAAATATAAAGCGTCGAGAAGTTGGAATTCTGAAAAGCACCTCTAACAAGATAAACTGGACAGAGGTCAAGGCTGACCTCAATACATTTAGTCGACGTATGCGACTACTAGAATACTTTCACGACTTTCCTCCTCAAACCAACTCTAATCCTAACCAACCTAGCCGTGTTCCCCTTGTTATCACTTACAGCCCCGCATTACGCTCTCTGTCATCCATCATACACAAACACTTTCATATCCTGTCCTCCTCTTACCGTTGCGCCAATGTATTCAAGGCCACACCTCTCGTTGCACTCCGACGTACTAAAAATCTTAACGACTTACTACGGTGTTACTAGTCAGATCTAAACTACGCACCACTGCGCCCTCTAACCCACATCCTGGCTCCTTTCGTTGTGGCAACAACCGCTGCCGTACATGCAAATACATCAATGACGGACAAACAGATTACACATTTCACTCTACAGGAAACACTAGGACCATTAACCACCGCATTGACTGCAATTCTAGAAAGTTGTATACATGGTAGAATGCAGACGATGCAACAAACAATGCATTGGAGAGACTAAACGACAACTGAAAGAACGCTTCAACGAACACCGCAGACCAGTCGACAAACAAGTACACCCCGACAACTCTAAACTTACGGCAGTATCAGAACATTTTCTTTCACCTAATCATTCTGCCTCTGACATGCAACTTATCCCGCTTGAGCTTATAAAATCTAACCGTGACGACGTGCGTAAGGCTCGAGAGGCGTCATCTTATTGGTAAAGGCCAAACGCTCGAACCCAAAGGGTTACACAGACGCGATGAAACTTAATATATACTTATGTAAATTTCAGCGCCCTATTTTTATCCATTAAGCTTATACCATTAACAAAGTATGTATTTTCATATCTTTCGCTTGTTATATATTCAAATCTGTAACGTTTTTTCTTTTAGTATGGTTATACCCTGAAGAAGAACGGCCGTGCCGTTCGAAATTAATCGGTTAAATATATATTCCTTACTGTACGATCAGCCTTTCATTTTATTTGCTCTTTAGCTAGTTAGAGCCAACTCGTGAATACGCAACAACCTTCGGACCCTTCCCTCTCCTGCTCATCGACAACCCCTCCCCCCCCCCCCCCCCCAATCACCACCCTCTGCGTACAACTCACCACCCTCCCCTCCCTCAAAGAACGTCCCCATGGAGAAGGCAGATTACCATTAGCCGAGTTACAGCCAACTCGTGAATACGAAGCAACCTTCGGACCCTCCCCTCTCCTACGCGTATTGCTCCACCGACAACTACCCTCCATGCCCCACCCTCTGCGTTCAACACCCCATCCCCCCTTCCCTCAGACACCGGGGAAAGGCAGGTGAGGTAAGGTAAGGAAGGTAAGGTAAGGTAACGTAAGGTAAGGCAGGTAAGGCAGGTGACCATTACCATTACCGCTTTTGGAACGGACAAAATATATAGCGCAAGCCTTATGCACTAGTCAACGGAATTACCAAGAAAAGTAAACAGGAAGGAAGGAGTGAAAATTTGCATATTTGTCTTTGTCTGCTGTGACTCGTTCAACGCTCCACGTGTTCGCGAGTTAAAAGGACAAATATTACAAGGTATGGAGACGGATTACTCCCAAGCTACCACAAAAAGACAAATATTACAAGGTATGGAGACGAAATATCCCAAGCTATCAAAAAACAAAAACGCCGTCTTGACTGACTTAATACACCTTGAACATTCGTATTTAAAACACGAAAAGACTTCCCTTGTTTTAGACAATTTAATCATTTTACTGTCGGCGGCGAACGGACACGGCTATTAGAAACTCATAAAATATCCATGAGGTAAACATGTAAGTCAAATGAAATGTTTTTATATCCTTGGCAACTCTTCCAGCAAGCGCACTGAATTTTTGAGAGGAAAAGTGAACAATAAATTTTCCCTGGAATAAAAATCAGCAGACCTTGTTGGAATGAACGTAATGGCGAGATACCGAATATATTCATAGTGACAAAAACTATGCAAACTCGATTTGCATTGATAATTAATGCCCTGGGGATGATATTTTAATATGCATGTGCCTTATTCAATGCACTTTGCTCTTGTCAAGAAACGTTTTTTTTTATTTTTGCGTCCCGCCCACCCTCCCCGCTTAGAAGCCGGGTTTGAGATCCACTGTATTTCTTTTTCGCCTTGGTTTGGCCTTGTCCCAGGCCAGAGCGATTCCGCATACCACATTTACATGTCATAAATAACAATACCCAGGGTAGAATATTATACTGTTAATGTAGACTGCAAAACAGTCGTTTTTTTCCGCTGGCTCGCTCGCAAAGGCGCGAAGCGCCAAAAGCGTCTGAAGCGTGGATACCCGCGCGCGAAGCACGCGAGCCTCACACGGGCGTCTCTCCCCAGTCCCACTCTCCATATTCACACTCGTTCCAGAAATTTCGTTCAAAGACCGCGCGCATTCGTATGACCAACGCAAAAAATACGACTGTTTTGCAGTCTACTGTTAATGAAGACGTCATGCCGACATCTTCCGCTTTTAAATTATAAACCAAGTGTGATCAAGAACGGTTTATTTTACGGCTCCAAGTTAGTATGGCAGGCTGTTGTTTCTCCGTGTTACTGCTCTTGCTGGCCTGTGTTGTTTGGGGCGCTTGACTGAACTGCATTCAGGCTACTGCACATCAAGGTAACAAACAACTTGAATTCATACACAAAATCTAGCTTTCGTTGGTAAATTAATATTATCATGGTGCTATGAAAAACGTGGCCGTCCAAGTAAATTTGGTCGGTTTTTTAAGTTATAGCGGCATTATAAGTCAGTGAACCTGATCCCGTGCAAGACTTAGAAATTAGCATGTTCTCTTGGTTCGGATCATATGTAGGTCTATGTAGCCAGGTACGAAAGCGAACCGTACACGATCTTTCGAGTATTGAAGTGAGACGTGGCTTGCGTTCTTTCTCTGACTCTTACCTTTTACCGGCTCGACTGAGTTCTTAGAAACGGGAGCAAAAAAAAACAACAAGAAAGATCACTGTTTAACCAACATATTTTACTGAAAACTGTTTTTCAGAAGAACTCAGTTTTCCTGGGTATTTAACTGGTTTACAATATTGGCAAAACGTTTTAGCAAAAAGCAAAAAGATTTGTTTGTTGAAACACCGCTCAGTCACAAATTAATATCGTCTTTGCAGCGCGCGTTCGCCGATAGATGCTGCTATACTGTCGACAAATTATTATAATGCGCGTTTTTTGCGATAATAAAGAAACGGCTTTTGTGGAACTATCCTGCCCGCGTCTTACTAGAAGAATTTTGTTTTCCTTCTTTTTATTTCCAAGCGAGGTGTGGATTTCGCCTTGGCTTCGGTCCACAATTCGACTTGCCAGCCATCATTTATCCCAAACCCCGAGAGCAGGACTCACGATCGATGGATTAATACCATCCATGTACATCTCTTTTACCAACTATTTCTAATTTCAAAATCGTTAAAAGTTATGAATATTTTGTCAGTTTCCCGAAATAAAGAAAAGCGTTCATCAAAAGAGTGCAAAAATGTTCGTTTGCATCCATCTTTCGTCCAACATCGATTCCATACAGTATTCTAGTTTTATGATCATCGAAATGGTTCTCCGATTTCTTTCTTAACTTCATTAAGTTTTAAAGTTATGTCATGGTTTAAAGAAAAGTATCCCGTTTTTTTTAGAACAGCAAAACCACACTGTGTTTGAGACGCAGGGCCGTAGCCAGTATGAGGCAAACCGAGGCACTTGCCTCAGTCATGATCCCAGTGTTTTGTTTAAACGTAGTCATCATAAAGACCCTAAATAGCTAGGCCTCAGTCCTTATTTTTTTATGGCTACGGCCCTGACAATGTTATGAGCAATGTGCGGCGGTCGACAATCGCCGCTTTGTCCAAAAAAATGTTATACCCAATTAGCGGGTTCTCGGATTCTCTCTCTGGATACAGACTGAAAGTTATCATAAAAGGCACAAACATTATAACAATGTTCGTTTGCCTCCATTTTTCGTCTCAAATCGCGAACGGATGCAGTATACAAGTGCTTTGATCACCAGCCTGGCTCCCGCTTTTAATGACCCGATTCTCCGTTTTTCTTTATTTTAACTTCATTCATAATATTTTTTTCAAAAAGAAAAAAATTGACAGTTATTCTAAGGAAAGCAAACATTAGATGAGTGCAGAAAAAAACACATTTGAGAAGTCAGCGATACCGCTCTTATGGGCAATATACAGGGTAGAACTCAGTTGGACCACAGCGCATTACCCATAAAAAATGCTGTCATCAGTTCTTTGGTATCTTGGATTTTCGCAAATACTACGATATTACGATTCTCGCGTTGAACGACAAAATAAACAAGCTTTTATTTATGTTAGGTACAAACGCGTTTATAGTCCCAGGTTTCGGGTCGGTCTCTTTTCATATTAAACCGTCTTTCAAGCTAATGTGGCCTAAATTGTCCCTCAACTGCATGCATTGAAGATGAACGAGTGATAAATTGTCCTTCAAACCAATTTGTTTGTTCAGTTCTATTTGCTAATTTTGCCAGCCGCCCACGCAGCAGATAAACTTTGGCTAACGCAGCATCATTTGACTGTTGCGACTCTTCATCATTTCTTTTGTGTTTCTTTCATATGATTTAGCAACTTAGAAGTGAATTTGACTTTTATATTAAGCTAATGTTGCCTAACATAAAGTTTTTTTTTCCCGAATGTTTTGTCCATTTAATTTGCTGCATTAAAGATGAGCGAGTGTTTATATAACAGACCGTTCATAAAATTGCATTTAGAGTCAAACTTTTCCTAGACAGTGCGCAGGTGATGATCCAGAACTCAGAATTCAAATCAAACCAAGCTGGATATAAGATTAATAGTTACGGAAGACCTTAGCACAATTTGAACATCTATCATGTAATTTTAAAATCCTGTTTTGGATTTTAACTGCATGCTTGAATGAACCATCACAATGTTAGAAAGTATAATTTATGCCAAGAATCGCTGTCTTTACGGACGGGTCACATCATTTTGTTTTTTTATTTTATTTTCCCGACTACTTTTCTTTTTTCCTTTGTTTAGTGAACATTTAATAGGAATTGGGCATCTGAAATTTTTAATAACATACAGCAAAACAGCCAAGTTTGTGAGTCGTATCTGGAAAAATCGCAAAGTTATAACTTCGCGAAGCCCCCAGCATAAAAATGTCTGTAAAATTTCCCGACTTCGCGAAGCTATATAACTTTGCGATTTTACAAGATACGACTCACAAACTTTTGAGGTGCTCTTTCCAGCAGTGTCGTTAGAGTTTCGTTACATGGCTAATATCAAAAGTTGAGAAAAACCGTGACGGGTTTTTTTTTTTGCTAAAACGAATACATTAGAATATATACTGATAGAAAAACACCGCAATAGCAGGAAGTTGCGACAAAGTCCGCAAGGACAGCAAGGTTATGCGAATAGCAAATGTTACGAAATGCAAATAGTATCCTATCAGTAGACTGAATTAAGACTAAACTGAAAAAAAATAAAAAGAAAGCATTGAAATTTTGACTGCATGGAACAACTTTCTAAAAGCATATTTTGTGGGTCGGACTTAAACAAACACGAATTCATCGATGAATAATCGATTACTAATAAATAGGATGCCAACTAAAAACGGGAAAGGATCGTTTTTACGGCTTCTAGTATGGCCGATTGTTGTTTTCCCGTGCTAGTTCCCTTGCTTGCGTGTTTTCTTTGGGGAGCTTATCTGAACTACACTGCTTTTTCGGAGCAAGGTAAAAAAATAACGTATTATATTATAACCCATACACAAAGTCTTATTATTCTTATGACTTTTTGACTCGACACGCGTTTGTCGAATTCAAGTCAGAATTTTCAGAACTGCAGTCAGTAACATTGAGCCCTTCCATATGTAGCCATGTTATATTTGCAAAAGATTCCACAACGGAAAGGAATCACGGTCTTAGTCAGTGTTCAGATAAATTAACTCGTCGCGTGTTTTGGGTTAACAGTTAAATGTCCACAGGGAGTACAGTCTGCAGGAGATCGCTCAGAACAGAAATTAATTACCCTAAGCTACCGATATAGATTTTGGGCAAACAGTTCAACATCTCCATCAAAGTAATCAAAGGCTCCTTTGAGTGAACACGAAACGCTCTCAATAAAAGATTCTTTACCCCAAAACTCATGGTACGTATATAGAGGTGCACACTTGAGGAGCAGATCCATATTAATCTTGACTTTTAGCGATGTCATTGCGGTAAATAACTTTTAAATTAATGACAAAAATTGACACAAATTTTTAAAGTAGAATGTTTTGGGTCGCAATTTTAGAAATAAAGTACCTAAATAAAGATTTTCGAAAAAGATTGCCAACCTCATCAAATTTCCGTTAAAAAAGAGAAAAGAAAAAAATATTATTTGACTTCGAACACGGGCCAGCGCTCCCGGTAACACCACAGCGAACCGGCGAGCGCTTTATAACTACAAAATACTAATGTATTATGTAATAAAAAACAAAACGATTTACCTGGGTATATAGTGTCCGCGTGTCTTTCTTTAGTCGTTTTGGAAGGGAGTTGCATCAGAGCGAAGACGGTTTCTTCGTGCGGTTTTTAAAAATGTAATCGTTTTACGAATGTCGGAAAACAAGAGTCTAGCCAATTAACGTCTCCAGTTTCACTCTTATTTTGTTTTACTGTTTCTTTTCAAAAATTCACTTAATATCTTTCTCTTAGTGTTTTTTATTTATTTCGTGACAAAGGTTTTTATCCCATGACATAAACATAACATAGACATTCCCATAACACTTGAGCCATGTGTGACCATTACATGAAATACAAATTTTACTATATTTTTTCTTTTGCCAAACAAATTCAAAAGGAGACCGCCTTTAGATAAATTATCTACGCAATGTTTTTTGGTAACATTTTCCTTGGTGTCTTGCGGGCTTTAAAACAATTATGACAAAGAAAACTGTTTTGAGTGAAAGTTTTTTTTTTTCTTGGTGCCATTAGTGATCATTCTAAAGTCCAAAGCAAACTATTTTGGAAAGGATGCAGAAGGATCGATTACGACTGATTTCGTTGAATTGTGACGGACAAACAGATTATACATTTCACTCTACAGGAAACACTAGGACCATTAACCACCGCATTGACTGCAATTCTAGAAAGTTGTATACATGGTAGAATGCAGACGATGCAACAAACAGTACATTGGAGAGACTAAACGACAACTGAAAGAACGCTTCAACGAACACCGCAGACCAGTCGACAAACAAGTACACCCCGACAACTCTAAACTTACGGCAGTATCAGAACATTTTCTTTCACCTAATCATTCTGCCTCTGACATGCAACTTATCCCGCTTGAGCTTATAAAATCTAACCGTGACGACGTGCGTAAGGCTCGAGAGGCGTCATCTTATTGGTAAAGGCCAAACGCTCGAACCCAAAGGGTTAAACAGACGCGATGAAACTTAATATATACTTATGTAAATTTCAGCGCCCTATTTTTATCCATTAAGCTTATACCATTAACAAAGTATGTATTTTCATATCTTTCGCTTGTTATATATTCAAATCTGTAACGTTTTTTCTTTTAGTACGGTTATACCCTGAAGAAGAACGGCCGTGCCGTTCGAAATTAATCGGTTAAATATATATTCCTTACTGTACGATCAGCCTTTCATTTTATTTGCTCTTTAGCTAGTTAGAGCCAACTCGTGAATACGCAACAACCTTCGGACCCTTCCCTCTCCTGCTCATCGACAACCCCTCCCCCCCCCCCCCCCCCAATCACCACCCTCTGCGTACAACTCACCACCCTCCCCTCCCTCAAAGAACGTCCCCATGGAGAAGGCAGACGACCATTAGCCGAGTTACAGCCAACTCGTGAATACGAAACAACCTTCGGACCCTCCCCTCTCCTACGCGTATTGCTCCACTGACAACTACCCTCCATGCCCCACCCTCTGCGTTCAACACCCCATCCCCCCTTCCCTCAGACACCGGGGAAAGGCAGGTGAGGTAAGGTAAGGAAGGTAAGGTAAGGTAAGGTAAGGTAAGGTAAGGTAAGGTAAGGTAAGGTAAGGTAAAGGCAGATAAGGCAGGTGACCATTACCATTACCGCTTTTGGAACGGACAAAATATATAGCGCAAGCCTTATGCACTAGTCAACGGAATTACCAAGAAAAGTAAACAGGAAGGAAGGAGTGAAAATTTGCATATTTGTCTTTGTCTGCTGTGACTCGTTCAACGCTCCACGTGTTCGCGAGTTAAAAGGACAAATATTACAAGGTATGGAGACGGATTACTCCCAAGCTACCACAAAAAGACAAATATTACAAGGTATGGAGACGAAATATCCCAAGCTATCAAAAAACAAAAACGCCGTCTTGACTGACTTAATACACCTTGAACATTCGTATTTAAAACACGAAAAGACTTCCCTTGTTTTAGACAATTTAATCATTTTACTGTCGGCGGCGAACGGACACGGCTATTAGAAACTCATAAAATATCCATGAGGTAAACATGTAAGTCAAATGAAATGTTTTTATATCCTTGGCAACTCTTCCAGCAAGCGCACTGAATTTTTGAGAGGAAAAGTGAACAATAAATTTTCCCTGGAATAAAAATCAGCAGACCTTGTTGGAATGAACGTAATGGCGAGATACCGAATATATTCATAGTGACAAAAACTATGCAAACTCGATTTGCATTGATAATTAATGCCCTGGGGATGATATTTTAATATGCATGTGCCTTATTCAATGCACTTTGCTCTTGTCAAGAAACGTTTTTTTTTATTTTTGCGTCCCGCCCACCCTCCCCGCTTAGAAGCCGGGTTTGAGATCCACTGTATTTCTTTTTCGCCTTGGTTTGGCCTTGTCCCAGGCCAGAGCGATTCCGCATACCACATTTACATGTCATAAATAACAATACCCAGGGTAGAATATTATACTGTTAATGTAGACTGCAAAACAGTCGTTTTTTTCCGCTGGCTCGCTCGCAAAGGCGCGAAGCGCCAAAAGCGTCTGAAGCGTGGATACCCGCGCGCGAAGCACGCGAGCCTCACACGGGCGTCTCTCCCCAGTCCCACTCTCCATATTCACACTCGTTCCAGAAATTTCGTTCAAAGACCGCGCGCATTCGTATGACCAACGCAAAAAATACGACTGTTTTGCAGTCTACTGTTAATGAAGACGTCATGCCGACATCTTCCGCTTTTAAATTATAAACCAAGTGTGATCAAGAACGGTTTATTTTACGGCTCCAAGTTAGTATGGCAGGCTGTTGTTTCTCCGTGTTACTGCTCTTGCTGGCCTGTGTTGTTTGGGGCGCTTGACTGAACTGCATTCAGGCTACTGCACATCAAGGTAACAAACAACTTGAATTCATACACAAAATCTAGCTTTCGTTGGTAAATTAATATTATCATGGTGCTATGAAAAACGTGGCCGTCCAAGTAAATTTGGTCGGTTTTTTAAGTTATAGCGGCATTATAAGTCAGTGAACCTGATCCCGTGCAAGACTTAGAAATTAGCATGTTCTCTTGGTTCGGATCATATGTAGGTCTATGTAGCCAGGTACGAAAGCGAACCGTACACGATCTTTCGAGTATTGAAGTGAGACGTGGCTTGCGTTCTTTCTCTGACTCTTACCTTTTATTGGCTCGACTGAGTTCTTAGAAACAGGAGCAAAAAAACAACAACAAGAAAGATCACTGTTTAACCAACATATTTTACTGAAAACTGTTTTTCAGAAGAACTCAGTTTTCCTGGGTATTTAACTGGTTTACAATATTGGCAAAACGTTTTAGCAAAAAGCAAAAAGATTTGTTTGTTGAAACACCGCTCAGTCACAAATTAATATCGTCTTTGCAGCGCGCGTTCGCCGATAGATGCTGCTATACTGTCGACAAATTATTATAATGCGCGTTTTTTGCGATAATAAAGAAACGGCTTTTGTGGAACTATCCTGCCCGCGTCTTACTAGAAGAATTTTGTTTTCCTTCTTTTTATTTCCAAGCGAGGTGTGGATTTCGCCTTGGCTTCGGTCCACAATTCGACTTGCCAGCCATCATTTATCCCAAACCCCGAGAGCAGGACTCACGATCGATGGATTAATACCATCCATGTATATCTCTTTTACCAACTATTTCTAATTTCAAAATCGTTAAAAGTTATGAATATTTTGTCAGTTTCCCGAAATAAAGAAAAGCGTTCATCAAAAGAGTGCAAAAATGTTCGTTTGCATCCATCTTTCGTCCAACATCGATTCCATACAGTATTCTAGTTTTATGATCATCGAAATGGTTCTCCGATTTCTTTCTTAACTTCATTAAGTTTTAAAGTTATGTCATGGTTTAAAGAAAAGTATCCCGTTTTTTTTAGAACAGCAAAACCACACTGTGTTTGAGACGCAGGGCCGTAGCCAGTATGAGGCAAACCGAGGCACTTGCCTCAGTCATGATCCCAGTGTTTTGTTTAAACGTAGTCATCATAAAGACCCTAAATAGCTAGGCCTCAGTCCTTATTTTTTTATGGCTACGGCCCTGACAATGTTATGAGCAATGTGCGGCGGTCGACAATCGCCGCTTTGTCCAAAAAAATGTTATACCCAATTCGCGGGTTCTCGGATTCTCTCTCTGGATACAGACTGAAAGTTTATCATAAAAGGCACAAACATTATAACAATGTTCGTTTGCCTCCATTTTTCGTCTCAAATCGCGAACGGATGCAGTATACAAGTGCTTTGATCACCAGCCTGGCTCCCGCTTTTAATGACCCGATTCTCCGTTTTTCTTTATTTTAACTTCATTCATAATATTTTTTTCAAAAAGAAAAAAATTGACAGTTATTCTAAGGAAAGCAAACATTAGATGAGTGCAGAAAAAAACACATTTGAGAAGTCAGCGATACCGCTCTTATGGGCAATATACAAGGTAGAACTCAGTTGGACCACAGCGCATTACCCATAAAAAATGCTGTCACGAGTTCTTCGGTATCTTGGATTTTCGCAAATACTACGATATTACGATTCTTGCGTTGAACGACAAAATAAACAAGCTAACAAAAGGAAAGCATTTATTTATGTTAGTTACAAACGCGTTTATAGTCCCAGGTTTCGGGTCGGTCTCTTTTTATATTAAACCGTCTTTCAAGCTAATGTGGCCTAACTTGTCCCTCAACTGCATGCATTGAAGATGAACGAGTGATAAATTGTCCTTCAAACCAATTTGTTTGTTCAGTTCTATTTGCTAATTTTGCCAGCCGCCCACGCAGCAGATAAACTTTGGCTAACGCAGCATCATTTGACTGTTGCGACTCTTCATCATTTCTTTTGTGTTTCTTTCATATGATTTAGCAACTTAGAAGTGAATTTGGCTATTATATTAAGCTAATGTTGCCTAACATAAAGTTTTTTTTTCCCGAATGTTTTGTCCATTTAATTTGCTGCATTAAAGATGAGCGAGTGTTTATATAACAGACCGTTCATAAAATTGCATTTAGAGTCAAACTTTTCCTAGACAGTACGCAGGTGATGATCCAGAACTCAAATCAAACCAAGCTAGATATAAGATTAATAGTTACGGAAGACCTTAGCACAATTTGAACATCTATCATGTAATTTTAAAATCCTTTTTTGGATTTTAACTGCATGCTTGAATGAACCATCCAATGTTAGAAAGTATAATTTATGCCAAGAATCGCTGTCTTTACGGACGGGTCACATCATTTTGTTTTTTTGTATTTTATTTTCCCGTCTACTTTTCTTTTTTTTCCTTTGTTTAGTGAACATTTAATAGGAATTGGGCATCTGAAATTTTTAATAACATACAGCAAAACAGCCAAGTTTGTGAGTCGTATCTGGAAAAATCGCAAAGTTATAACTTCGCGAAGCCCCCAGCATAAAAATGTCTGTAAAATTTCCCGACTTCGCGAAGCTATATAACTTTGCGATTTTACAAGATACGACTCACAAACTTTTGAGGTGCTCTTTCCAGCAGTGTCGTTAGAGTTTCGTTACATGGCTAATATCAAAAGTTGAGAAAAACCGTGACGGGTTTTTTTTTTGCTAAAACGAATACATTAGAATATATACTGATAGAAAAACACCGCAATAGCAGGAAGTTGCGACAAAGTCCGCAAGGACAGCAAGGTTATGCGAATAGCAAATGTTACGAAATGCAAATAGTATCCTATCAGTAGACTGAATTAAGACTAAACTGAAAAAAAAATAAAAAGAAAGCATTGAAATTTTGACTGCATGGAACAACTTTCTAAAAGCATATTTTGTGGGTCGGACTTAAACAAACACGAATTCATCGATGAATAATCGATTACCAATAAATAGGATGCCAACTGAAAACGGGAAAGGATCGTTTTTACGGCTTCTAGTATGGCCGATTGTTGTTTTCCCCTGCTAGTTCCCTTGCTTGCGTGTTTTCTTTGGGGAGCTTATCTGAACTACACTGCTTTTTCAGAGCAAGGTAAAAAAATAACGTATTATATTATAACCCATACACAAAGTCTTATTAGTTCGCTTGGCAGTTTAGTCAGTTCTTATGACTCTTTGACTCGACACGCGTTTGTCGAATTCAAGTCAGAATTTTCAGAACTGCAGTCAGTAACATTGAGCCCTTCCATCTGTAGCCATGTTATATTTGCAAAAGATTCCACAACGGAAAGGAATGTCTTAGTCAGTGTTCAGATAAATTAACTCGTCGGGTGTTTTGGGTTAACAGTTAAATGTCCACAAGGAGTACAGTCTGCAGGAGATCGCTCAGAACAGAAATTAATTACCCTAAGCTACCGATATAGATTTTGGGCAAACAGTTCAACATCTCCATCAAAGTAATCAAAGGCTCCTTTGAGTGAACACGAAACGCTCTCAATAAAAGATTCTTTACCCCAAAACTCATGGTACGTATATAGAGGTGCACACTTGAGGAGCAGATCCATATTAATCTTGACTTTTAGCGATGTCATTGCGGTAAATAACTTTTAAATTAATGACAAAAATTGACACAAATTTTTAAAGTAGAATGTTTTGGGTCGCAATTTTAGAAATAAAGTACCTAAATAAAGATTTTCGATAAAGATTGCCAACTTCATCAAATTTCCGATAAAAAAAAGGAAAGAAAAAAATATTATTCGACTTCGAACACGGGCCAGCGCTCCCGGTAACACCACAGCGAACCGGCGAGCGCTTTATAACTACAAAATTCTAACAGACAAAACGATTCAGTTAGCTGTGTGTCCGCGTGTCTTTCTTTAGTCGTTTTGGAATTGATTTGCATCAGAGCGAAGACGGTTTCTTCGTGCGGTTTTTAAAATGTAATCGTTTCACGAATGTCGGAAAGCAAAAGTCTAGCCAGTTAACGTCTCCAGTTTCACTCTTATTTTGTTTTACTGTTTCTTTTCGAAAATTCACTTAATATCTTCCTCTTAGTGTTTTATATATATTTCGTGACAAAGGTTTTTATCCCATGACATAAACATAACATAGACATCCCCATAACATTTGAGCCATGTGTGACCATTACATGAAATACAAATTTTACTATATTTTTTCTTTTGCCAAACAAATTCAAAAGGAGACCGCCTTTAGATAAATTATCTACGCAATGTTTTTTGGTAACATTTTCCTTGGTGTCTTGCGGGCTTTAAAACAATTATGGCAAAGAAAACTGTTTTGAGTGAAAATATTTTTTTGTTTCTGGGTGCCATTAGTGATCATTCTAAAGTCCAAAGCAAACTATTTTGGAAAGGATGCAGAAGGATCGATTACGACTGATTTCGTTGAATTGTGTTTTCGAAACTGAAACGTTAAAAAGAAAACTGTTTTTAGTTTCAGTGTGATTTAAATAATTGTTGATCAATTTTCAAAGGCAAACACAAGATTGAAAAAAAAATGAAGTTGACATGAAAGGCCTCAAACATTATAAAAATGTTCGGTTGCATCCATTTTTGACCATTTTTGACCATTTTTATTTTGTCCTTCAAACCAGTTTGTTTGATGTGTTCTATCGGTAGCCGCGTATCCTTTTTTTGACGTGTGAGCCGTAACAAGTTGATTTTCCATTCAAGGCTGATTGGCAGCGTTTCGCACACATCGCCAGACAAGCTATCGCTTTACGACGTTTTCGTCGTTGTTGTATAGAATTTGAACGTTTATGTTTAAGCTCAGTTTTCTCTAAAAACATGAATGAAAGGCGTTTTGTTATGTCTAACGATTCTTCAGTGGAAGACTACGTCGAAACTCTGGAGAATAAGAACACTTTTAAAAGAAATCAACGGCTCCTGTGAGCCAACCTGTGAATCAGAAGAACTGCTCTGCCATCGCTGGCTCATATTTGAGCGACCCTTCCTTCAGAACTGTGAGCCAACTCGTGAATACCAAACGCTCTAAATCAAAGATTCTACACCAAATGTTCAGAGGCTATAAGTACGACCCGAGGGCAGTACTTCGGTATTTCTTTTGTGGTGAATAGAAAATAAGTTCCGTAAAGGAGTATCAAAGATTTTGTGTTACCCTATCGCGAATGCAAGTTGAATATTTCATTGAGTCAAGTCTCGAGTCTGCGATGGGAAAAGAATCCTTACTTTGCTGGAGCCATAATTGCTGCTAAAGATGGAACGATATTACAAATTGAGTTTGTGGCAGACATTTAAGATTAATAATAAATTCCCAGGTTTATCTAAATGCCGGAATCTGAGAGGATATAACTGCCAGCGTGTCATTTCAACCTTCTACAGCGAGCTATTAAACGAAATTTTGCGGTAGCATATGTTTTTATAAACATGGTTCGATATATTCTCTTTAATTTTAGACCACGAGCTGTCGCCCTTTTCTCCTCAGTGCCACGCGCGAGAGCGCACATTTTTAATTATGCAAATTGCTGCAAAAACGAGAAGGGATTGGGGCGAGGGAGGGAAAAGGGCGTCTCTTATTTTTTTCTTCTCGGGCTAGCGCCCTCGTTCCTCGCGGCTCGTATGACCTCGTATGTCACGCCATTCTCGGATCGATCGCGCTCGACTGATTTAAAGAAAAATAAGAGACTGCTCGCAGTCTAATTCTCTTTTTTAATTGACCGACTTCAAACGCAAAGAAAAGCACATCGCTTTTACAATGTCCAGTTCGGAAAAAAAAAATTAATAAACAAACAAAAAACGTCTCCACCAGGATTCGAACTTGCTTCTTCCGACTCGGGAAGAGCAATGCTTAGCCAGAAGAGATAAGGAGGATTAGATGCTCTTAGTGGTTAAATTTTATTATTTTAACGAGGATAAGCGTTAAAACGCGTGTCTGTTGAAAAATACATTTGAATTCTGCAGATTTTTTTAATGTTCCATCAAAGAACTCCAAATGCAAAACATCAGAGCAGCGCTTTCAAAATGTCCTCTTTAATTTTTTTCCTTTGCATTTGCCACGAAAGCCTTGTGCACTGGTCAGCGGAATTACCAAGAAAAGTTTACATCTGATGGAAGGGGCGAGTGAGCGAGTGTGTGAGTGAGTGGGTAAGTGAATTTGCCATCGTTACTGATAACCCGTTCATTGCGCGTATTCACGGGTTAAAAACGAAGCGGGACGTTAACTGATTGTTAAAATAACTTTTGAGAAAAGAAAAACAAGAGGAGCGAAAGTTGTACACTATTGCATCAGAAGAACTGGACAAGTATCTCGCATATATACGCTCTGACAGACAGAAAGATGGAGAAGATTATAAACCCTCGGGTATAAGAAGCCCACATTTCGAGTTTTGAGAGGCACTTAAAGAAAATAACTACTCAGCTAGTGTCATCAACGATAGACAATTTTAGTTTACTCGAAAATGTCTACAGTCAAAACAGAAAGAACTCAAGAAAGCTGGCCGCGGTAACAAGGACAAAGCTGCTTCGCCGTTACAGGAAAAAAATGAAATCCTTCAACGACTTCTTCCACTGGTGAAAGTGCAGCAAACACGAGCAAAATGCCGTTGAAGTTCTTCGAAGGTGCCGTGATAAGTGGAGGCCAATTGACGATTTCGGTCAACACTCTTACCACCTCAGCTCACTCAAACTGAACGGAAGTTGAAAAGAATTCGAATTTTGGAGACAGACTCCGATTAAACTTGTTTTATACTTTAGTATTTCACGTATTTTAGCTTCACTTTTTGCCAAAACATGAAGAGGCGTTTTAAGCTTACAGTCAATTCTCGCTATTACGGACACCCTCGGGACCGGGATTTGGTGTCCGTAAATGCGAGAGTCCGCAATAGTGGAGAGCGAAAAAATTTACTTGAAAGCATACTTACAGTAGAGGGATTACATGTATTTATATTTTCATTGCCTGCAGGACCTATTCCAGAGCCTTTACCACATGTAAAAAAAAATAAAACCGTTCTATTTACAAACAAAATTGTCTTAACAGAAAGGAACTTACATACGCTTTTGTACAGTATATAGTAGTTCAGTACATTGTACCCAAAAATTAGGAGTTGTATCTAATCTATGCATCGTTATCATTTTCTGCTGTACATACTTAACGTTTGAAAATCTGTGGGATTTATTGTAAGCAGTAGCTGAAAATATACTATTCATTACATGGCCGTCATTTCTCCTTGACAAAATGTCTATTCAAACGCCCCGCTCTGGGTAAAAGTCTCCTTTGAATGGCAATTTCGCCGACGTTGTCGCCAGGGAGGCTAAATTCGTGCGTAACGTTAAACTGTCCTCTTTGAATTAGAAAAGCAGCAATGTTTTGGACACTGTCAAGAACGTCCTTGAAACACTTCAAAATAAGAAATTCAAATCCAGCCAAAAAGACAAAGGTGTTGACAAAAGACGGAACAATGATATTTAAAATGTGTTTCAATGTTCAAAGATGCCGCTTGGTGCGCTTTAAGGAGAGTGAAAACAATAAAATTGTGACGTCGGGACCGAATCAAGTGTCCGTAAATCCGTTATAGCGAGAGTCCGTAATAGCGGGACGGTTTTTTTTTTCTGTAAAACGTCTATAACTTTTGCTGGGAATTCACCGTTAATGTCCTTAATAGCAGGGTGTCCGTTATAGTGAGGTGTCCGCAAGGCGAGAGTTGACTGTACAGTATAGTTGCGAATTGTAAGCTTTCGATTGTTATTTGCCGATATGCATTTGTGAATAAAAATTGTCATTAAACCGGGCTTTAAATCTCTGTATCCATATAATAAGCATAATAGGTAAGTCTTCACAAGCCTCGAACAACCGATCTTCAGCCTGAATGTCCGGCGCGCTAACCACTACACTACGAACCAACGCGTGCGTAAATTCCGTACGCGCGCACTTTCCATGTAGTATTCTCTATATTTTATATAACTCATCTAAAACTGCCGTTTTAACGCTATCTGTTGGTTTACTTTATAGCTTTGGGAAACTGCTCAGAAAAGTGAAATACAAGCATTTCTTCCACTAAGAAAAATCATATCTCAACACAAGTGAAGATATCAATTCTATCTTCACTGTAAAGAATGACATGTTAACTACCATGGTTACCCTTTTACAATGAGACAAAAGGTGTTGGTCGATTGTCGAAACATCTTCGGAACGTACTCGGAATTCTTGGAAAATCTTCGGAAATCTTCGGATATTTAAAAAAAAATAATTGGTAATATTCGTACAATCTTCGCACGGTATTTGGATAATTTGCGAACTTCGTAATTAAAAAAATTAAGTTTCGTTGAAACAAATAAACAAAATAATAACATGGCTGCTTGAAGATATGAAATTTCTCTTCTCATGTCTTCCTCGATCTTAACACTCGAAGAGAAATTTCTTGTCGCCAAACACCCACGTATTATCTTCTAATTAGCAAGTTACTGAATTTCCGGTTCTTTTCACGGCTTATTTTCAGCACTCATGTATTAGGAATTTTTTATTTTTTACGTAGGTGGTTGCATTAGCCGACGCGTCAAGTATCTTCCACCAAAAAACGGTCATTATTTGGAAGGTCACGTGTTTTTAAATCTTACCATTGGAATGAACATACCATGTCAGCGGCGATGCGTAATGGAGAGAGAATGTGTTTCCGTCAACATTGGTCCGGCAGTTAATGACAAAATTGTATGTGAATTAAGTAATTCAGACCACTTGCAGCATCCGCAAGACCTTAAACCAAGACACGACTGGAATTACAGAGGCAATGAGGTACGAATTGTACATAATAATACATATGGTAACGATGGCGATGGAGATGGAGATGGCGGATAGCGATGACGATGGCGACGGCCATGTGGTTAACGGTGGGGAGGGAGGATAACAAAGATGTTGCCAACAATGTAAATAATGATTTTTTTTTTTTTTTTTTTTTTTAATTTTTTTTTTTTAATTTTTTTTTTTTTAATTTTTTTTTTTTTTGACACCACGTGACCTACACATACATTTTACAACATTATACAAATAATAATATAACAGTTAAACTAAGGCAATTAAGTACTATGCTTAACTTTACAAAAGAGCTTAACTTTACAAAAGAGCTTAATTACACGCTAAAAAGGCTTATTGATATAATAAACTAGCTCAAGGGTCAAATTTCGGAGTCTAAATAATGATTAAATAAGTTTACTAATTACGCCTAAGCCTAGTTTTTTTACACTGAAAGTGGTGTAAAAGCTAACGCATTGCTTATGCAGAGAGTGGTCCACTTCGCTTCATACTTTTTGTTGTTTGAACTAACAACTCTACTGCATGAGAGTCAATATGGACGGCAGCGTTTTTTGTGAGTAGGCTGCCTAGACTCTCCGCTTTGCAATTTAATGGACGGAAAGCAAAAGGATAGCGAGGAAACATCGCGCTCTATTGGTGGGAAACGAAGCGAAAGGCCTAGCAGCAGCAGCTCGCCCGAAATACCGCCAAAGAAAACGGCAAAGACCTCAGAATACACGATGGCCGAAGAGACCGATCTGGCGGGTATTTGGAGTGCTCTCAACAAAATACAAAGAAACACGGACGAGCTTCTTAAAGAAAACCGAGCACTCCGGAACCTGTACAATGATCTACAAAAGTCTCTCGAATTCCATATCAGCAAAGTTGAAAGCTTAGAGACGAAAAACAAAGCGTTGGAGACTGAGGTGAAGTCGCTTAAGAAAACAATTCGAACGACCGAAGAGCAAATCGACGGCCTGAATCAAGAAATTGACGAGCTGAGCAGCGATCTGGGTTGTGCTATCAATCAAATAGACGACTTAGAACAGTATACAAGAAAGTATAACCTCGAGATACATGGAATTTCTCAGTCACCGGATGAAAATGTCGCTGAAAAAATTATCAAACTTGCTAACGTGGTAAATGTCCACATCACCAACAACGACATAGACATTTGCCACAGGATGTCGACACGAAGAACAGACGTCCATAAACCGATCATAGTGCGCTTCAAATCCTACAAGGTGAAAAGTGAACTGTACAAAGCAAGAAAGCACCTAAGATCAGTAAGTCTGAACAACTTTTTTCGTAACACTGATGCTGTTTATATCAATGAGAACTTAACAACCTACAGGCACGGTCTTTTCGCGAAAGTAAGAAAATTCAAGAAGGATCAGAAATGGCAGAGCGCCTGGACTATAGATGGCAAAATTTTTATTAAAAAATCTCAAGGCGATCAAGCAATTAGAATATACGAAGCCGAAGACTTAAAAAATATTCACTAATCTGTTATAAAATTTTTTTTTTTTTCTTCTTTCTCCCCTGTTCAAGTATGTAAATATATAAGCGTTCCTTTTTTAGCGCCTCGCCTATCTTTTGATTATCTTTTGCATTACAAATTAGCCAAATTCTGCGGAGAGTATGTGGGAGGGTGTTTTTGTATCCAGACATAACAATCGATGTTATTCAAAAGTGTTAGCTTTTCCCTTCTATACAATAAGCTGCTTCGCAGTTTAATTAGTGTTACTATTATGTTAAGTGTTAGTTTTTGTATATTTTCTTTTTCTTTCATAATCCATTTTCGCCTAACTTTTTCCCAGATGAATTGCAATGAGCACACCATTATTATAAAGACTCTAACCGCAAAGCTAAACGCTATCGAATGTTTGCAGAGTGTGGTACACAAACATTTAACTGGAAAAGAATTCTTAAGTCTAAAGTACACACGGATTTAAATGCAGTTTCCTTTAACGCAAGAGGCCTTAACAAAGCTATTAAAAGAAGAAAGCTATTTCGGTGGCTCCATCTTAACAAATTTGACGTAGTTTTCCTACAAGAGACATACAGCGACGCCAGTCTGGAAGCATTCTGGCGAACGGAATGGGGTGGTGAAATTTTCTTCGCGCACGGGTCCAAACATAGTAGAGGGGTTATGATCCTGTTCAAACCCTCCTTATGTAAAGAGGTAACAAATGTCACGAGAGATAAAAACGGCAGATTACTGATTGTAAACACCACCATCGGCGACGACGAATTTTGCTTTGTTAATATTTACGCCCCAAATGATCAAACCCAGCAAATTGCTTTCTTTAAAAAGATGACCATTTCCATCCGTGAATGCCAAACCGACAAAATCTTGATTGGCGGAGACTTCAATTGCCCGATGTCCGCATTAGATAAATTCGGGGTAAAGACGTTCAGGCAAAAAAAAATGTTATCAACTCTGTTGAAGAACTTTGTAATAACTATGACCTAGTCGATTCTTGGAGAAAACAACATCCGTATGACAGGCGATATACCTGGAAAAACTGCTCGGGAAAGATAAAATGTAGACTAGACTTTTGGCTCATCTCGAAACAGTTATTAGGGCAGGGTTTCAAAAACCGACATTGGTGCGTACTATGACTCAGATCACTCTCCTGTTAGTATCTCAATTAAACCGGATGGATCACAGGAAAAAAGAGGTCCAGGCTACTGGAAGTTTAACAATTCTCTTTTGGAAAACGAAGAATTTTTCACGAAAATGAGCTTCATGATCAGGCATGCCGTTGAGAAACATAAAGGCATTACGGACAAAAGGCTTTACTGGGAAATGTTAAAAATGGAAATTCGGATTTTCGCTATCCGGTTCGCTAAAAGGAAAGCTAACGAAGAAAGAAATATCGAACAAAATCTTTCTCAAAAATTAGAGGAAATAAACTCACGTATCGACGCGTTTCCGGAAGATAACTCCCTCGTAGAGGAGGCCAAGAAGCTCAAAATAGAATTAGATGAAATTGCTGTGCAGAAAACCAAAGGCTCCATAATTAGGAGCAGAGCGAGATGGTACGAAATGGGTGAGAAATGCAACAGATATTTCTATAGCCTAGAAAAAAGAAGTTATGAAAAACGACATATTAAAGAACTGAAGACGCCTGAGGGTATTACCGTTAAAGACCCAACACCCATTTTAAATGCTATGAAAAGCTTTTACAATGAGCTTTACACCTCTCAAAAACAACAAGATGCTACTGACCCACTAACCTTCTGCGATTGTGAATCTCTACCTAGACTGGATGATGAAAAACAAAACATTTGCGAAGGTTTAATAACCGCAGAAGAATGCCTTGCCGCTCTAAAAACTTTTCAACATAATAAATCTCCGGGCACGGACGGTTTATCTGCTGAATTCTACCTACGTTTCTGGAATGAGCTATCTAATCCTTTGATTGAGTGCCTCAACCATGGTGCCTTATTGGGGGAGCTTTCTATTTCGCAGAGACAAGGAATCATTTCTTTAATTCCAAAAAAGAACAAAGATCCTTTATTGCTCAAAAACTGGCGCCCAGTCTCTCTTTTAAACACTGACTATAAAATAGCTACCAAATGTATTGCAAGGCGATTAGAGAAGGTACTCCCTCTGCTAATAGAAAGGGACCAAACGGGTTACATTAAAGGCAGATTTATCGGTGAAAATATCCGTCTAATTACAGACATAATTGAACAACACGAAAATAAAGAAGGTATGATACTTTTCCTAGATTTTGAAAAGGCCTTCGACTCCTTAGAGTGGGACTACCTTTTTAAGGTGCTCAATATTATGAACTTTGGCCCAAGCTTCCTCAATTGGGTTCGAACATTCTACAGCAATATCTCTAGTTGCGTCATCAATAATGGACACTCGTCCGAGTTTTTTGCTTTACAAAGAGGAGTCAGACAAGGGTGCCCTCTCTCAGGTTTGCTCTTTGTTCTCGCGGTCGAACCACTTGCACACCAGATTAGAACCACGAATTCCATTAAAGGCCTCGAAAACGGGAATAAGATCACTAAACTTAGTTTGTATGCAGACGACACCACTGCTTTTGTCCGAGACGACTCTTCAGCAGCGTCTCTATTCGCGCTCCTTGATCAATTTAGCACTTGCTCAGGTCTCAAAATTAATAAATCAAAAACTGAGGGTCTATGGCTAGGTCGTTGGAAAAATAGATTAGGAAAAGATGAGCCTTTTGGCATCTCATGGCCAAAAAATTACGTCACCGCACTTGGAATTGCCTTTCCATACACTGCTAATGTAGGAATCAAATTGAACTTTGATGAGAAGCTCGCTAAACTTAAAAAAGTTCTAAACATCTGGCGTATGAGACATCTTACCATCTTAGGCAGAATAGCAATTGTCAAGAATTTGGCAATCTCCAAACTCGTTTTTTGCTCCTCGGTCTTAAACATTCCTGCCGATTTTGTAAAAGAGGTCAACAGCAACATATTCTCTTTTGTCTGGAACTTTAAGCCTGATAAAATAAAAAGAAAGACGTTGATTGGCCCAGCCTGCAAAGGCGGCCTAAACATGGTAAACTTTGTGGATGTTGCAAAATCGCTTAAGATCACCTGGGTAAAACGCTACTGCGAATCCACTGGCAGTCATTGGTGCGCTCGTCTCGATTCCTTGTTAGCTAAAGTCGGAGGAGCTTTTCTATTCCAATGTAACTACGACCTGAAAATGCTGAACCTAAATAATCTTCCGTCTTTCTATAAAAATATCCTCGAGACGTGGCAAGAACTGAATCGCAAAAAGCCGCTCAAGGTAAACGAATTTAAGCAAGAAATTATATGGAACAACCGGTTTATAAAGACAAACGGTAAAACGACGTACAACAAAGCGTGGGTCAATAAAGGCGTTTTAAAAATAAGTGATCTCTTGGACAATCACGACCAATTCCTTTCTTTTGAAACCTGAAAATGCTGAACCTAAATAATCTTCCGTCTTTCTATAAAAATATCCTCGAGACGTGGCAAGAACTGAATCGCAAAAAGCCGCTCAAGGTAAACGAATTTAAGCAAGAAATTATATGGAACAACCGGTTTATAAAGACAAACGGTAAAACGATGTACAACAAAGCGTGGGTCAATAAAGGCGTTTTAAAAATAAGTGATCTCTTGGACAATCACGACCAATTCCTTTCTTTTGAAAATGTAAATAATGATGATAATGGTGACGATGGTGGCGTGGAAATAGTGATAGTTTAGCTGATACTGGTGATAATAGTGATGACGATGAAGATGGTAATAGAGGAGCTCTCGCGGGCCGAAGGCCCGCTGCGGAGCCCCATACTCATAGAACCTATGCCCGTCATTTTTCATGGTCCTGTCCGTCGCGCAGTGCTAGCTCGTGGGCGCGTATGACGCCACACAACATCCGGGATCTTAGCAATTTTAAAAGCAAAGCGAGGCTTTGTTTTTCGCGCGGCTACACAGCCGTCAGCTCGGTAAACACTTAGTTGAATCTTTCGCTGTGTTTAGCGGAGAAGTAAAGTCGTTATTTCTCTGCATTTTTTTGCGGTTTGCTACTCAAGACAGGGATACTCAGAAGCCGCTTTAGTGGAAAAAGAAGAGCTTTCAGGGATAAAATCTTGCTTCGAGGAACTTCATACGTTTTTATCAATGTGGGGAGATGTTTGTTTTTATTACGGATTTCAGAACCAAAGAAGCGGAGATTTTTCCAATCAAGCGAGGGACTTAGGTAAAACAGATTACATTTTTCGATGGGAATTTATGTTGATATCAATCTGTGATTAACTTTTTCTTTGTGTTCTTGTTAGTTTTGGAGAATTGTTTTTAAAACGTGCTTAAATTCAGTTGTATTGATTTCTTGAATTTCATCGAAGACAGCTCGAACTCGATGCGCTATAAATGGTACGCGTTTTGCGTTTAAACATAAACTTATGGATATTTGAATAACATTTTTCGAAAGAAGATTGTGTTGTCCATTTTTATGTGTTTGTTCATTCATTACATAGATTGAAAAGCGATTTTATGTAAACAAAACAAGACTTGGATTTTATAGTTCTCTTTTCACTCGCGTCGCCTTATGCAAATATGTTGGTGTATTTTTTTGCAATTTTGATTTCCAAATCAGTTTCTCGGGCAATTTTTGACAAGCAACAACGGTGTATTTTATTCGGAAAGTAGTCGTACTAGTTATTCTAAACGGAGAAAAAGATGTTTTTGTGAACTTTTCTACGGTCTAAATGTACTGTGCAGACGGTCGCGTAATACTGTTTTTGAGAATTGCTAAAATTGAAAAATAGCCCGGTCGTCAATCTTAATAGTCCTTTTTACAGTTGTGTGCTTGGTGACCTTGCCTTTGAGTGGAAGCGAGGCTGGAGGTGACCTTGCTTTGATACAAACCTTTCTGCCTTTCATATGTTAATAATGCTTTTCTCATGCTAACTAGCTAAATTTACATCTGAAAAACTCCAAGTTCTGTATCAAAGCAAGGTCACCTCCAGCCTCACTTCCACTCAGGCAAGGTCACCAAGCACACAACTGTAAAAAGGACTATTCTTGTGCTTCCGACCTTTCGCTTTAGTTAAGCTTATCATCGGCTTTCTGTTCAGAGAGCGACACTGTTAGGCTCAACCTATCTATATATATTAATGATATCGATGAAAATAGTGATAAAAATGCTAGATAGTGTTGATAATTGCAGCGTTAATCACGATTAAGATGAGGATGTTGATGTTAACTACGTTGATAATTATAATGATGATTATGATGATTAAAATTACTCGCTTGGTGAATGTAGTAATGATAATTATAATGATAATGATGACGATAATGACGATGATGACGATAATGATGATGACAATGACGGTGATGGTGACGATGATAACGCTGGTGTTGGTGATTATATTATATAATAGTGATGGTAAAGATGGCGATTACTGTTATTATTACAAAGGCGCAATATTTAGGTTTAATCAGGAGACATTTAATGCGTCTCTCTTTTGGTGCATATGTTACTGCTGATGCTGAAACACTTGACTACTCCCCTTTGACAATAAATAACTAATATCTTGCTTAGACTGATTCCACAGGAGCATAATTTTTACAAATTAATTGTGTTTTTTTTTTGCAATCAGAATCTTTGCGCCACCTACCCCTGCCTTAACAACGGCAAGTGTTTTTCGGGATATACTGACAAAAAATACTTATGTGAGTGCCCATCTGGCTACACAGGAGAAAATTGCGAGAAAGGTAAAAGCCATCCTAAACACTATTATTAATAATACAATCGTATTGCTTATGATTTATGTCTTGATTCGAGCCCCAACTGACTGGGAAAATAGTCATATATCTGTGTTACGTAGAACTAACTAAGACTTTGTCAATATTCGATACAAATCAACAACATATCAGCAATGCTCTTTTGTCAAACAAGTTGTCCATAACATGATGTAGCTTTTCAGAAAGGACAACTCATTAATTAGTGAAAGCTATTAAAAACTCTACATGCTTAAATGCAATCTAAATGCAATCTATGACTAATAACAACTTCGTTTTTCAGTCTCTTTTTCTCCCCGTATACATAGTTAACAAATAAGCACTGTGTGGTGCCGGTTACGATAGGGGAAGTGGCCGGAGCTTTGGAAGGGTACCACCTTCCCTTGTTGTTACACGGATATAAGGCCCGAAGCCCAGTAGGATTCTTCGTCAAGTATTTGGGGGGCCGGGTGTATGGCCCGCGTCTTGAAAACTATACCCACTATTACACCACATTATGTGATTTTCCCTACCCATTCTCAGACCGAACCAGTAAAATGTACCCCTCGAGTCAACATAGCAGAAATCTACACACATTCCAGCCTGGAAGTGAAAAAATCGTCTGGATTGTAACTTGTGAGTGAACGTTTAAAACATCGATATCTCTATTGATCTATTGCCCCTTACTGTCTTTAGGACCTTTAGTCTTCCAATAGACTAAAGACAGTATAAGGGGCACACTGATTAACTTTTTCAGTTATCTGCCTCAAATTAGGATTGCATGTCTGTGTCTAACACCATTTTGTTGATGGATCCCTTGTTGTTTAGATGTCAACGAATGTAAAGACGGTACTCACGATTGCGATGAGAATGCAGACTGTACAAACATTCCTGGCTCCTTCAATTGCAGCTGCAAGAAGGGATACACAGGGAATGGTAGTCTCTGTTCAGGTATAAGTTCTGTTATCAATGCGCTCATTGCGCTCCCAAATGTTTACAACAACATTAAGAATTTGTAGAGATAATTAAGAATGCTCTAGAGACTTTTGTTTCACCTCAAAGTGTTCTTTCGAGGTGCTATTTAATATTTGCATATATCGTATACCATCAGGACGCCGTTAGACAGTTGCATTTTATCTTTTGCTGAAGAAGGCAACAGTAGTTGCCGAAACGTCCAAGACGTCCAACACAACATTTTTAGCCAGTGTCAACTTTTTAATATTTCTTTTTAACATGCCTGGCTACACACCAAACATTTTCTGTTATCATTCTCTTCATGTAATTTAGACGTCAACGAATGCAAAGACGGCATCCATGACTGCCATAAGAATGCAAGCTGCACAAACATTCCTGGCTCCTTCAATTGCAGCTGCAAGAAGGGATACACAGGGAATGGTAGTCTCTGTTCAGGTATAAGTTCTGTTATATTTCTTAAGGGTATAAAAAGGAATTTAATGGAGATCAAATGAGCTCAAAAGTGGGTTACTTAAGCACGTTTTGGAAAACTAGAGACAGCAAAGGGACACGCTGCTGATCTGTTTCCTTCTTCAGTTATCTTAATTAGAGTTTGGGTGCGTGCGTCAAAGCTGATTTATTTATTTCTCCTCTTGTAATTCTATTACGACTGTCAGCTGACTCGTGCCCAGTCGCCTCTAGTCAGTTGAGGCAGTAATTGTAGAAGTCGCACATTTTCATTTTAGTAGCGGGAGGTGTGTGGAGTGGATAATTGAATAACTGGGACAACGAATTGAATGGTTAATTATGAACTTTTATCTTCAGCGTTTGCTAATTCATGCAGCAATTTGAAGATGTTGGACCCCACAGCAGCAAGTGGAAGTTACGTCGTTGATCCTGATGGCGAAGAAGATCTGGCACCATTTACCGCTTTTTGTAACATGACTGACAAGAACGGAGTTGGCGTGACAGTCATCAGTCACGACAGTGAAAGCAGAACACATGTCCAGGGATGTGAAGATTCAGGGTGTTACTCACGTAACATTAATTACACAGGAGCGAGTCTGTCTCAGTTGGCGAGTCTCACCAGAGTCTCCTCGCACTGTCAGCAGTTTATCAAGTATCAGTGTTATCATTCAGTGATATCCAGGTCATTCGACCGGCCGGGGGGAAGAATGGCCTGGTGGGTGTCACGTGATTCTACTAAGATGACGTACTGGGGTGGAGCATCACCTGGCAGTGGTAATTGCACATGCGGGATGACCAATTCATGTACAGACTCCAGATATGGTTGTAACTGTGATAAGAATGACAATGTATGGCGTGAAGACAGCGGTCTCCTCGCTGACAAAACAAAGCTTCCAGTAAAACAGCTCAGGTTTGGGGATACTGGTGACAGCAACGAGCAAGGTTACCACACACTGGGAAAATTGAAGTGCTATGGCACAGCATAAACGCTTACTTCTTAACTTAATACTACTCCTCGGATTTATCTAAAGTAAGAACAAAAATAAAATCTATAAATTAAATATCAAACTTCTAGAGATAATAAACAAAGCTAAACGAGAATATACAGTACTATACAGACCAGGAGCCCATCAAAGGGAGCCTCTATCTCCCATACTAAGCCTTGGAGTCAACCCTTTCCCGAGTAAATCTATTAATAGAACGGCTCTCAGGGGAGGTTTCGCACGCCCACAGTTCAAAGACCCAATCAAAACAGAGCAATGACAGTTGTATTGTTTTACGTCAAACAGCGCTTCAGGCTGTGAAATCAGAAATGGCGGATAGCGAGGAAGGTTTAGATGAGTTATCGGACGAAAGTTCTGATACGCTCGATGTCTCGTCGATGAGCGAATACAGCGCATCCTCTGATAGCGAAAGTGAGGAAGAGGATTTAACGACATCTTCCGACGGCGGTAAACGGAAACATGATTCTTTTCGCGGGAAAAAGCCGTTCTAAAAATAAATCTACTCGGGAAAGGGTTGACTCAAGAAATTAGTAGAGATAGAGGCTCCTATTGATGGGCTCCTGTACAGACTAAACAAAACTTGTTACAATAAAAAAAAATCAATATTTATATTTTCTTTATAGAGTGATTACAGTTAACCCGTGAAATAGTTAGTAGAATAGTACGCACTATTAGACAATAATTCCATTGTTTTCTTTTGTTTAACCCATTGACACCTGAACCGCCCGTAACCGCCCGTACAAGACTCCACTGCTTTAAAAAATTGTAACTTTCTCAATCGTGCGAACATTGCCTTAACTAGCAGTTGTGAGCATTGACTAGAAAGTCTTTCAAATTGAGATACCCAATAAACACAAAAAAGTCAGCGATTTTTGCAGAATATCAGCGTTTGAGTTTGGACAATAACAAAAATTACCGTTTTTAACGTCATAGAAAAACAACAAAAATCACGTTTTTGCCTTTAGTTTTTTTTATTCAAATCATCGTGGCAAACCCAAAAGTCAACATTTACAGCAAAATTCAGTCCTAGTCCTAGCTTAGCAGTGAATTTTTTTGCTCTTATTCGTTGCTCGGGCCTAGCTACAGCTTCTTATACTAGTGCATACTCACCTTGCCTCGATTTTCAACATCACCACCGCACTGCATGCTGGGAAATAAACAGATGTTTTTTTGACAGCGTCCATTCTGTCCTCCACAATTTTCATATATATACTAAGTCCACAGCCACTCTGACCCACCGCCGAAATTTCGCGCTTGTTGTGTTCTCCTGTGGTCGCAACTTCCGAAATATGCCGCGGTAGGTCGAGAAATTCATCCAGAGTCGAGTCCCAAAGCTACTTCGTTTCCAGGCGGCCATTTTTCCAGTTCAACGAGCAACGAGCCAAATTCGTAAACGAAGTACAACACCTAACTCGCTTCATTGAGAAGTGGACTCTGAACTACCTCCAAGCTTAATGATGCTCATCAGGCAGCTACTAAAGATGAAAAATGGCTGTGAACTTACCAAAAATCGTAGATAATTCATATTGGACCCTTTATTGCAAATCAACCAAGCAAAATGAGATCGTCACAATGACGTTTCCAGTAAACTCGAGCCTTCAGTGTTTTAGAACAGCAGCACTTTCAATGGTAACTCCAAATATGAAGTCACGAAATCCTATGGGGCGTGTGTATGCAGAAAATCACTCAAAAACGTAAAAATCCTCAGGTGTGAATGGGTTAATTTGGACTATCACACACTAATTGTTAGATTGTGTTTCACGGGTTAACTGTAATCACTCTAAACAACGTACACTGACAGTATTTTGCTAAATCCGGAACTTATATAAAAGACAGCAATATGAAACTAAACTTTAGTTTAAATATATAAATTCCTTGAACTGTTGTAGTAATCTGATTCCCGATAAAGTTCACGAAATGTCCTTTGCATTGTTTCGAGCAATGGAGGGGGCAAGAAACGGCTCGGATTAAGCTGATGAAATATTTTCGCTCTTAAAATACATCGTTAGAAGCTAGTTGTTTAGTCCAAGAATTATTACCGCAAACAGCTTATTGAAATTAATTAAAGTGATTTTCATCCGCTGAAATCAGTTATAAACGTCTGAATCAGTAATAAAAATTACACGGCCAAATGAAAATAATATTTTTTTAAGGAACAGCTTTGTTACAGCATATGGAGTATTTATCCAGGTAGGGAGGGGGAGGGGTGGGGGAAATTTCCACATAAAAGTGACGAATGGGATCGTCGTACCTTTTAGGGCTTTCAATTCCATTGTTTTTGAAAATTAAGGGTGGGATTCGACAATGACAACTGCAATAGTTATTTTGATATATTTTAGGGTATTAAGCCAGAAAAATATTCTCAGACAGCTAGGAACAACTTTTCAGAAAGATTTGGTACCTCTTAGGGGTAAAATTAAACGTTAACGCGAGCCTCTCCCTCAAAATTAGCTTATGTTACCTTCCCCGGGAGGGGGAGCATTTATGACCAAAATTCCCAGTCCCTAAATTAACTGGTTGTACTTTTCTCGCCTGTGTAAATGGCAAGCCTTTTCCTTTTCTCTTAAAAAATCCGTATCATTTTGCAAATAATTCAAGGTGCGCAGTCTCGTCAATTGATCAACTCGATAGAAATCTCGAGCTCATAACATAATTGTTTAAGTAGAAGGGCGTTTTCTACTGCTTGAGAGTAGGGTGGCAACAGTTTTTCCATTTTGTGTCCTCCTGAAAATAGAATATCGCCCACAAAAAGACACTGAGTTCTTGTCCCAGCCACACTCAGGTGCTTTATTTTCAAACCTTCTGAAAAGGAACAAATTCCACAAGGAAACACTAAGTTGTTCCAGCCAGCAAACAGTGCACCTACACATGTAACCAATAAACTCTCAGCAGAAAACGGATCGATCCCACAAAGGTCAAAATCAATGTGTCGCGTCTAGGCATCACATTCATTACATTTGTAACCGTCATTAGAAATTTATACGGAGTAATAAGTCATAATAGCAGTTATACGCGGACAATTCGCATGTACAGTAAACTTCAGTTACTTGACATTTCCACCTCTGCCTCGTTTCCACACGCCGGTGAAACTCAGGAAAACTGGAGCGATGCGTTCGGACGAAACAGTTTGCAGCTCGTTTTGCGAATGAGCGCTAAAATCTGTGATTGTATAAAAAGACGTAAGTTAGCGATTGTTACCGATATCTGACGATCTATCGTAAGAAATAGAAATCACAGGGACCGCGGAGGGGGAGGGGCTGGTAGGGCCGCGGCCCCACCACTTTTTTGCGCCCCCGCCCCACTTTTTGCTAAAAAGAAAAAAAATAATTTTCGATTTTCAATATGAAAAAATTATTTTCAATTGTCAGCCCTCCCACTTTTCACCTTGCTCCGTGGTCCCTGAATCATATTATATTTAAAGACTGATTTAAATATGGTTTACGTTTACCCCTAAGAGGTACCAAATCTTTATGAATTATTAAACTGATTTTCGGTAGGGGTGTGCGACGCCTATTAAAACCCATACCCATTTTTAGACCCAACGCGCGAGAAATTGAGACCTGACTCGTAAATTGATACCCATTTTCTGACCAAGACGGCACAAAAAGCAGATCCATTTGCGTCGCACACACGCTTATATAGCTTTTTAAAGATTCGAGTCAATACACTGGAAAATATACAAAATTATATTTATTGTTTGCCAGTCAAAGCAAAGCCGCATCAAGGGGCGCCAGGATAAGAGAATAAGACCGAATCTGTGCCCGCCAATGCGGCCTGCTGGTGGGAAAGGATGGGAAAAAGCAGTAGCGTGTATACAAAACGAGGGTGAACTAATAATAATGTCATGTGATATACGCCAAGCGCACATGTCCACCATAAAGTCAATTATTAAATATTAAGGCACCGTATTATACTTCCATTGGTCAGAAACCAATACCATACATATAAGAGTTTCCCCCGGATATTAATATTATAGGATAAAAACAGCCATATTATCCCAGCAACCCCGGAAATCCGTGTTTACCAGGCCTGAACTAGGCTTGTTAGCGACAGGGTTTATAAAACCCTTAGTTCCTATAGCAACGTTATCAGGATTAAATAGACTGTACAAAAGCTCACAAAAACAACTTTTTCTCGGTCTAGAATAACTAGCATGACTAATTTCCGAATAAAATACACCTGTTGCGATTCGAAAATTGCCCGAGAAACTGATTTGGAAATCAAAGTTGCAAAAAATACACAGACATCTTTGTATAAGGCGGCGCAAGTGAAGTTAGAAGTATAAAATCTGATAAAATCCAAGTCTTGTTTTGTTTACATAAAATCGCTTTTCAACCTATGTCATGATGAATGAACAAACATATAAAAATAGACAACAAAATCTTCTTTTGAAAAATTTTATTCAAATATCCATAGTTTAAGCTTATGTTTAAAAGCAAAAACCATACCATTAGGGCATCGAGGAGCCGTCATCGATGAAATTCAAGATATCAACGCGACTGAATTTAAGCACGTTTTATAATCATTTCTCCAAAACTAACGAGAACACAAAGAACATAAATCCCCATCGAAAAATGTAATTTGTTTTACCTTTAAGTCCCTCGGCTTGGAAATTCTTTAAAACTCCGCTCCAATTCTTCGGTTCTGACTTCCGAAGAAGACATATCGCCCCGGGCATTGATAAAAACGTATGAAGTTCCTCGAAGCAAGATTTTATCCCTTAAAGCTCTTCTTTCCACTATAGCGGTTTCTGAGTATTCTTTAAAGCTTTCTCTTTCCATTTTGAATATATTAAATGTGGATAAGACGAAAACGTACGCGCATGTGTTCGCATGTTGGGCGATGGACGCGCCCGCGAGCTAACCCTGCGCGACGGACGGACGGACGCGCCCGCGAAATATTCCGCTAGCCATGACCATGAAAAATGACGGGCATGGTTCTATGCCTAGCCTGTGAACAGGCTTCTTTTTGGGGAATTGGGTTAGGTTAAAATCGGCGAGCGAAGCGAGCCGAGCGCAGACTGGGGAAGAGGGAAGGGGCGGCGAAGCCTGTGGACTCGCCTTTGATGCCGCCGTTCCGCCCCCAAGTAATTATCCTGTTATTATAGAGCAGTTTTCAATTGACTGTCGAAAGTAATTACACAATTGCTTTGGTTTTGCATTGCTACGCTTTGTGATTGGCTAAAAAATCTCGCGCCACTTTCTCGACCAATCAGAAGTAAAACCAAAACCAATCGTGACTTGCTCGCACGCGTTTTCCCGCGCTTGGCGCCGGCGACATGTAATTGCTTCGAGCTCTGATTGGTTCATTGGATTGTTTACGACTGCTGTGATTGGTCAGAGTAATTACTTTGGTTTTGGTTTTACGACACTCAATTGAAAACTGCTCTAATTGTGAACAAGTTAATTAATATGTCAACAAGTTGTCATGTTTTTATTCGGTTGAATGCATCGGTAGTAGTATAAATTCGCTAAAAAGTATTTAAAAAGCCTAAAGTATAAAGTTTTCCCAGTAAGAATTTGGAGAGAATCGCGCCTTTAGATCGCAGTTATGAATTTGTTCTCTTCGATGATATTGATCTTTTGATCTCGGCGGATTATACAGTGTAGTGTTTCCGGCCGCGCGGTATAAAAGGCATCTTAGATCCGAGTCTCAAAAAGCCGTAGTCCATAATTCCACTGCAATGAAATCATGAATTATTAATTTAGCTCCTTAGTAAGTTCTGTAGTTGAGTAGTGTGTCTCAGTGGAGCTAGGATAAACCTCTGTTGTTTTGTAATGGCGTTTGATTTGGCATCCAACGGATAATCTGCACATGGTGACTGTTTTGTAAATCCTGTCGGCAAAATTCCAAAAACATCTTGCTTTTTTGCCACAGACTTTAGACACAGCTTTTGCTCTTCTTTAAGTCTCGGTATAAGCGAAAAAATTCGCAACGAATCGTTCAAAGCTTTCTCCAAATCGAGATCTGAAAATTGCATGCAACGAGTCGCCGTGTTTGTTTATTATTTGAGCCAGCAAATGGAATAATTATGCAAATGTCGCCAGGCATCTGAGATGTCAACATGTGTCGTCGATCACCACATGCCTGTCAACACCAAGTGATCTGACCAATCAGCTCATGATACCAGACTCTGGTATCATGGAACGGCGGCATCAAAGGCGAGTCCACAGGCTTCGTCGCCCCTTCCCTCTTCCCCAGTCCGCGCTCGGCTCGCTTCGCTCGCCGATTTTAACCTAACCCAATTCCCCAAAAAGAAGCCTGTTCACAGGCTATTCTATGCCTGATTCTATGAGTATAAACATCACATTATTTGCTTTCTTCGCCGTATTGATAACTTCTCAATTTAATTAGACTGTAAAAAGTAAACAGTAGTTTGAATTTACAAGGTTACTTTATGTTGCATTATAAAAACACGTAAATTTGGGAGTGCGTAAGTTATCTCATCATGGACTCTCCACATTTCCTTGCTTTAGTTTTAAGTTGTCAAATTCTAATATCTCAAACGATTGCTTGGGATGGTGACTGCCTGTCTTCCCCCGTTATAACTCGGAATCATCGCCGGCTTAAAGGTTCCACCAAGTCATTTCACTCTGTCAGTCTGGTTTCCTGTGGATTGCAGTGCCAAAGACACCCTCGATGCGTTTCTACGAATTTTCGAAAAGTTTCTAGTCTCGAAACAGAAAAAGGAGTTTGTGAGTTGAACGAGCGGGGCGCAGAGTCCCCCATCAAAAAAGATGAAGACCTGGGATATGACGAAGAAACTATTTATATTCAGTTTCGCGGCATGAAGGTTAGTGTTAAAGCGAATTTCTTTCAAAAATATAACATGTATTTATATGATTCAGCCTTACAACGAATTGCTGAGTTCAGTTTAGCATGAACAAGTTTTATCAATTATCTAAGCAAGAAAGTTTCGGCTATACTGTAAAGATCAGGGAAATTTAATAAACCAGAAAACATTCTATATTTTAAAGCAGTCAAGTGCTTGAAGTGAAAAAAAAAAAAAAACTAAATAAAGAATTGCTGAGTATTTTAGCATGACCAAGATATTGAAATTCTCTGAGCAAGAACGTTGCGGTTAGACATCCAGACTGCGAGCCGTCCCTTATTTTTCTTTTTCAGTGCAGTTAGTCGAGTCGAGCGAGCACACGCGCGCGAGCAGCGAAGCAGCGAGGCGCGTGGATCGAGTGCGTCAGCCCGAGGAAAGAAAAAATAAATCAATCATCACTTACAAACCAAGCAATTCTATTGGTCCGGCGCCTGAGTGCCGGGCGTCGTGTTTTTAGTAAGAAGACAGTGCAGTCTCTTATTTTTTCTTTCCTCGGGCTGACGCCCTCGATCCACGCGCCTCGCGACTTCGCCGCTCGCGCGCACGTGCTTGCTCGACTCGACTAACTGTAAGAAAAATAAGAGACGGCTCGCAGTCTAATAGTTTTCTAAACCAGACAACATTCAATTTCAAACTAGTAGATCCTTAAAGTGCAAATAAATTGAAAAAAAATTTACATGATGTATTGTAAAACGTCTGTTATATTAGAGTTTCTTTCCTGTTTCAAACATTTAATAAAACGGCTCTGAAACTTTAAGTAGCATTTTTACACGCAATGTTAGTTATCATTATCACAACTTGGACACGTCTCTCATCACAATTGTTTCCCTTTTATTATTTTTTTAAATCCGAATGCATTATAGTATTAGTTTGGAACAGTGACAATTATTTGTGCTGTTGCATATGTCAAAATGTCCAAAACTGTTTCCTTATTTCAATATTTCATTAAGTTCGATGGAAAGTAAATCCACATGTACATAACATAATGATCAGAACCGGGCTTTTTGTTATATCAATTTGTTTGTAAAAAAAACTTGGAACATATAGTTTGTTCTCTTCACAACTACTTCCATGAAATGACCCAATTCAAAATTTTATTGAAAAGATGAGCACTCCATACGAAGGTGAATTTTCCTTTTTTAATCTTAATTTTTTTTTTTACACTTCACTAAATAACTATATTACCAGCGCAGTCTTTCAGGTATATACTAAAATTACAAAATTAATTAACGTACAAATTTGATAGCGGAAAGAGGCAAACTACGAGGAGGGCATCTAGCTCTAGAGTTTCTCGATGTGGTATTTTTTCTCGATGCGGTACAACTCCTTCCAGACTTTATTAGTAAATTCAAGTCAGTAAGAAATTTGAGTTTTCTGATAAAGTCGGGAAGGAGTAGTGCTTCTCCGTTAAGTTTTTGGGTGTAAATACATCGTCGAATGAATAAAAGCGTGTTGTTGAATTTTTAATTATCACAGAGAAGTAGCTATATAGTTATCTTCCAAACATAAGCTCTTTAGTGCTTGGGTTGAAATTTACATTGTTGGTATCATTGAACGATCGCGAGCGCAAACAGCAGGTTTTAGTAAATTGTTTGGTGAATTGGCATTCAAGAAAAGTATGGTCAATAGAGCCTGTTCCCCACAGAAAAGACAGTCATCATATTTTTTCATTCAAAATTTATGAAGTTCTTTCTTCGTAACGATGATTCTAAGTATAAACTTAAGGTGGCTCGTAACGGTTTTTTTTTTTTTGCCCGTGGGGTGTATGTTTTGAAATCGGAATTTTGCAGGGAAGACATGCTTCGATTGCTTTCATACTTCACCAAGTTTATCAAGTGTAATCAAAATTTGTTTCGCTGGTTTCCAAGCGACGGCGGTTACCATAGCAACGCCAGCTTATTGTCATTTGTTTTAAACTATGTCGTTTTACTCAAAATCTAGTCAGACACTTTGTAACGAAACTTTCACATTTTGTAGCACTCGCGTATCACTAGCTGCAGAAGACGTTTCAAGAAAAATTATGAGAGGGTTTTCAAGTAAATCAATGATCATTTTTGCGCCATGATATTGATCACTCGCCGTATTTTTTTCAATATCGTAAAGCAAATTTAACTATTGACTTTCTCTTTTCCGTTGAAACATCTTTGAGACTTCTCAAAGTGTATTTAACTCCTGTGCCGCGGGTGGCCGCGATTTCAAGAAGTCCCGGGGACGAGGTTGGCCCAGAAGGGAACACCTCAGGTTAAGCTCTTCGGTCAGCGGTTGGTTGCCAGTAAACCAAAATTGACAGAGGTCTTATATTAAAATATATATATATATATATATATATATATATATATATATATATATATATATATATATATCATAAGGATATATTTATTACGTCGAGGCTGTGCAACGACATATTCTATATTTATATTACTTTGAAGTCCTTTTAGAATCCTTTCTTTTCCTTTTTCCGTATAATATCCCGATTCAATAAGCCCTATTAAGTCAATCACAAGGCCGCGGTATGAGTTCATAACGTGGAGTTACGATCTCATCTAAAATCAACCCCAGTTCTGTGTTTTTTTCTGCAGCACGACTGTCAGCTGGCCGGCTGCTTAAATGCTGGCTCATGTACTTTTTCTGAAGCTTCGAAAACCTTCCACTATATCTGCACGGCGGCATGGAGTGGTGAAAATTGCGAAGGTGATCTACCATTTAGTATATCTTTATAACCAAGGCATGGCAACGTCTGGATCATGAACTGAAGTACAGTATGTGTACAGTGTATTGTGACAACAAGCCAAGGAGATTGAGAATTAAATTATTTGAGGTCAAATAAGAAGTTTGTATTTGCAAAAGAGCAACTTCATGTTAGTTCTCAATCTCTGGGTACATGAACAGTCCAAATAGTTAACAAATTAGGAAAAAAAGTACAGTATGTGTACAGTGTATTGTGACAACAAGCCAAAGAGATTGAGAATTAAATTATTTGAGGTCAAATAAGAAGTTTGTATTTGCAAAAGAGCAACTTCATGTTAGTTCTCAATCTCTGGGTACATGAACAGTCCAAATAGTTAACAAATTAGGAAAAAAGTACGCTGCTGTCATACAGAACCTAGCGCGGGAAACAGTTTGAGATGTGTTCTATATAGAGCCGTTTTCCATTGAGTGTCGAAAGTAATTACACAATGGCTTTGGTTTTGCATTGCTACGCTTTGTGATTGGCTAAAAAATCTTGCGCCACTTTCTCGACCAATCAGAAGTAAAACCAAAACCAATCGTAACTTGCTCGCACGCGTTTTCCCGCGCTTGGCACCGCCGACATGTAATTGCTTCGAGCTCTGATTGGTTCGTTGGATTGTTTACGACTGCTGTGATTGGTCAAAGTAATTACTTTGGTTTTGGTTTTACGACACTCAATTGAAAACTGCTCTATTACCGCTAATTTATAACAGGTTCTTATATAACGATATCTTAATGTTGTATTAGATGTTAGACACTCTTAGCGCGGAAATCAAATACGATAAACAGTTTTATCTCTTGTAGACACTAACCATTGTTCAGCGAGTCCATGTGCTAATGGTGGATCGTGCAGGAATCTTTATGACGGCTACGAGTGCAAGTGTATTGAAGGACAATTTATCGGCAAACAATGTGAAAAAGGCAAGTTTGTTTTCATCGTACTTTGGTCACCAATACAAGTCAATGCTAGTTTCTTTATCGCTTTTTATTCTATGTTTTACTTCTTGCACGGGCTATAAGTATTACTTTAATTTGTATTTTAAAAACCGTGGTAACTTTGTGAATTAATACGATTTCAATATCTTTTACTCGCTAATTAATTTGTTTTTCCTTTTCTTTAGTTTGCCCAGTCCCGCTGGGTATGGAGAGTGGCGCCATTCTGAACTCACAGATAAGCGCTTCGTCAGAATGGGCCCACGATCATGCCGCTCATCAGGCCAGGTTACATTTCAAAGCAGGCGCTGTTAGGACTGGTAGCTGGTCAGCGCTAGTAAACAACTTAAATCAATGGCTCCAGGTGGATCTTCTAAATACGAGAAGAGTGACGCGCATGGCGACGCAAGGGAGGAATGCGAACAATCAGTGGGTCACAAAGTACAAGTTACAGTATCGTGAAGATGGCCACGTCTTCAAGTTTTACAGATTAAATGGAGATAATTCAGACACGGTATGAAACTCAATCGACTCTTCTTCAAACCTGGGGTCCTCAATCTTTTATACCCTGGAGACCAGGCCGAATATCTTGCCCTCAGGGTCAACTCGGGATTCAAAATGGCGGCAAGATAAAATCCTGGCCCCGGTTGTTCGCCAAGGTGGATAGCGCTATCCACCGGATAAATCACTATCCATTGGATTACGCAATTGGTTTTGTTAATGCTTATCCGCTGGATAGTGATTTATCCGGTGGATAGCGCTAACCACCTTTTGAACAACCAGGGCCTGTCAAATAACAAATCACGTGACCTTCAGATATCCAAATATGAAGTTAGCAGGGTTGTGCCAAAATCATACCGTCCAGAAGGACGTCGGACACCTTATTGAGACTTATATAACGTAATGTCGACACTTAAAATTTGATTTTCAATAAATTTTTAAGTGTAAAAAAGAAAATCTAAAAGCCCCACTCAGGATTGAACCTGTGACCTCAGCTAGTTCGGCTTACATAGCCTACCGTGCCACTGTACCACCTAGCTTCTCGGGTTGCTTAGTCCTAAATTTAACTAGTATATAAACTGCTACCCCCAACCTCAACTGAAAGCTAACCAGTTACCCGTTATATAAGTCTCAATAAGGTGTCCGACGTCCTTCTGGGCGGTATGATTTGGGCTTGACCAGTTGGCAGTGGACTTAAAAAAAATTGTTAAATTGTGAGATCACGTGATCTACCAAAAAGGCCCTGAGAACGAAGTCTCTCTGACTCCATTCTCGTCCCCGCTTGGCCCTCTTGACTGCCGGAGCCTGAGTACTAAGGCTCCAGCGGTTAAGAGGGCCAAGCGTCTCTGGGGACGAGAATTCTCTATTTTCGAATTGTCCATAATACACTTTGTTTGCCCCCCAAATTTTGCATAAACTATTGTTTTGAAATTTTCTTGGGAATATGCAGTCCTCTCAAGAGCATTTAAAAACAATAGTAATTATGCAAAATTTGGGGGGCAAACAAAGTGTATAATGGGTAATTCGAAAATAGAGAATGCTCTGACTCGAGCGAGTAGACCGCTACCAGTCCCTCTCTGGATAGCCGAGTGAGGGCGCAACGCAGTGAACGTTGTCATCGCACACTAGGGATGGTGGAAATAGACCAGGCAAGGAGTACTGATGTGCGTATACCATTTCTACTTTCCGATCAGTAATTGTAAGGCTGGTGAAGCTTTTAAATATGCGTAAATTTTACTCCAGACACCTAAAACAGAAACACTTAGTTTTTATCTTTACAACTCTCCGAAACCCAACAAACCAAATGTAGTGTTCGATTTCAGATGCAAATATCTTAGTGTTTGATCAATCTCAATCAGGTTTTTCAGGGGAACACGGACGAAGATAAAGTTGTATCTCATCAGCTCAACCCGGTAATTGAAGCTCGTTTTGTCCGAGTTGTTCCTGTGAAATGGCACATACACATATCCTTGAGAATGGAGCTGTATACTTGTTAAGGTAACTGTTGAGTTCAAAAGGACATTATACTGAGACCATATAAACTGCATTTTACAAGAAATTGTTGTCGGCATTGTAGGTCCAACTGATTTTAGTTTTTCATTCAGTTTCAATCAAGGTCAGGGCTGTTGTCTCGTCAATATTTTGACAACCCGTATTTCTATGTGGCTGTCTAACATTTTTGTGTTTATTTAAAATACATATTCAATCCGGTGACTTCATGTTTTTACATGGGAGTTAAAAAACAATTTTGTTGTATAAATATCACGTAAAATAACGTTAAGACAGCTCAATCCTTTTAATCACAAGACGAATTTGCAGTTATTATGCCGCTTATATTTAACTGTCATGATCAATTCATGTGCTCTCCGTTTTTGTTTTTGTTTCTTTTTTTTTACAGATTACTCCACAGCCGTGTTAGCCTGCGTAGCAGGTGTTGGGGAGAGGGTAACTGGGCTCTAACTGGGGAGAGGGGGAAAGGACGCCTGCAATAAAGACCCCCTATTGTTCATTTCTGCGAACGCTGGCGGCCGCAAAATTCCGATTGGCTAATTCGCGCTGGACGGTAAACACAGTAAATGGACCATCTTACAGTTGTGTGCTTAGTAATAAAAGTAAAATACTTTATCGGTTTCTGTCGTGATGGTGTCTCGCAAAGATTACTTTTTTACGTAGTCAGATCAGCCCTGCAGTTCATTGTATGTGTGCTTAGTACCCTGGCCTTTGAGTGAAAGTGATCACGAGGCTGGATCGAGTTGACTTTGTTTTGATACAAACCTTCCTGCTTTTCATATGTAAATCATGTTAGTTAGCACAAGAACAACGTGATTTACATATGAAAAGAAGGAAGGTTTCTATCAAAACAAGGTCAACTCCAGCCTCCTTTCCACACAAAGACCAGGTTACTAAGTAGACAACTGTAAATTGGTCTAAACCCGCGTGAAGTCAGCCATGCGTAAAAGCGGGAGCCAGTTTCTGATTGGCGAACGTATTGACAGTTGACTTAATTAGATTACCAAGAAATCGGTGGGCGTAATGCGAATAGCCCGGCTCTTATAGCAAGCGTTACTAACTTTTCCCCCTTACCTTTTCCCTCCACGTATACGCCTGCCACACAGGCTACAGCCGTGTTTAATTCTCGTGCCCAGGTGCTTGTTTTTCACGAGGGAACTTTTGCGACGCAGGGAAGAATGGGAATGAGGCTCGTTTCTTTTCTTCAGACTTCCCTTGAACCTTTGCGCTTTCAGTGGGACGTCAACGATTCTCAGTCCCAATCTCTGTTATGCCAACTCTTACAATCACGCCTGGTTGGTTATGATGTAGTTAATGATATAAATAAGCGATTTACCTTAGCTTGTAGGAGATTAATTAAACAATCCCGCTTATAAAATTGTTGACAGCAATCACCTCCAGTGCCTCTTTTTGTTTTGGTTTTTGAAAGATTCATGTTTTCTTGTCCTCTGAACCAAAGAACCTTTAAATGCAAAAATTCCGGGGTTTTTGCGCCATGGCCGAGAAGCCAAAGGTCGAGCGAGAAACCGTCTCGCGGGGACATTTGTCAACCGCATTTTCGAGAATTTGGACTTTTTATATATACCTGGATTTTTGAAAACGATATCGCCCTCAGTAAGCGTTTGTGAGTGTGCTCGGCCTTGTTTAATTTTTGTCCTTCAAAAACAATCTCTAAACCCCACAATATAAAAAATAAAGACGGTTGCTAGTCTTTTTTTCTCTCGCTCTCGCTCCCTTTCCCTCTTCTCTCTCTTTTCTGTGATTTTCGGGCTATTCGAGGTCGTAGAAAGCCTTGTTTGGGCTAGTTGTAATGAAATTGCGTAAATTTTCGTTGACCACGTTTTCAAAAATTCAGCTATATATCTCAAGCAAACGCTGAAGAGTGTTCCAGTAATCTGACGGTAAGCGCTGACTTTGGCCGGAAATCGCTTTTTGGCACTTTTCCCGATGATTGTCGCCAATCTATGAGGATAATTATCTCAAGCAAACGCTGTAGAGTGTTCCAGTAAGCGCTGACGTTGGCAGGAAATCGCTTTTTGGCACTTTTCTCGATGATTGTCGCCAATCTATCAAGATATATACCTGGAGTTTTGAAAACGATATCACCCTAAGTAAGCGTTTGTGAGTGTGCTCGGCCTAGCTTTTTTGTCGTTCAAAACATATGTTTAAACTCTGCTTTAAACCCCACAATATAAAACCAAAGACTGTTGCTAGTCTTTTTTTCTCTCGCTCTCGCTCTCGCTCCCTTTCCCTCTTCTCTCTCTTCTCTACTGTGATTTTTGGGCTGATCAGGGTCATAAAAACCCTTGTTTGGGCTAGTTGTAATGAAATTGCGTAAATTTTCGTTTACTGCCACAAAAATTCAGCTATATATATTTTTCTTTTTTTTTCACACAACGAAAAAAGCGCAGAACTTATAAAGCTGTTGAAGTCGCCTCTGATTTGACATTTGCTTCTCTCCAACCTTCTCACGAATAACGAAGGTAGTGGCAGAGCGAGTTGTGTGAGGGTGGTAGCGAGGTGCTCGCTTTGGTGTGGGGGTGGTAGTTAGGCCTTTCCCGATTGCGCCGTATTTTGCATTTTTAGCACCCTTGAGCACTTTGGGCAACATTTGAGCAATATTTCACACTTCGAGCAAATCTCGAGCAGTATATGTCTTCTAAAACATTTTAAAGCAAAAACTGTGTGTCGCTCGCAACGAGAATCGCGTTCCAGGTCATAAATTTGAATAACTAACAATGTTGTCAAGAATAAAAGACTGTTGTCATGGCACATGGACTTATCCTTATTGAGCGTGAGAACAGAAGTAAGAGTCTTACATACATACATTGTTTATTATCTTTCCCAAAGGGGCTTTTCAAAGATAATACAAAAGATAAAAATAAAGTAATTAATAAAAACAATAAAAACTACCGCAAAATACATATTACAATAAATGTAGTAAAACTTAAAAATATAAATATACAAGTGTTTAAAAAGTTATATACAGTTTTGAGAATATGTACAAGTGATTAAAAATTACATACAAAGATAGAATTATATCTTATTAAATTCTTTTAATAACCTATATCTAAGTGACCTTTTAAAAATGTGGACATTTCTTGAAAGTTTGAACGAAACATCGAGTGAATTCCATAAAGTTACTGTTCTATAATAAAATGTTTTTTGTCCGGTGGCTGTTTTAAAATGCGGTACATTAAGTTTTTGGGAGTTGCGAGTTCTGCGATTTGTTATATCCTTGCGTTTGATGAATTGTGAAGACAGGTATTCTGGAGCACAGCCCGTCATGCATTTAAACGCCATGATAGCGTTACGATAATACAGCTCGCTAGCGACCGGTAACCATTTTAATTCTTTTAAGAAAGGCGTTATATGATCATATTTTCGGGCTCCGCTTACAATCCGGCAGGCAAAATTTTGAACAGCTTGTAGTTTGTGAATATTATTCTTTGACGTATTTGCCCATACGTTTGAACAATAGTATAATTTACTAAAAACCAAGGTGTTTAAGATGGTCAAAAGGGTCTTATTATCAAATGCGTGTTTTACGCGATTAATTTGTCCTAGGCGAGACATACATGTAGAAACGGTGTTAATTACGTGTTTAAATTTTATTATGCACGTGAAAAAGCAATGTTACGTTCGTCGTTCCATGTGAAGTAACTTGAAAAATATTATTGTTCTATATTCTATCAACCTTTCGTAACAACCTGTCGAATAACACTACGCAAAATAAATTGTAAGGTTAATTACTTCAGTAAAAATTGACATATTTACGAAAAGCTGAGGTAACTGTTCACAATTTTCAGCACTTTTTGAGCACTTTTTAGCCATTTTTGCCAGCCATGTTTTAGGATTTTACCAGCACAATCGGGAAAGGCCTAGTGGTAGTGTGTGGTTGATAGTGAAGAGTTCGCTTTGTTGTGGGAGTGGTAGTGAGGAGTTCGCTTTGGTGTAGGGGTGGTAGTTTGGAATTTGCTTCGGTGTAGGGGTGGTAGTGAGGCATTCGCTTTTTGTGGTTGTGGTAGTGAGGAGTTTGCTTTGGTGTGGGGGTGGTAGTGAGGTGTTCGCTTCGGTGTGGTAGTGTGGAGTTCGTTTTGGTGTGGGTGGCAGTGAGGAGTTGGCTTTGTGTGGGTGGTAATGAGGAGTTCGCTTTGGTGTGGACGTGGTAGTGTGGAGTTTGATTTGGTGTGGGGGTGGTAGTGAGAAGTTCGCTTTGGTGTGGGGGTGGTAATGAGGAGTTCGCTTTGGTGTGGACGTGGTAGTGTGGAGTTTGATTTGGTGTGCGGGTGGTAGTGAGAAGTTCGCTTTGGTGTGGGGGTGGTAATGAGGAGTTCGCTTTGGTGTGGACGTGGTAGTGTGGAGTTTGATTTGGTGTGGACGTGGTAGTGAGAAGTTCACTTTGGTGTGGGGGTGGTAGTGAGGAGTTCACTTTGGTATGGGGATGGTAGTGAGGAGTTTGCCAGGTTGTTTTCTATACGATAAAAGCTCTTTAAATTCATTCAGTTGAACTCTTGCAGTCAACAAATGCCAAGGTAGCCAGAGCGCCTGGCTGAAGTAGGGAGCCAGCGTTTCGCCGTGTATCAGGCTGAAAAACATATCTTGCTTCTCCGAAACACTAATTTATAATGTTTAATCACGAGAATGATTACAGACAGAATTGGACGCACGAAGCCCTCTTACCAATTAATCATAACTATAACACCATTCGAGGATAAAACGTTAAATGGTTACACGTTTTGGTGAATAAAAACATAACAATTGAGTGTGTTTTTGACCGCGATGCATGCACGGAAAAAGGATAGCGCGCGCAAATGACGCTACTGTCCAATTACATCGTCCAATTACAAGCATGACGCGTAAACTGTCCTATTAAGTAATGATCCGCATAAGAAGGATAGCGCTGAACGGCAATGCACGATGGAATGTCAACTTTTTCCATTGTTACAACTAGTGATCTGATTGGCCTAGACTCAAAAATTGCTAAAAAGTTAAGGTTCAAGGTGCATTTTGTCTAATTTTTTTAAGGTTTCAAGTAATTTGAGACCCAATCGCACAACATACAATTTTTAAAAGAAATTGTATTTGGGGAACTTCATCAAGAAGCAAAATTATTAGCTATTGTCTTCTGCTATTCTGATTGGTTAAGCACGAACATTTCCTAAAATTTAGTTGACGCAAATGGATTTTCTTTATTTTTATAATGAAATATAATTATGAACCATCAGCCCCTCCTCTATTCTTGAAACCAAAGATATTCTATGTGGGCAAGAGCCAATGCCGCAGAACAATGAAGTTTACTATTGTTCTTATGTGGAGCATTACTTAATGCTCTAATCGGGCCTGCTGATAACCAATCACATTAGAGAATTTTGTTATAGTTTTGATTATTTCTTTAATCAAGTAGAAGCATCATTCAGATCGTTGCTTTCGTTTCTGAAACATATTTCAGTTTAGCCACATTAGCGATTCTAGACAGTGTTTGACCGAGACGTGACGTGTTTGCTCAAAAAGGTTGAATTGTACTTAAAATTTTGTCAAACCCAGTTTGCATTTGTCTGGTACCCTAACAGCGGCAGATCTAGGGGAGGGGCACCCGGGGGCAATACCCACCCTCCCCCCCCCCCCGGCTCCTCCACTGTTTAATTGGCAGTTACGATTCAACATGGGTACGTCGGCTATGTCTCACTATACATAATAAAGACAAGGTTCAACCAACATTACTCGTGTTATTCCTTGTTTTTTTTTTATTTGTGTACAGCACCTTTTTTTAGTAAACATTGCACTGTTGTGATTCCTCTTATGTACAATACTTATCTTTATTCTACAATAAAGCAGTTTTCAATTGAGTGTCATAGAGCAGTTTTCAAAAAAGTGTCGAAAGTAATTTCGCGATTGCTTTGGTTTTGCATTGCTACACTTCATGATTGGCTAAAAAATCTCGCGCCACCTTCTCAACCAATCAGAAGTAAAACCAAAACCAATCATGACTTGCTCGCACGCGTTTTCCCGCGCTTGGCGCCGGCTGCATGTATTTGCTTCGAGTTCTGATTGGTTCATTGGATTGTCTGCGTCTGTTGTGATTGGTCAGTGTGATTACTTTGGTTTTGGTTTTACGGCACTCAATTGAAAACCGCTCTAAGATCAAAACCAAAGTTATTCTGGCCAATCACAACAGATACAGAAAATCCAATGAACTAATCAGAGCTCAAAGCAAATACATGTAGCCGGCACTAAGCGCGGGAAAACACATGCGAGTAAATCACGATGGTTTTGGTTTTATTTCTGAATTGGCTGATTAAGTGGCGCAAGATTTTTTTTAGCCAATCACAAAACATAGCAATGCAAAACCAAAGCAATCACAAAATTACTTTTGACACAACTGAAAAACGCTCTGTTATTAATCTCTACTTTACACAATGCTGAGGTCAGAACTATCAGAGTAAGCACATTCAAACTTGTTGAATATTCATACAATATTCTACTTTTAATACAAAGTCTTTGGAATCATTTGCTAAGCTCCAAAGGGGATACAGAACGATCTCCAAAGATTGTCTTTTGTCTTGGGCTACACATGAGAGTAAAGTAAAGTAGTTCTGGTCTCACGATTCCATAAGTTGCCCCTTTAACTACCAGAGTCAATTATGGAGACATGTAATGTAGTTCTAACTTTTGAGTCTGTTAACGAAATTCTATGGTGTGACCATTCAAATGAAACCTCTTCAGCAGTACTTTTCCATGGTACCATTTGTTCTAACTTTTGAGTCTGTTAACGAAATCCTATGGTGTGACCATTCAAATGAAACCTCTTCGGCATTACTTTTGCATGGTACCATACGATTTGTTTTCCAATATTTTACAAAATGAAATTTGGGACTTTTCTTGAATTTGATATCTGAAACTCTTGGGTGCTTAAAGGGTTAACATTTACAAAATATATTAAGTGATCCAATCTGTAGTCTCGCAACATTGTTAGCACTATTTTTCTTTTCTTTTCTTTGACTCTATTTTACATACTCAACATAACCATTACAACATTGCACTTTCAAAACAAGTGCCACATGACATTCTCTAATCTGTGATCAGACCTTCCCCCGGGAAAAATAGAGAGAGGAACTACAGTGCTGGATCAACAACAAAAACAAACGGAGCATCACCACTGGTTCCAGTCTGCATCACATGGGGCAGGAATATAGTAACATTTTTACTCCTTCACCCCCCCCCCCCCCCCCCCCCCCCCCCTCTGCCTTTTCACTCCTGGCGTATGTTTCTAAAAACTCCCGAAGACTTTTCGAGTCCGAAAGCTATTTTTTAAATGTAGTTTCTAACGAAGGGTGTTGAAGTTTTTTGCCCACAAATCAGCTTAAGTTGTATAGTAAACGCAACATTTTATTGCTTAGCTTTCAAAATCAACAAAAACCGATATTTATTGGTAAACATTCTCACGTAACACAGCTTTTCGGGTCCAAAAAGTTTTCAGGACTTTCGAGAAATGGGCGCCTGGCCCCCTCCTTCTGGATCTGCCCCTGAATACTATTGAACAGCAGTACCCAACAAATCGTTTCTGTAAAAAATCTATTAAATAGGCCTCAAGTCTTTAGTCTGCACCTGCCATGCAGGCGAGAAGGTCTTAGTCATATTAAATTTCGTAATTTAATATGACTAAAACTAGAGTTTTCTTCTTTTTTTATAACATATGAAAATTTAAAGCCTTTTGTCTTCGGAGAGATAGAAAATGTTGTTTTGGGTACAAAGTAAGGTCAGCTAGTCCTTTCCCTAATTTTTTTTTTGCTGCTGAAATATTCAGCTGAAAGAAACGAAAAGACCAAACGGTATCAGCTTTCACACAGTTTCCTTAAAGGCACTAAAAATGATATAGAAAAAACAGTATAATGTCCTCGTTGGGTGCCCCTGTCTTAAAGAAGAATGTGAAAAACGTTTTGCACTGTGGTGCTAAATACTGACACTAAAATAAACTGATGATAGAGATGAAGTAAAAAGAAATTAATGGAAGAACGGTTTTAGTCTTTTGATGTAGAGAAATGCAGTGAAAAGTGCAATGTTTTGATACTACAGATTAGAAAATGAAATAGTTTATCCTTCAATTATTCATTAACTAGCCCATGAATAGAACCATCTTTCATTAGTTCTGGCTGCTAGGGTTGCCCCTAGGGCACAGAAAGGAAGGAGCAATTGCAGACTACTGATCCGCCAGTTGCAGCCAACAATACTAATAATAGATTTGGTAGTTCTAATATTTTTTATAAGCATTATTAAAATATATTAATATCTACACATATCAACAATAATTAAAGGTATTAGTATATACCAAACCGCTGGATGGTGTTTTTTGCACGCTCTGATTGGCTACTCAACTTGGGATACTATTTGGTATTCACCTCCAGGCACTGTTCTGGATTTTGCAAGCAAGTTTGTTCCCTATTTGTCAGAACTAATTAAAGTAACTATTTTTGACTGGCTATCCATTAGTTTGGTATATACAATCAGGGTTCTCATTAAGTGCCGGCAACCGGCTAAAAAACCGGCTACTTCGAATTTTGAGCCGCCTACTTTTATGTGAAAAGGCTTAATATCAGTTAAACAAACCTTAATGAACAGTAAAAGTTGTACGAAAAACTAATGAACAGACAGGTTTCTCGTAAATTTGTTTTCACATTGAAGGTAATCCCTCAGTTGAGGGCTTTAAGAAAAATGTCTTGCCAAAAATGCATGAAATGGCAATTCTGAGCCTCTAGATTTTCAAATTTTCCTGGGGGTATGCCCCAAAACCACCCTAGAAATTGGCGTGCCTTCGGCACTCAACTACTCCCAAGCCGCCTACTATTATATCTCAACCGTCTACTCTAAAACTTAGTGAGAACCCTGTACAATACTATTCACCTTAGTAGCGTTGAAGAGTGGTGAATATTTACCTCACTGCTTCGTGACTAGGCAAATATCCACCACTGTTGACCAACCCAGCACTTCAGTGAATAATTGTTAATTATTCAGCCATTTGGCCAGCAATCTACTACAAGCAAAGTGGGATTGCTACTAATAGAAATAACCAAACACTTTGAAAATTACTTCACAGGAACCCCAATATTAATAATAAACTTGCACAGTACAACAACTGTTTGTTCTTGGTGATGGTCGCACTGTATGATTTCATCCAGTGACTATCAAAAATAACGTCACTGCATTACCTGAGCTATGGTTCAATAGTTGAATCTTTGTTTACAATAACTGCCTCATTAACACAATGTTCCCCATTATCTATATCGACGTACAGAAAAATCAACTCCAAATATCGAAAGTGTATAGTGCAACATTATTAGCTTTCTCTGGAAATTTGAGCCCAATATACTATATTAAAACTCTTTGTGCAATTCAATTTTAAAAACTTAAATACTTTTACAAAGAAAGTATGGCTCAGTAGCACTTTTTCCACCCAGCAATTTTATAGTTTTTGACAGCCGATATTTTCTTATACATTACATGCAAAGAGCTAAAAATTGCATAGACTACTAAGTTTAACAGGCTCTTTTAACTTTTGAAGTCAATTTGTATTAAGATAGTTCCTTCTCTTTGTAAATTCATATGATAATAAAACAAAATGTGACAATGACATCAACAAGATTCACCTAATATTCTTTTTGCAACTGAGACTTTCTTTCTACAGGCACAACATTTTTCATCTGGGTTCATGGCTTGTTCACACTACCTTCTTCTGAAATAGCTTATCGAAGGAGGTACATTGTATGTTTGTTAGCTTATCCAGTGAAGGTGTACTATAACATGGGGTTACAATGACTGTTATGACAAAACTGTTATGGTCTATTTCATGCTAATAGAACACAAGTATAATATTTAATTTAATAATAAAAACGTTTTTCAGCAAGACTGGTGACAGGCAAGCACCAATCTTTCAAATGAATGCAGAAACTTAACAAATGTCACTGTTTTCTGCTTACTATAAATGAAATTTGTTAATTTGGATGACCATCCAGGATTACTCCAACTTGTGATTTGATTCTAAGTGATGATGCCACAAAAACGGTTGGAACAAATTAAGTATACTGAGAAGACGGAGACATCAGAGCATTTATAAAAGTGCCAATATCTCACCCCCAAAATGCAATAAGATGCTGATTTTTGGCAAGCGGGCACTTTTCATCATGCTGTTTCCAAATATCCCATTAAATACCAGAATTTCACAAATTTAAAGTATTTATGACATCACACTTTTAAAGGACTCTATTAATTGTCCCAAGATCAAAGAAACATCCAATTATGAAAGGACAAGACAATGTTTAGAGTAAAAAACAATTTTAAACAACCATTCTGAGTGTATGCAAAACAATATTTTTCATCCAATGGAATAAAACATAGAAAATTATGAATCTGAATTGGAATACTTTGCTCACAAGCAGCAACAATCTGACCTAATTTATGAGCTATGAAAATACATTTATTATGTGTAAAAATCAGACTGTGAAACTGTGTGCAAGAAAGTACAACAAATTATGCATGTGTAAAAATAGAACAAGCACATGAAAAACATCATGCATACAGGAAATGGAAAATATTGTGAACACTTTTTTTAGCACTTGATAAATGGACCATCAACTTGCCTTTCATATGCGTGTCTAATCCAATTAAGAGGAGTGACATAATTACATTGGCTGTAATTGAAGGGTTGGGGCATAAACTGCCTAATTAAGTACATGTATATCAAATTTTGAAATATTTCCATCACAATTGAGTTCTTTTTAAAGGCGAGCCTGCGGCATAAAAGGGCAAAGTCCCATGCCGAATCTAATGCAAATGAGCAAGAACAATAGATTTTGCTCATTTGCATGAGTTGGACAGTCCAGCCGCCTTTTATATCCCTGGTTTGGCTTTAAGCCGAAAAAGCCCTTTCTCATTGACAAAAAATAAATTAAAGATTCAAGTTAGTAATAAAAGTAAAAAAGAGCCAATCAGGCCAAAAGATCCTGTATTTTTTAATACAAAAAAATATATATACATTTGGGCTACAAATTAAGCATGCTACATGACTGTTTAGGTCAAAACATTTTTTGTTTTCAAGAAGGTGGGATGTTTTGGTCTAACTGAATTTCTCTTTTACTTTAGCTCATTACAATGTTAACCAGTCATTTTTTATCAACAGCATGCTTTTTTGCTTCCAAAAACACAATTTGAAAGTGAAAAATTTTCAAATATTTGACATAGGCTGTTTATGCGCCCAGCCCTCCAATTGTGACATTTAAATAAAGTTTCTACCTACCTCTGCCAGCAATAATGTTAGATGTGTATGGAAATCAATAATTATATTTTTAACTATAAAATTAAAATTATTATTAATATCAACTATGTCAGAAATTGCCATGTCAAAAAAACATATGCCTGGATGAAGAGCACAGCTAACAAATGCACTTGAAGTCTTGTCAATCATACATATAACAATAATAAAAAAGAGCACTTTTTCATTGAAATTCTTTAAGTATGGATAACAGTCAAAGCTCTCTGAGTGGACACTTGCAAGTGGACAGCTCTACTGACTGCCGCCTTGGCAAACCCTGTTTGAATTCTCCTCTTACAACAATCCTGCCCGTAAGCGGTCAGCTCCAGTTGAAGGCTCTTTTTTTGCTTCCCGAGGGTGTCCACTTACAGGAGCTTTGAATGTATTACATGTACATTACCAGGGATGGAAATTGGCACTCACCTACTCGCCCACTCACCCAGGTGAGTGTCAAATCTTCTTGGGCAAGTACAATTGTACATTTTTGGTGCAGTTCTGAAAGTCACTCACCCAAATGAAGAGTTTCCAACCCTGAATTACCAGTAGTTAAGTTAATATTACATGTATATCTGGTTATTTTTGTTGGTAACAATGACCCCAAATCTCGGAAGTAGGAGCATGCTAACCCATGCTGTGAAATGTTAGGTGCTGCAGCCAAAAAATGGGCACCAATGTCAGTTCTGGAATATGAGGCTCCTTTTACTAGGCAACAGCCTTGAAGTAAGGTTTTTTACCTGGCTTGTGAATTGGTAAGTTAATAAGACAAGGCAATGTGGATTGTAATGGACTTCGATCTTGAGAGACTCAGCTACTTGTGCTCATAGCATCTGGCATATTTTTGAGTGAAAGAAAACACAAGGCCTGTAAGGTATAACACAGAAATTAATGTCTTAACCTTCTGCAGTAGAATCCTAATTTGTGTAACCATCAGGAAAAACACAAACCCATCAAGAGTTAAATTCTATAAAGAAGCAAAGCAGGAGAAACTGTAATGTTGACTGTAGTTTGAGTAAGTGAGAGGTTCAACATACAGTCAGATCTCTGTGTGCGAGCACCTCTCGTAAGTGACCACCTCTCCAAAGCAACCACTTTTCTAGGGCCCCCTAAAAAAGCCTTGTGGGTATGCATGTAGCCCCCTCTAGATAAATAAATGAATGCTCCCTAAGCTATTTGTTTTCATGAAACAACAATTTTTACTACTTGGATCAGAGGGTTTTTTGTGTGATCGGAGTTGTAATTTGATACTTTGATAACTGTTAACTGAAGATGTACGTCAAGTGCAATACTTTTATGACTAGTGGCCGTTCCATATTGGAAGTGAAGTGCTGCCACATTTGGAAGCCTTAATTAACCCATTCACTCCTGCGAGATTTCTCAGTTTTTAAACAAATCAATGCAAATCGAGAAACAACAATAAACCTGGCAATGCGCACAAGAATAAGAGCGAACATAGACTTGAAAAAACGATATCTCCCCAGTCTAGAAATAATAAGTGTATATGAAAATTTACGCAGACATTTTGGATCACTTTTAGTTGCGATGCCAGGGAAATTAGAGCTGCGAAATGCAAATCTGGTTTTGTTTACAAAAGATCGCTTTCCAGACCAATTTTTGAAATAACAAACACAGGAAAAAGGGCAGCAAATTCTCTCAGTTTAAAGTTTTATTCAAATATCTATTAGATTACTCTCAACAGAATACCTGGCCCATTTTCAACGACATAAATCAAGACTGCTACCGCGGTCCGCAGTCCATTATTTACATAACAACTGTAACTGACTCCACAACAAAACAAAAGTGCTTACATTCACGCACGCAGACGGATGGGTACTTCACATCCCTGACCTTCACAACCAAACAAAAGTGCTTACATTCACGCGGATGGACAGGTACTTCACATCCCTGACCTTCACAACCAAACAAAAGTGCTTACATTCACGCGGATGGACGGGTACTTCACATCACCGATAGAAATACACCCCTCCACCAATTACATTCACGTGGAGGGGACTGGGTACTGCTGACAAACATCCATCTACCTTTCAGTAATTGCAAGGTCGAATATCAGAACAGAATTAGGATGGCTGCCCTGTGCGGGCAGCAAATATAATAACATTAATTACCTTTTCTAGTTTGTAGGATGCTCGGGACATGACCTGTTCACCTGGAACCAATTATCAATACAACTGGAAAGAAAACAAACACATTTAGAGTTTAACCAAGAAATTGTACAAGTGACAAATATAGCAAAACAACAAGATTGTTTTGGAGTCCATCACACCACATTACTCTGGTTTTCATAGCATGTTTCTAAGTCCTACATGCAACCATTTTCTTTGTCCCATGCTCATATTAAACATGATGAGCATTACATCTTTAGATCATACATTTTGTGTCGTAAGAGATGACACACCACTGCAATTTTGTAATTCTCGTTGCAATATTATGCTTAGCTTTTAGCTGTACATGCATTAATGCAATCTTATGTTGAAGAAATACACACAACATTTTCATAGAACTTGTCATGCCACAATGTTGCATTGCAAGATGCGATTGTTTGTTATGCATATTACAGCCTACAGTACATCTGCAACAAATAATTGTTGGTATCATGTTGCAAGAAGTAGCAGCAACATCTACTTTCTGCAACATGAAAATTTGCTGCATGCATAGGTGGTAATATGTGCAATATCAGGGCTGCAACCAGCAATGTAACATTGTTGCACAAAAACAAATGTTGCCTGTATTACTTCACCTTCACACATGAATGCATGTTCGAATTTGACTTTTACTGTGCACCTAACAGATGATTATGAAATCATCAATATAATGCTATACTGTATATCTCAGTAAACAAATTTAAATAAATCCCATTAAATTTTTTAGGTCAAAAATACTGGTAGCATACACTGTACCTCTTGTGATATATACATAAACATGGTAATCTTGCTATTGTATCACCTAAGAATAAAACGTGCAGCATTTTAATGAATTACTAAATAGATCAATGAAATCATGGCTATTAATAAACATTGAGACAAATGTACAATTCTGCCTACAATCACCGTCAAAAGTACTTAAAGGCCCACCTTCACCCAAAATGCTGTGCGCACCATGATCGTTTTCTGTGCTGAATTTCGTGTAACACAAACTTCGTGCTTGAATGTGTGCAACCAATCAGATCACGCGTATGAACAATGGAGCATTTCAAAACAAAAACAAACAACCCAGGGCGCGACAAAAGCGCTGTCCGATAGCCCGGGGCTAGTGAAGCGACCCGTCGGGCTAGTGTTTTTTTGTCGGAGTTTGCCCGACGGGCAAGCAATATTTGTTGCCTTTTCTCATCATTAGAATTAAAATAAGAACTTAGAAGTGTGTAATAAACAGTTCTCTAGTGAAAGTGAATGCGAGGAACATTTTAAAAATGTAAGAAAATATCAACGGCGAACAAAAGAAATGGAATTGAATGATGCGTTTTCGTAAATAATTATAATGTACAGTTGCGGCCGTAATCTGTCTTCTCACTCCTCTGCTTTTAGGTCTTTAAAATCGCTGTTGTTTTCATTGTATTAAGTTCAAAGTAAACCAGTTAGGATCTGTCTTGTCGATTAAGACCGTTTTCTTTAAACAAGCTAGACAACTTGAACATTTGCCGACACAGTCGTTGCGTTAATTTAATACTGGATAGATTGTTTTTCCCACGAACGGCAAATATTTTTGCCGTCTGCCGTTTGCCATTTCCATGGGAAAGTGAGTAGTTTCACGTTTCTCAAACTCATGAACATGTGAATTAACTTCGATTTTTCTAGTGGGTTGATTCATTTTACGATTCGAGGAAAAGTAAGGATAATAAACTACAAGCTGCCGTTTGCCGTGTACGCGTAGAACAGCGTGCGTAATTTAATCTCTTGATACTCGCAAGCAAGTCACGTAATATAAAATGTGTTATTTTTGTTGTATCAAACTTCCGAAAGGGTTTGCAAGATATTTTACATTATCCAAAGACGAAAGACTGCGAATAAGAGTACTAGTTTCATTGATCAATCGATCATAGCTTTCATAACCAGCGCAAAAATAAGTTTTTCTCGTAATTTATAATTTATTCCGCAACGTTCGCCGTCGGGAGCGAACACAGTTATAGATTTTTTGCCTCTTGGTGTAATATTCATCCCTTGTTTAAATTTGTTTGTTTTAATAATTAATTTACTTTTGGGCTAGCTCTTCAGAGCTCCGGGCTAGTAAACTAAAGCAGCAGCTTGCCCGAAGGGCAAGCTGATTTTTTCATTTTCATCCCACCCTGCAACCGCAACGTCTTTTGGGGGAAGGTGGACCTTCAAGACACTGTGTCCAAAATGACTTTTCTTGGGGGGGGGGGTAGCAGGCTCGGCTGATTGTAGCTTCCAATAGTTAAACTTAGCCACACGATTGTTTTAAAATTTAACATTTTCTAAATGGATTTCTGTCACTGGCTATAGAAACATCAAATTTATGACTTTTTAATATTTAATATTTAAAGTGAAATTTCACTATGTTTTGTTTTAGGGTTTTATGTTGTTTATATCATCTTAATTTAATTTTCAATCGTATTTCTCTTTTGCGTGAAGATCTACTATTTTTAGCAGTTTGAAAACTCCAGCGGGGCCTGAAATTTGCGACATTTTCAGCGCAGCCAAAAAGGTAATTGCGACGTCATTCATGTATTTGATCACAACAAAACATGTAACAGAGAAGGGGACGAACCCGGGTTAAAATATGTGTTGCTTTCAGCCATGTTTAATCGAAATAATCCTTCCACAAGTTGCCAAAACTCCACTGTAAAAGGAGTGACGCCCTCAGTAGTAAACACACTAATGATGTCACTAGAATCCAGGTCCTTGTCTAATACGCCCATCTTGCTCCCCTTGTTAAAATATGTTCCCGCCACTTCAAGTGAATTATTTTGCCATCAAATTAATTCTTAAAACACCTATTTTCAGATTACCGAAAAAAAACGGTAGTGAAATTTCGCTTCATGTGCACTTTAATGAATTCTCTTATAAAATACTGTTCAAAAACTGATTAATAATTCATGAGCCCCAGACCCAATCAAATTAATGATAATGCATCACGTGTGTACTCTTTATATTGATAAAACACCCCTTATTAGTATTCTTTATATAAAGAATACTAATAAGGCTAAAAGAAAATAGGTTTCCTTTACTGATCAGTATTCATTATAAAGAGAATACTATTATATGGGTAGTACTTATTCAGGATTCTTAGTACAACAAATGGTGACTTTAATATTTTTGTTCATTACTGTTTTACGATATTTAGCCTTTTGCATTCTATTTGGAAACTTCTCCAACAAAATAAGCAACCAACAGTTTAACAAGAAAGCCGTTATTTGAATGAAACCAGCGCCCGCGTGAAAATTGGTATGTAAGCGAGTGTTCAAGAGATGCAAGCTGCTTATTTCTACTCATTCTCTACCACTGGAAAAAAAAATTGTCCACCGTACCTGTCAACTTTTGTATAGCATTTTTCATTAGATTATTTTTTTCCGCAGAACTTTAAAATCCCAAAACTTTCGACAGGAGTCGGGAAGCCATGCTCACATCGTCGAAGCTAGTCAGTATATTATGCGGCACATGTGTTGTATGCTAATCAATCTACTTGTTTTTCTTGTATGCTAATTTCCTCTTCACACAAAAGCGCAATTGTTTGTGCTCCTTAGGGACATGCTTTTGGAGGAATGTATTTGAAGTCGTTCAAAACACTCACAGCACGTGTTTTATCAAGTCTAAAAATTCTCGGCTACGCCTCGAATTTTTAACCTTGATAAAACACTGCTGTTCGTGTTTTAAACATTACGTAAAGTGATTTGTGAATTTTAGGAAAGTCTGTATATAAAACAATCCTTATTTAAAATACAAAAATTAATAATTATTGCCCTCATGAATTTGTTATATAATTTTTAATAAAACTAAACATAAGGCAAGCCATATTTCATTTTGGAAATTTTGCATTACACTGTAGTTTATAAGAATCTAGTATGCTATTACCAGGCCAGTAGGAACGAATTTGAAAGTGAGAGGGCACGATCGACTGTTGTCGGCTGAGACCCCTTCAATATTTTCGACGGTTAAGTAGCAGTCTTTTTTTTTTTTAATTTTCACCCAAAAAGTGGGGGGGCACGGGCCTGATTACTTACTACTACTCCTACGGGCCTGATTACTTGATTATCACTTACCTATATTCAAGTCTTCCAAACATATAACACATTCTCCATTCTCTTGTCTCAGTACATCCTCTGAAGAGGAAATAAAATAATCACATTTAAACTCCTCAATTTGTGATTAATGAATGATGATCTGACCTCAATAAGTGGCCCTTTATTACAAAGTGAAGCCATAGAATCTATCATCATCGCCATCATCATCATCATCTGTCATCATTGTTGTGGTGTTCATTTGATTAAATATAGTTATCGTAATAAATAAACAGAGAGGATACATATCACTTAACCCTTACACTCCTAGAGTCGATTATGGAGACATGTAATGTCTGTTAATGAAATCCTACGGTGTGACCATTTAAATGAAACCTCTTTGGCAGTCAGTATGTTTGCATGGTACTGTCATTTACCATTTATTTTTCAATATTTTATAAAATGAAATGTGGAATCTTTCTAATTGAATTTTGATTTTTGGCACTCTTGGGAGTGAAAGGATTAAGACTTTAAAACAGACATCATTAACAGGTCATCACAACCATGTTCTTTTCCATAAAGGTCACCACTTTATGCTAAATAGCATGTTTTTACTTCCTTGTTAATTTTATCTCCATAAATGGAAAACAGCTTGATGTCAGGTGTGCCAAACTACACATAACTTACTAAAAAGAAATGAGACAACAACATCCAATTTCCTTCTTTGGAAGGAAGACATATAGTCATTAATATACAAACATATTGTCAAGACAATTAAATAAACCCAAACAAACTAATGCCATTATTTCCTTCAGTCTACAAATACCAGTATAATTACAGTTTTCCTTAAAGTGCCACTATGATCAAAAATATACATTTTCTGTTCTCTTCATATTTTTAAAATATAAGTACTCTTTACTTACCTTGCGAAGTTTCAAGTCAAAACTCGTACGGGAAGTGCCATTATTTTAACTTTACATTTCGAATTCATCTTGGCGCCATTACTCAATTCAAAAATGACTGGGACCGAACCCTGAGAGTTGGATCGAGTTGGCATAAAGATTTTGTGACATCAATGACTCAACACGTGCCTTTTGGCTTTGTTGTCTGTGTCCCGGAGGGAACTGCGTTGAGTCATTGACGTCACAAATCAAGTCACGTGTACCAGTTCGCAAACCAGTAGAACGTGGGCTCGGATTTATGAACGGAGTAATGGCGGACGGATTTTACGTGATTTTCATGGGTTTTTGGCCAGCTATTTAGAACTCGGCTGTGTAAGAATATATCAATCTAATTTATAGCAGTTTGCATTTGTCTAAACCTATTAGATACATTTGCGTTAAAAAAAGCGGAAAAGAAAAACAAAAATTTTCGTCGTAGTGGCACTTTAACATAAAGAAATCAACAAACTATTGGTCTTATATGTTGTGAAAATATGCAGTAGTAATAAAAAGGTCTTCTCTTTTGTTGTTGCAAAAACAAACAAACAAATTTCAAACTATACAAAACAAAATCCTTCAAGGATAAACAAAGATTTAATCATAAAACTTGAGGAGCCCTATTTTAAGTTTTATTCACCATTGAAAATATAACCTTTATTTTAAGAACAAGCATTGTAGTGGAACACTACATGTAAATGGAATATCCAGCCATATGGACATGTAATAAAGGCAATTACAATTCTTGCTGTCAACATTCAAACTACACTAATGGCAACCATCAGTATCACTTTCAAAGTGAAGAACAATTAAAATTAATTTAAACTTCATATCAACAGGGAACTACTAAAAGAAATACCTAGAAACTTTTAATTAGCAAAGACGAATTCCATTGGTTATAAAATTATGCAAATGAAGATGAACCAATGGGAAATATGAATAGATGTCTTTTTATTACCCCATGTCTGGTGACAACAAAAAGGGAACTTCAAAATTAAATTCAGCCAAGGAAACGAAAGCTTCACCTTAATTGACACGAAATGTTATTTCTTAAATCCCTGGAGTGTGAATTATTCTATAAAGGCTCTTTACAAACCTTTATCAGTTTATAAGGTGACGAATTCAGAAATAGTTTCAGAAAAGACTTACATTGGTCAAAAAAATAAATGAAGGGTACATGTGTTTCATTGACCTCTAGATCTAAAGAAACAAAGATATAATTCCTTCTTTTACATGTCGGCTGCAATCACATGGCTTTCAACAGCCATAACTAATCAAGAAAGTAAGAAATATGACAGCTTCTTCTTCACGTAAAAATGATGTTGAAACTCAGCTGTCATCGAATTATTCGCATTAATTTCGCGTCTTCGAAAGCGATAATCATTTCGATCGGATCGAAACGTATTTCTAATCCCAAAAACGTTTCAGTTTCAAATTAAGAACAAAAGACAGCTAAATATATTTCTCTGATTTTCTATAAAAAGCTTTACTGTTTCCAAAACAACGAAAAAATAAAAATTAATTTTAACATGGACTTTGGATATAAGCTTATGGATACTTCAGACATGAGACGATGATTTTTAGAGATGTGTAAATTTCCGAGAACGCAAGATGATGTAAGGAGAGCGAAAATTCGCAAACTCAATATTTAAGATCAAGTACATTTAAAGAGATTAGAACCTTACCGTTATAGGAGATGCGAGGTTTGGTGAGGCACATTACCAAATGAAGTTCAATATCATCTGCCAAAACTACTTTGGAACACACGGGGCATTTTACTCCTGTGAAACACGAATTGAAAAGCGAAGTTTGTGAGGGAAAAAAGTAAGAAAGTGAAAAGATCAAAAGAGCGAGATATCGATCTTTCTGCTGGAAAGAGAGGGCAATTACAACGAATCCAATCGATCTTACCGTTTAGAAACGACGTGTAAGTCGCGAATAAATGAGAAGGCAGCGAATGAGCTCCTTGTAATGCAAGTCCTCGCGGTGATGGAGAATTATCTTCTGGCGAAGAAGACAAATCAGATTCCTGGAGCGAGGCTGAGTGGCCAGGTATGGATAAAGATTGTCCCACATTGTTTAACGAACGAGTCCTTATTCTAGAATCGAGCGCCACAACTCTTGAACTCTCTGGTAAACCGGCTGCGGCCATTGCGCCTCCATTAGCGACATTTCGTGCGTTCGCTCGACCATTATGACTTGACTGCTTAGCTCCCATAATATTTTATCGCGTCTTAAATCACTGGAGAGCTTCAGCTGCCCCTGCAGCACCAACATACACCATTCACATGGTATGACATGGAAGAGAAATCGAAATCGTGCTCACGAGTACGAGTTCACCGTCAGTTTAATGGCTCGCGGTGTGTTTTTGTTTGGGAACTGCTAAGGAGCCTTGACCGCACCGCCTGATGGGATTGGTTCGTCACACCACAAGATGGCGACCAATCATCTGCTCTCATTACAGTCATTTCATTTTCCCTTTCTTCCCTTTAATTTCTTCATTTTCGTTTGCGACTCTCTCAGTGACAGTACGATTTGTAGTTTTCCTTCTAAAGTCTGTAACGAATCAGGTTGAAAACTAATTATTGATACAGTGTTACTCCACAGGACATAGAAAACATTGAGTTAACATGACACTGAATCGTTCATGATATATTCATTTTTTAAGAATCTAAGGAATATGTTGTCTACGGTTGTTGTTGCTGTTTTTGTAAGCTGGAATTGCGGACTGCGAATTGCGGCTGCGGACTGTAGACTGGCACTGCGGATTGTATCTTGCGAGCTGGGTATAAAACACGAAATGAACTTTTTAAAAAATGACTATAAAATGGAGAGAAAGTGAATTACTGTATTCACTGATCGAACAAAATGTTGAGTGGACAAAAGGAAAAAACGATTTCTTAGTACATTCTAGTTTAATGGCGTGTAGTCTGAGTTGATTGCTCTGTCGAGTGCGTCTTGTCAATACATCTCTATTAAAAGTGAAATAATCTATTAAAATTGCGGGCATTTCTTACTTAGACATTTATTAACCAACTTTAGAATGTGCTTCTCGCGTCTACGCTCGAGTGATATATTATTTATATATTGCAATTTTTCCAGTGCCCTGTCGCTACTATCCTCGCGCATAATTATGCGTGCGGCGCGCCTCTGTAATTTCTCTAGCTTATCTGTGTTTATAAGCCCGCAACAGTTCCACACAGTATCACAATAGTCAAATACTGGTAGAATAAAAGAATTATAAATCCTATTGGCCGTATGCATGTTGATGTTTCTTCTAGTACGACCAAGCATACCTATTCTTTTTCCTGCTTTACTTAATAAATATGACAAGACCATCTGGAACCTCCAACATCGAGCAGATGTTTGTGCACTTATCATGAAGAAATGCGACAATGAAAGTCTGGCGCCTGAACATATGCCTTCATGTAACATCGACGTGTTAAATTTTGAAAAAACTTCGGTCTCATGACCTTAGAGGCACCCAACGATAATCCAGAAGCAACCGCAAAATTTATTATTCAACAGCCTGGCTGAGTTTTAACGAACTCCGGCATCGACACGACAGTCAGTCACTCAGTCAGTCATCGATCGCTTACGGCAGCTTAGAATTATGAATTATGGACCTGGCGTTCACGAACCATGATATTACCAGTCCGGATACAGCTTATTTTGTCTATGACAGGTTGGACCGCTCACGAACTCATTTCACCGAATTCCTTTTATGAAACAATGAACAAATGAAAACTGTTTTCTATTAAGTAGAAACATTTTTCTTCATGTTTGGCGGACAATATTGTTTAAACTTTTCGCAAAGAGGCTTGAAAAGTGCAAGAATATGCTTAGCTTTGGCACGCGCGCGTTAGCCGAGAATGTTTGCATTAGTTAACGTAATCGACCAATATTTTTCCAATACGGACCTCACGCTAGTTCAATAGCATCTATTTCCCGTGACGCGGTGACTAGAGCTACGTGTGTAATTAGTTGTGCCAGGAGATCATGAAGGTTAGTGGCAATCTAGGGGAGGGCCCTAATGTCTCCACCTCCACCCCCTTATTCACCCCCCCCCCCCCCCCTTCTTACGATGGAGCCCGGATCAACCACTGGCTGTGGTAATGTTGTAATTTTTATTTTTCCTTTGTTTCAAATTCATTGGCATATATTGCCATACCCAAAAACAATGGAAAAATAAAAATTGCCTGAGATAAAAAATTAACTACAACAGTAACATACAACTGGAATAAGGAATTTATTATTACTGTTGTTATTGTTATTATCACATTAAAAAAATAAATGAAATGCTTCCGCTTTAAAGAAATCAATAAAAGAAAAAGAAAAAACAGAAAGAAACGGCAAAAACAAAACAGAAAAGAAAACGTGGTTTCACTTAAGCTGCTGTTACACGTAACAATTTTCCCTGCAACTTGTCTCGCAAAAAAAATTGTTGCAAGTTGCACGTACAATGTTACACGTTACAATTATCATGTGCAACTTGTCTCGCGAAAAAATTGCGTAAGTTAAAATGACGCATCTGTTGATTAAAGAGTGTGGCGAAACAAGTTGCAAGAGCCATGTTGCACGTATTTTTGTTGTGCAACTTGAAGAAATTTGTTGCAGAAAGTAGAAAACGATTCAACTTTTCGTGCAACTTAATGATCCTCTTTCGAGGCAGGCTGGTTGGTATCTATAGTAATTAAGGACAACAACGCACAGGTGATGGGTAAAATCAGGGTGGCAGGGAAGCGCCGCTAGGGAACCCCCCGGGGACCAGGAGAGGAGTGCCCTCCTGGGGGGAGAGCAGATCAGGTGGTACCGGGGGCAGCCACCCTGGACGGGGTCCAGATCTGTCTCCAGTAGGGTGAGGCCCATATCTCTAGTCCACGGAGGCTAGAGAACCAGGAGAGGGGTGCCCTCCTGGGGGGAGTACAGATCAGGTGGGACCGTGGGTACCCACCCTGGAATGGATATTTCTCCGGACCTGTCTCCAAGGGCTAAGCCTTACAGGGTGAGGCCCATATCCCTAGTCACGGGGAACTAGGGAACCAGGAGAGGGGTGCCCTCCTGGGGGGAGTACAGATCAGGTGGGACCGTGGGTACCCACCCTGGAATGGATTTCTCCGGACCTGTCTCCAAGGGCTAAGCCTTACTGTGGGGTAAAGTGCAGCCAAGGGTTGCACTTCCCTGCCGCCATATTTATTAATAAACAATTCTGCTACAAAAAGCCACATGGCTGGTAAACTTAAAAGACAAAGGTACCAGGTATGGGAGGGTGGGGGGAAAATTATTGATGCTCGGTGCGAAGCGATGGAAGAATGACTGAGTGGGACACGCGCTATTACATTATAGGTAAGAGCACGAGGGAAAAATATGACAGAACTGACTGGGACCTTTGTTTGATAAGATCTTATAAAGATTGCCTTACATTGGACTTTGCCTTGAACCTGATAGATACATTGTAACTGAGGCAACTAAATCAATATCAGGCTTGAACTTGGCATTGAGAAATTACAGAAAATAGGCTTGGACTTGGGCCTTGAAAGAGTACGGAGAAGTACAGAAATTGTTGTACTCTGTGAGATTTGCGTGACAATCGGGCATACAATTAACGAGTAGACTATGGAATAATAAAAATATGTTACATGCAGGCAGTGTGAGTGGCTTAGTTCAATTGTCTCAGGTCTCATTAACATCAGTTTATCCAATAATAAACTTGAACTTAAAAAAACAAAAATTCAATTGCATGAAGGGGTGTTACACGTGAAAAGCGTGCGTGCAACTTGCAACAATTTTTTTTTTTTTTTGCGAGACAAGTTGCACGAAAAATTGTTACGTATAACAGCAGCTTTAAAAGGGATAAGTGAAAGAAAAAGAAAGGGACAAAAACAAAAACAATGAAAAAAACTAATATCGCGAAAAGTACCACTAACGACCCAAAAATTCGTTGGTGTTGGTGGAACACCACAGGAACAGATGTCAGATATCTCAAAACATTAAGTTTTAAATGAGAAAGAAATAGATGTTCTTTTCTATCGTCGCGTTAGCAATCTTTTTCTAGTCGGTTCTGGACAATGTTTACAGCAAATAACGTTTAAATATTATGGTTGACCAGTTTGAAATTGGTTTAGATCGCGGTTTTGTTAAACACCATCTAAACTTGGTTTAAATAGGCGGCCTTTAGTGTGACCATTCTAATGAAAAGGCTGTTGAACATAACTTTAATTTATTTATGGCTGTTTGTTTAATTTTTTATTAACGTAAGGGGAAGTTTAAAACATGTCTTTTTACATTGACATAGTTAAAGGCTTCAGCTTCACTACTTTATGCACTTGCTGAACTCTCCTGAAAATAAGAACTTAATCAACAGCATAACGAAATCTGCTCATGACTGCAGAGCAAATATCTTTAATCTGTTCAGCGTCTGTGTTACGCAGCTCCCGTTCCCAGGCCGTCACGGTCCTAGCTCCAAGCACCTCGCGGGATGCGCCCAAAGTGAACTGTGCGGTTCTGACAGCGGTGAGAATACGATGTTCAGTGGCAGGCGAAAGAGGAACGCCTATAAATTGAAACAATCTTTGAGCAGTCTTACGAGGCTTGTTGATCAAGTCTTCGAAATGCACATAGTGAATGGCTTCCTGAGGAAGGTTAACATTTGTTCTGTATGTAGCGCTCATCAGCGATGTCCAGAGATGAGAGAGAAGCGAAATAATGTTTCCATCTATGTCGTTTCCGTATTTAAGTACAACATTCCGCATTTCTTCAAATTCAGGTACAAAGGTAGACATATTTTTCTTTAGGCACTTCAGTTCATTAATCGCATGAATTGCCTCATGGACGGCACTACGAAGTGTGTTATCTGTCCGCATTTCTCGAAGCCATAAGTTTACCCAACCCCTGGGGTCTCTCACCACAACAACAGCACGCATTCTAGGTCCCACGACTTTTCGTAACCACGTCAGTTTCATGTTCCATTCAGGGTTTCCTAGTCGGAACGACGGTAAAGCCTCACGGGATCTTTTAGCTAAGTCCGGTAGGAGCCCTTTCGGATCTTTCGACAGAGCTCTCAGCCATTTTTTAAGATTATTTGTATCGATGGAGGGCTGAAAGCGAGTGTACACCGCACAAGAGTTCATAAATTTATGTGTGGATCCAGGGAGACCCGCGTTAAAAAAGTCCGAGGTATTCTTGAACAAGTAATGCAGAATTTCACTTCCGGCTAGCGGTAGAGAAGTGTAAAAAACAAATGGCGGGTCTTCTTTGTGTTCAAAATTGGCGTTATCGTTTACAGTTTTGAGTTCTATTGGTTCTGACCACGAACATCCTTTACCGGTGCACAAATTAAAGTTGACGACGATAGTTAGGATCACCCACAGCACTGCAAGACTCCAGACGACAAGTTTACATGTGCTTCTTCCAACCATTTTGCGTCGAAGTTGGCAGTAAAAAAGCAGCAAAGTGCATGAAATGCTAAAAGTGAGAAAGAGCAAAGCATGAAAACTCCAGATAACTGACAAGTCTGTTCCATTGCGCGATGTCATTTCATCATCCGTATCAGATGCAGAAATGACATCCAAACCGAAACGTATTGATTTGTTGTCATTGATCTGAACTTTGCAGAATCCGCCAAAACCCAAAAAATTGTATCTGGAATAGGGTTGGCTATGTCGTGTTGCCATGGAAACAACATATTTCGTTTCATTGACTCTCAACAGCAGCTTCAGTCCATCATCATGTGAATTTAGCACTTGAGGGGGTTCTAGTCTGTTTCCAGGGCCCAGGAAAATGTACGCGGTTCTAGTTAAACGCGCTTCTAGGGGCGTGGTCACATTTAGGTAGTTTGTCTTCATTGATTTGTGCCCTGTTAAATGCTCTTTTGCTTGGAATGAGCTTTTGCCGTACGCCAAGTTGAACCAATATACCTCGTGCAAACGGCCATCTATTGATATGCCAGCATGTGCACCTCTTGGAGAGCTTGTGCTAAGTACAAAAGGGTGGTCCACATTGTGAAAGAAGGCGCTCATAATCGACGCATGTCCTCCTTGCTTTCGTTCAATGTGATCAACAACAAGAAGGACGCTTGGAGTCAGCATCACCAGGCTACGATAGACGCTCAGAAGTCCCAGCTCCGCCCGATACCATTGGCTCATTTCTCCACTGACGAACAACATGTCACCTTCACTTGAAGCAGAAATAACTTCTCCTTCAGCTTTCCAAGCAGACCTCGTTTTGAAATTAAACCAATGATTACACTCTCCTATCTGCCCTTCGAAAGGAGCGAAACACTCTGAATTGGGAGAGGGTCCAAATACTATGGCATTATTGAGCCAGGTGTATTTGGTAGCGTATAATGTGTCAGTAATGAATGGCACTCCATTTGGAGCGAACACGAAGGACCCCTGGTCAGGATGTTCGTGTCCAGGGTTGAAAAACTTCCATCCTTTTGTCCATGAATGAAAGCGTTTTCCTCTTACGATAGAGTTAACAGCCCTACCATGAAGAACACTGCATTTGAAAGAGAGAAATGTTTGTCCTTCAACCAGAGGGTGTCCTAAGCTATTGCGTTGAGATGTAACGCCGCCCCCGTAAGTAACGACCCCCCAGTCACTGAACACGTGAAGGCGTGGCAAGGTTGGATTTGGTTGAGCTCGCTCCGCGATGCTCGCATTGTAGAAAAGAAACTCTGTATGAAGCATGCAAGTTCGATGAGACCATGATTGAGTAAAGGTTGACTTTAGGACTCGGTTTTCTCTGATCTGTCGAGCCAACCAGTTGCCCAAACCATTCCTCAGCACATAACTGTCCAGAAAAACTAGCTGGCTTTCTGGGCCGTAGAACCAGTTTCGATTGGAGTCACCGATGCCGACGGTCTCTTTGAACCCAGGAAGGACCGTGTAGTGCATAAACCAATAGTGTTCTTTCAACCAAGGGTTGCGCGTCAAATCAACCCGAAAGTGGCGTAACGCAAAGAACACATACTGGGTCAAAGAGCGTGATGTGTAACTTCCATAAGCCACCCCTTCATCTAGTGAACCATCCACGATAAAGCTTAACAGCTCTAAGTTTCTGCTCAGCATCAGATGAGCTCGTGACATCCATGTTTCTCCGTCAACCCTGTGATGCTTGGAGACAACCAAAGCGCCTGTCAAAATGGCCATATAGTTTGTGGCCACGTGGTTTTGAAGGTAGGATGTCCCCCACCATAACTTCCTATCATATGATCTTTCATACAATTCTTTTGTCACTGAGGCGATCTTCTTCAAGAAGCGAGCTTTTTGAGTGTCGTTCAAACGAGCGTATAAAAAGTCGTAAGCTGTTGCCATGCCGGTCAGAGAATGCGCGACAGGCACATCGTCATGAAAATTTGCGTTGACTCGCCAATTTGGCAGATTTTCGAGGCGATCCATAAAAAGAATCGCAAATTCTCTTGCCTTGACATCCTCAGGATTTAATACACAATAGAATGCCACCGCGGTCAAGTCGTTACCGTAATGTTCATTCCAAGCACTGGCGAACTTAGACCATTCTATCGGCGGTAAATATTTCTCCGGATTTTGTGTGATCTCTTGAATTGTGGCTCGAATCCTTCTCGCTATTTCAGCGTGAGTAGTTCTCGCGCGGTGTTGAAGAACTGGAATCTCATTCTCGTTAAAAAACAAGAAAGGATGTGGAGGATTCACATTTGATCCAAAATTCGTAGTTTGACTTCTAGCAAATGCAAGGAATACCAGAAGAAATTTTCTCAAAAACAGCATCGTGTCTGTACTGAAACTGACCTTTCTGAGATAGATAGTTATCCAGTGTTATGTCACTATAAACAGACAAATATGTCACTAACAGACTTCCGGTGGGGGTCATATGCACACTTGTTGCGTGAAACATAACCATAACATCGTGTTACAGTCAACACTCTCATAGCGACCACTTCTCGTAAGCGACCACCTCCCGTAAGCGACCACTTTGTAAATAACCGTTTTGTTTCTCAGTCAAATACTGTTTCAAAAACTCTCTCGTAAGCGACCACTACTCAAATTTCTTAAGCGACCGCGACCACTTTTTAGGCCATAAATTTGTCATATTCTTTTGTTTTCTGTTTCCGGTAAGCGACCACCCGGCATGATCACGTATGATCGTAAGAAAATCATTTCTTGAATGTCACAAAAGTTTCGTTTTTTAAAGCGCTGACCCAGAATGCTGACAGATAATGGAATTTCTGGCGATTGAGTGGCTACGAATTAGCCTGAAATGTAATATTTCTGCGGCACGAGAGCAACAGGGCCTGGGTCCCGTTAGATGATGGTGCATCATGGGTAGAACTGTGGGGTATATAAGCTTTGTATAGCACGTGGTGGATCACCGGGGTGGATCATTCTAGGCCGACACCGCTTTCACTCACTTTATCAATTATTTTGTCTTTAAATGAAAGAAAGAATAGGATATGCAACTTAGAACATTAATTTAGAGCCTCGTAGGATGGGCCGTTTTGGAGCTTGGGCCTTGGTTCCTACTCAGATTTCCTGTCATTTTTTTCCCAAAGGGGTTTTTTAAGGCAGGTTTTTTCTGGCCTCCGTCTAGCCACAGTGGTATTGTGCGTGGTTGCTCAGCTCCGTTTAGGTGTTTTACTGTGATGGCGATTTATTGGATAACGTAGTTATCGATAGTTATTGTTTTCTGTATATTGTGCACTAAGGCTCAGTGTAGCACTATTTGCTGTAAATAGTCCCGGTGCTCGGCCGAAACCTGCAAAATAAACCTATTGGTATATATTAACAGTCTGTTGTGTAGTGAAGCCGAAATATAACAGTTTACTTACAAAAGAGATGGCTGTAATAAGATCTGCGGATTGTTACAGTGATCTGTTGCAAAATGTTGGCTTGAGGCTTGAAACACAGAAGCAATCGATCATTCTAGACTTCTAGGAGAAGCGTTCGAATGCGACCGAGTGCGAGTATATGCACCTCATTTTTGACATTTTTTCCCAGGTTTTGTTCGGTTTGAATTTCAGGTGATTTTGATTAGCAGATGACACATTTTAAACTGTATTGTACTTTTCCCGAATCGTGCTGCTTGTTAAAAGAACAAATTAGTTTCAGGCAGAGAAAACGTTTTCTATTTGCCTTATTTTAGCTTATAAGGTAATATCTTTATGCAATTATGTTAATCAATTAAGTTTGAGCTTATTTTGTTGATTTTTCCCGTAAGCGACCACCTCCCGTAAGCGACCACTTTGTCTTGCACCAAGGGTGGTCGCTTACGAGAGAGTTGACTGTATGTTCAAATGGATACACGCTGCTAGCCTGCGCGTGGTACACGCTAGAGATTTTGGGCGCGCGCGAAGCTCGTGGAGAGAGAGAAAGTGATCGCTTCTCGGCAGGCGGTTTTCACTAGAAGTCTGAGTCTAAATAACTTTGCCCGGATTTCGGATTCAGACGAAAATTCTAACGGTTTGTGGATTCTACAAATTTAGCATTTACGGTTTTATCCGTGACGTTACTAATCGAACTGTTCGATGATCGAACTCAATCGAACTTAATCGAACGATTGGGTTCGATTAGTTCAATAATCGAACACAATCGAACCCAAAAATTTAATTTGTGTGAGAGAGTTCGATTGCGTTCGATTTTCGAACTAATCGAACCCAATCGAACTCAATTGAACACAATCGAAAAATCTAAATTCACCCTAAATACCACCAGATATTTGAACAGTCTGTCTTTGTAACAGCTACGAATGAATGATTAACTAGCTAGTGACTAGCATTAACCCGTCAACCCCATTTCCAGTCGAGCCCGAGTCGAGTGCAATCTGACAGTGAATCCAAAGCCGTCGACCGTTGTTTTTCAATCACTCCCCAAATTGAACGAAATCGAACCTAATCGTGAAATCGAACTTTTGGGTTCGATTAAGTTCGATTTGGTTCGATTAGTAACATCGGGTTTTATTCATTTTTAACCCGTGAATACGCGCAAGCGAAATGAACCGGTAATCGCTGACGAGGACCATGAGGACAGTTTCACTCACTCACTCGCTCACTCCTTCCATCACGGCTGTAAACTTATTAACGTAATGCTTTGTTACGAATGCGTTTCGAAACAAGAACAAAGCGAATCCAGCGATAACAATAACTAATTTGTTGTAAATGAATAACTAACAACAATAAGCTTAAAGATGTTTAGCATTTGCAACATTAAAATCGATCGTATATTTTGGGTGGGGGTGTGCCGCTGGGACTCTTAGTTACGGTCGAAATATTGGTCAGTAAATCTACCCTTTTGCCGCAGTGCTACCTTTGCATTCATTTTTTTTAATAGCCTGCGTGGCATGGCATGCGCTAGCTAAAAGGGGAGACTGGAAGGCCGAAGGCCAGGCTGGAAGGGAGGGGTAAACTTTATTTATACACGGTGTCAATTCATAAAACATGCTCTTCCATCGAGCCGTGTTTTTTAACAACAATAGATTAAGTACTTAACTAATTTAAATTATCTAACTAAATTAAGTAATGATCCGCATAAGAAGGAAAGCGCTGAAACGCAATGCACGATGGAATGCCAACTTTTTTCATTGTTACAACTAGTGATCTCATTGGCCTAGACTCAAAAACTGCTAAAACGTTAAGGTTCAAGGTGCATTTTGTCTAATGTTTTTAAGGTTTCAAGTAATTTGAGACCCAATCGCACAACATGGAATTTTTAAAAGATTTTGTATTTGGGGAACTTCATCAAATAAGCAAAATTATTAGCTATTGTCTTCTGCCATTCTGATTGGTTAAGCACGAACATTCCCTAAAATTTATTTGACGCAAATGGATTTTCTTTATTTTTATACTGAAATATAACTATGAACCATCAGCCCGTCCTCTATTCTTGAAATCAAAGATATTCTATGTGGGAAAGAGCCATTGCGGCAGAACAATGAAGTTTACAGTAGTTCTTATGTGGAGCATTACTTAATTATCTATATAAAATTGTATTAAAAACGATAAAACCTATCCTGTCTAGCGCCTTCAAGGTTACAGGTTTACTTTTAAAGTACGTGGAGTTCATGGAAGACTGCAAATAGAACAAGAGAAAACGATGACCATTTCCTTTTGATTAGAATACGCAAATGAAAATCCATCTTGCAACAATCTCGCATTTGCGCCGAAAGCACTAACTTGGAACCAGTCTACTGTGAACAGTAACTGCGAGAAGACTGGGACGAGTTTAAAAAGCAGCTGTCAAAGATGGCGACCGACAGGAGATGCGGAGATGTTTTTCAGCGTTTGTTGTGTCTTTCTTTCCCTTCTCTAGGTAAGTATCATTGTTTTACTTTCATACTACGACCGTATGTTTGCTAATCGTTTTTATTTTTGTGGGCAGTTGTTTTGTTCTGTGGATGTAGTGCGTTTGTCCAGGAGCTTGATAACAGGTAAGGTACAAAAGAAGATTTTGGACATGTTCTTTTTTCAGGGACAAAGAGTTTTTCAAAGAGATTTTTTTTTATCAACGTATTTAACTTTTTTGTAAATCCTAATGTAGATCATGCTTGAGCTTTATAAATTGTTTCACAGCGGAAAGTCTAAAAATACGCCCTTGATCGATGACTTTTCCCATTAATATGGGTGGTTTGCAATCAATCTCTAGAGACATAGATAACAATAGTGAAACGAACAAATGCTGGTGGACGAACAAAAGGAGCTAATGAGAGAACTATTGTTTATGTCCACCAGCATGGCGGCGATGACGTAACATGAAAACCACCTATAGGAACCAATATCCCCAACATGCATGCTCTTTTACAAAGGTTCTTGTTTAATTTGAAGCTTGGGTATTGAAGTTTATTTCCGTTTTTCACGATTTATTGTTATATTAACTGACACTTGCAAACTAAAATCAACATGTTCATGAATATTCAGAAATGAATAGAAAGTGATCAATACTTATGCATGGTTCACTTCCTACAGTTACCATCCCTCCCCCCGGGCACACCCCTGGGGATTTGCCATTTTTTTCTTCACTTGGCGTCCTATTTCCCAACCCCGGGCACAAAGAAATAGGTAATTCCCCACCCCTGGGACACTCAATAGCAAGCTGCACTAGACTAGTATGGCTACAAAGATCAGGAAGCATCTCTGCCATTGTTTTACTTCCTTGCTCATGTTTCTTTGGCTTTCATCGCTCCTCTCTTGCGGTTGTTTCGTGTACTGAGGATGTGTTCTTCCCAACACTTCACATCATCCACTGACAGGCAACACTCCTTAGCAAGGTTTCTCGTTCTATCATCGATGAGTTCTTCGCTTTTCACGGCATCACTGATTTCCCAGCAAAGAAGTCTAGTACTGAGTCCGCTTGTTGAGTCATGTCGTCCGCCATGTGCTTTGACGTACCTAGATTATTCCCACCCCCATCCCCCGGGACAAGACTACTTGCAAAATTCCCCACCCCCTGGCCACAAGGTCCGACTTTGTCCCGGGGGTTGCCCGGGGGGGGGATGGTAACTGTAGGAATTGAACCATGCATTATAGACTCCCTCATTTTGGAAAATCCATATTTAGAGAGTTAGACAACAAGAAGTCATGAGTAGTCCCTCATTTATCTTAAGATTTGTTAAATGGATGAGCATGCAAATTTGCGTGTGTTCGTGTGCTTACCCACTCGACTAATCCTGTTACTCGTAGTCTATTATTAGTGAAAATGTCGATGTATAATTATATAAATATTGTGTCAGATAAAAGTTTGATTTTCTTGTGCTACCACTGATCAGTAACACACCTTGTTCTGTTAGTCCCTATTGCTACTAACACAAACATACTGTTACATGTACAATCTCACCCCATCTCTTTGGATACAGATGACAAGCTGACATTTTTTTCATTAATAATTTGTCATCTTGTTAAAAGTTTTGCAGACCTTAAGAAAGAAGGCAGCTGGCTTGTAGAGGTAGGATGTCACTAATATAAAAGTTGTTGCAGTTTTGTAAGGAAAACATTTAAAGCCCAAACCCCCCCCTCCCCCCTCTTTTCATGGGTAAATCTGCAAAGGTATAGTGAACAGGGTGGGGGGGGGGGGGGGGAGGGAGGGGTAAGCTAAGTTCTGTTCCTTCATTTCCCTAATGTAAATATTGTTGCTTCTAATAACTGTCTTTTGGCCTTTTTCTTTCACAGAAACATTAAAAAGATGGTGTGGTAATAACATTGGGAACATGTTTTATATTGGGACTTTGATAACATCATCATAGATATTCTATACCCAGGGAGGGGGGACTCCCATATAAAGATGATTTTAGCACCCTACCAATCTGCAAGTAATGTGAGTAGCGTGCATGATCCTACTGTTGTTTTGATTTTCAGTTTTATGCGCCATGGTGTGGTTACTGCAAGAAACTTGAGCCTGTTTGGATGGAAGTAGCAAAAACCCTTCATGGTTCCCCTATTAAAGTTGCCAAATTAGATGCTACTAGATTCTCTGGTATGGTATTAAAATTGAAGTATTATTAATAATATCAGAAACCCATAAGTGGGTTGAAACGTGTAACGCGCATTCACAGCTTCAGAATATTCATTTTTTGCTTAGTACCATATTTGGAAACCCCTCGGTCCCTCGAGATTGGAAGCAAGTTTTTCTAGCGGATTGATTGGTTAATATTTTTAGCTTGATTTTCCAAATATGGCTGTAACAACTTCTTAGCAAATTGAATAATTGGAAGCTTGTTTTGAAGCATACAAGAGACAGTTGCACGTTTCAACCCACTTATGGGTTTCTGATGATATACTTCACACTTTCATCTACAGTTACATGTAGCGTTTCAAAAAATTGAAGTCCATTATTATTACTTTTTATCAGCTGTATCAAGAGAGTTTGGTGTCAGAGGATATCCTTCAATTAAATTGTGAGTACTTGTATGCACATTGTCATCGTCATTATCACCACCATCCCCTACATTGTCATCATCATTATCGTCGTCATTACCACCGCTTTCACAATCCTCATCATCACAGGGTTCTCACTAAGTTTTAGAGTAGACGGTTGAGATGTAATAGTAGGCGGCTGCATTCAAGTTTGTTTAACACATATTAAGCCTTTTCACTGAAAAGTAGGCGGCTCAAAATTCGAAGTAGCCGGTTGCCGGCACTTAATGAGAACCCTGTCATCATCACCACCACCACCACATGTATTATCATCGCCAACATCACCATTGTCATCATCATCTTCATTACCACCACCATCATCATCATCATCACCATTGTCTTCAAAGTCATCATCATTGTCGTCATCACTGTCACAATCCTCGTCGTCATCACCACCAGCACCTGTTTTTTCGTCGTCAACATCACCATCATAATCATCATCGATTAGAAATATTTCAGTTTAGATATTTAACAGTTCTTGAAGTTCAAGTTATTTGAAACTCAAAACTGTAGGTAGAAATTGATTTGAGTGATACCATGTCACAGTGTAAGCTAAGGTTTCCCCTCACAAAAATGGTGACATGGCAAGAGCAATGTTGTTTGTGGGGGTTTTTCTCATCTGATCCTCACCGTTGGTATCAAATGTTATCACTAAAGTAAAGGAAAGATGATTCTCTCTCAGATAAATTGTTAAAAGTTGGTTCAAATATATTAACTCCAAACAATCGCTGGGTCAATTAGTTACATTTAACTCTGTGATTGCAGTGTTAAAGGAAAGCGTGTAATAACATTTGAAGGAGAGCGCACAGTTCAAGGTATTGTCCAGTTTGCAGAAAAGGCTAACAGGTAAGTGCAGTGAACACTCAAGACTAAAATGGAAGAACTTGAAAGTACCCTTTTATGTAAGCTGGCCTACATGTTTCTTGCAGAGTTTATAAAATTTTGAGCTCTTCCAATCTAACAAACGTTTGTTGAAAATAGATGAGGGGGTTAATTACATCAGTGGAGGAATGAAACACTAAAACTAAAACTTGTATCACGTTGACAGTAAAAGTAAATTGGCAAATGTTGCTTGTGATCTTGCAGTTTTGTGGAACTTGCTTTTGTCTTAATTTTAATACATTTTTTTGCAACAGGCCAGCAGTTACTGAGCTTCATAATGCCGAACAAGTAGAAAGAGTAAGAAAAGAGAAAAGTGTTTGCTTTTTCCTAGTAACAAGCAATGAGAATCTACCATTATCAGAGAAACTTAAGGTAAAATTGATACTAAAAGAAATGAATTTATTATTTAATCTACCATTTTCAGAGAAACTTAAGGTAAACTTGATAAATAACAATAATTATTAATTTATTCTTCAAAAATGAACATGCAAAATACAGTGTATCTAAACAATTATTACACAGTCAGTAGATTGTCATATTACACGTTAGTACATTGTCATATTACACGTTAGTACATGTTCCCCAGTTTGAAGACACGGAAGCTGTAATAAAGAATTTATTGCCCCATCATCACAGTGTAAAATAAGTTTTAATGATGTTCCTTAAACTATTGAAGAGGAAAATGTCTGTGGACTAAATTTTGCAGAAAAGAACTTGTAAGTAACTTACTTATTTTCTCTTTTAGAATATTTATTCTCAAGTTGCAGAAAGCAGAGTCATTCAAAGTTATTTTTATCATATTGACCATCAAGCATTGCCTGAGGTGAGACATTCTCAATACACTTTTTTGTTTTAAGTAATGCTTCTCATAAGAACTATAGTAAACTTCATTGTTCTGCAGCAATGGCTCTTTCCCACATAGAATATCTTTGATTTTAAGAATAGAGGAGGGGCTGATGGTTCATAATTATATTTCATTATAAAAATACAGAAAATCCATTTGCATCAAATATATTTTAGGAAATGTTCGTGCTTAACCAATCAGAATAGCAGAAGACAATAGCTACTAATTTTGCTTCTTTGATGAAGTTCCCCAAATACAATATCTTTTAAAAATTGCATGTTGTGCGATTGGGTCTCAAAATACTTGAAACCTTAAAAAATTTAGACTTTATGCACCTTGAACCTAAACTTTTTAGCGGTTTCTGAGTCTAGGCCAATGAGATCACTAGTTGTAACAATGAAAATAGTTGACATTCCATCGTGCATTGCTGTTCAGCACTATCCTTCTTATGTGGATCATTACTTAACCCTTTAAGCCCTGAGGCAAATCCCCTTTTTTCAAGCTGGTAACTAAAAACTCTATGTCCATATGTGATATACCATTTGAGAGGTTTTGATGAGTACAATAATTTTATTCATATCTTAATACCATTTTAAATGGAGAAAGTTATGGCTTTGATAGATGCCAAAAATCAAAATTCAAGAAAAAGCCCATGCCAGTTATGCTAGTTTTCATAACTAGTTATAATCACACACCTGCAAGTGATTGTGATTGGTCAATGTTTTAGTGCTACATGTATGAATGCATAGAATGGTTGTATCTCTTATAGGATGTTCAAGTAAAAGTACCGACCATTTTAGTTTCAAAGGATGATTCCTTTTTTACATTTCAAGGTATGTAACAATATTTAATCAATAATATACACAGAATGATATGACCACTTTTTTGGTGTTCTCCTTGTTAATTTTAAATTTGACTATGTTTGATTCAGTTGTTCTGAATGATTCCTTTCATTAGCAACAAAACAGTCCCTGATGAATGTATGCACTAAAAATCTTTTAATATGAGATAAAAAGATATAATAGATATCTAAGATGTTCTCAGCCCCTTAGGAACTTAATTTTAATAGGGGAAGGTACATATAAGAGGGGGCACAGGGAGTTCTGAACTACCTCTTTTTCCGTACCTGTTACTTCCAGTTCCCACCCCTTCCTGGGGGCTTTAGAGTTTTTTTGTTTGTTTTTTTTTTGGGGGGGGGGGAGGGGAGATGGGTGTCTGAACTTCCCACTTCTTGTACCTTAAACTCCTGGTTCCCATCCGTTTCTGGGGGCTTTGGAAGGGGCTATTTAGAGGTGGCCAGGGGGTTCTGAACCTTCCATTTCTTGTACCCTGTACTCCTGGTTCCCACTGTTTCCTGGGGGTTATTAGAGGGGTGGGATGGGAAGTTTTGAACTTCCTACATTGTATTTGTTGGACCCTTTAATCCCCAGTTTTGGAGTTGGGGGGGGGGGGGGGTGGTTATCAGAGGGGGACAGGGGGTTCTAAACTTTCTTCTTCCAGGATCCTTCACTCCCACTTCCCACCCCTATGCAAATTCCTGGCACTTTTTCTTTTGCAAAGCATCATCAGCAATGCTACATCACATGTGACTCATGTGTACCTTTACCGTAAGAGAGAGGCGTCTTTTACATTAATTTACAGGGTTCGTACGGTCATGGAAAAACCTGGAAAGTCATGGAATTGTATAATTTAATTTCCAGGCCTGGAAAGTCATGGATTTTAAGTGTGGGTCATGGAAAGTCATGGAAAATTATGTTCATGGTACAAAATCACTAAGGCAGTATATGTTGTGGGAATATAAGGCAAGGTGAAAAATTAATCGTTTTGATAAAATTTTGAAAACAACTGTTGAACTCTTGATCATGAAAAATTTGAAAAGGTCATGGAAAAGGTCATGGAAAGTCATGGAATTTTAAAATCTGAAAAGAGTACGAACCCTGATTTATTACTTGTTGCATTACACCTTGTATGTCATTGAGTTCCTATTTGCTGTATTTTTTCTTTCAAGTTTCCGAGGATGTATTAAGTGAACAGAATTTATCTGAATGGGTAAACAATGAAAGATTTGAAGGATTTGTTCATGTCACTAAATCCAATTTTCATGATATCACTGAAACAAGTAAGTGTTTAGTTATCAAATGTTAAATGGTGTAACTTAGAGATCTGACCTTTGGAGAATAGATAAACATTTGATTTCTGTTGTTGTGCAATTTAACTGGAAAATTCTCTGTGACTCAGGGAAAGTAATGATGCTTGTGATCTTTGCGGAACAGAAAGGCAAGAAGAAGATTAATGAAAGGTGTGTGCTGCAACATCTTCAAATCATGAACACTATGATAACTATTTTTTTAGATTGAAAAAACTGCTATTATGTTATATACCTGCCCCCCCCCCCCCCCCCCCCCAACTAGGTTATGGGATAGAGTGAGATAATAAATGTTAAATGTGTGATTTATTCCTTTGTTTAGAGTTAGCAAAGTTGTAAAGAATGTGGCGTTGAATGAAAGAGAAAAGTTTCACAGGCAAGTAAAAACGGCTGTAAAGGTTCTGGATGTAAGTCTAAAATTACAGTGGAATCCCGATTTTTCAAACCTCCAAGGGAAACTGAAATTGGTTCGAAAAATCGGGAGTTCGAAAAATCAAAGGTGGTATTGACTGAAATCAAATCCAAGGGAAACGAGTTTTGGTTTGAATAATCAGGAGTTTCGAAAAATCGAGTATTCGAGAAATCGGAATTCTACTGTAATTTCGATCATGCATACTGTACTTTTAAAGGCTGGAACATTAAAAGTCAATAGTAAAGTAAGTTAATTTTAGAGAAATAAAAGTTGATGATTAACATTTGAACAGAAGTTAATTATGTACTGTTTGCATGGTTCTTTTGACCTCTTAAGCCCTTAAAGCCCTAGTGTATTAATGTGGCTAATATTATTAGGCAAAGTTAACCTCAAGCAAATGCAGTCAGCGGTTTCTCCCTTTGGAGTATGTGACCTGTGGGGCGGCCCTTGGGGCAATTGCAGGGCTTTGTCACTTATCGTTCTCCATGTGCTTTGCATATTGCTGATTGTAGCGGATCAATCTTTTGCGAATCATAGCGGATTCTTGCACCCTTTCCACCCACCCTCTTGGTTTGTCTGGTTGCAGGTAAGTATCTCTTCAGGTAAGTTTCCACTGAATGTCGTTCAGTGTGACAGTACCTGTTAGCGGCTGCATGCAAGGATGGTTCCTGCTTCCAGGGTTGCCATGGAAACCTCCTTTGCTGGGTCTGTTCTGCATCAGACACCCCGCCAACCTGTAAGGCACCAGTTCCCAAGCTCATCTATTTGCAACGAGTTTAAACAGTATATACTGTCACAGAAGTCTAACTTTTTTCATAGGTTACAAAATAATGTTTTGAGCTTTTTTCTTAGTTTCAATAATATTATTAAATACTATCTGATTTTCTGCCTCTTTTTGTGTAGGTTCTTCCAGTTCGGTTGGATGCTGGGAGATAGTATAGCATCAAACATAATGATGAGGTAACAAGTAATAGTAGTATTTGGACTGAGTGGAGTACAATTCAGGGAGTAATCGGGCGAGTAATTTTAAACCAGCCGAGCGTGTAGCACGAGGGCAATTACCACGATTACCCCTGAATTGTTGATACAAATAACAAAATTCAGGATTAGTACTCAAAACATCAAGGATATTTTCTATCAGTTTGAAAGCTGGAGGAAAACAGTGAAAAACAGGAACCCATTTAAGTGCACCTGATTGACATGCGTGCAATCATTAATCATTAATTAATTAATTAAGGTATCCCACATGGCAGGTGCAGAAAGGATCATGCTCAAATTCTCTACAGCTCTCCCCCACTTCTTGTGCCTGGCATGCAGGCTACATATTTAAAAAGACACTTTTTATCACCACCTTTCAGACTGAACTGCTCTTCTTACTTTCAGCTCACTGACAGCACCATATCTGATAGCATACAACACTACAGATCATATGTATTACTTGAAGCAGTATTCAGAGATCAAAGAGGAATTTACTGAACAGCAATTTGTATCCTTTCTTGATGATGTGTTGGAGGGACGCGCAAAGGTATAGTTGATGGAAAGGCAAAAATATGTCAAAATATTTTTTTCTTAAAAAACATTGTCGGATGTATGTTCAAAACAGTCATATTATTAGACTCTAATAGTATGAGAATGCTTCCTAATCTCATTAAGGCAGGCTTTTTTGAGATTTTGGTCAATGCCAAATTAGCTGCCCCACATATTTTTCAGAGGCACCTCTCTGCTGTAGACTGGTACCCACTCCAGGCGTCACTTTGGTTTTTTGTGCTCAGACTCCCCGGCATTGAAAGCACTCTTTTAATCTGTGATTACCACTGATTTCACTGTTACGCGACCCTTCGAAAAAAAACTACTTTGAGCAATTTCAATTTACTCTGCCGTCAATCATACCTAGTAGGAGGAGTTTGTATGTTCCTGCGTGATCACCAGCCTGCAATGGCGTCCGAAGAAACGAACTCTTTCCATATAAGGTATGATTGACGGCAGGGTAAATCGAACTGCTCAAAGTAGTTTTGATTCGAAGGGTCACGTAACACTGAAAGAAATGGTAAAAGAGATATCAGCTTTGTAATGAAAATGACTTTAATATACCATAAGATTTCAATCTGTGAGATATGTGAAGCACTCTTTAAAATACTAGGGTCCATATCTGTGGTCTACATTATCTCGTGCAGATAAATGTAGTGATAACTTGAATATTTTTATCAGAAATAAAAGGGGAAGAGACTTAGTAAACATGCTTGAGGACAGTTGTGAAAACTGTCATTTATGTTCATTTTGATTTTTAAGTTCATAGGAAATAGGTTTTAATAAATATTCATAGGCAATTAACTATAGGTAATTTTTAATATATTAATAATATATTTATTAGCTTTTTAAGTATTTTACATATGTAAAACTACATAATTTTTTTTTATCTTAAATGAAGTATTTTTATTACAGTGTCCCCAATTAGCTACTAAGCTAAATACTTTAGACACTATAATAAAGGTTTTGGTGTTGTTGTTGTGATTACCACTAGTTCATTGTTTATTATTGCATTAATTATTGTAATGTTTTCACTTTTCAGGGATATGGAGGGGACTCGTATTTCCAGAGGTTGTACAGGGTAAGGAGAGTTTAGCACTGTATCTGCATGCATAAAGTTTAAAAAATTTGAAATGTTTACACTCCTTAATTAGTAAGGCATTACTTGTTTTAACTGGTGATCAATATTTTTGTTGCAGGGAATTTGGGACCTATTTAAGACAATTTATGTAAGTTTTTGCAGTTATTATTTTACACTGAATGTCAACAACTGTGTAAGAACCCACTCATTCTTGGGAATATCTCAGCTAACAAGGCATCTTGAGTTGCGCCATATTTAATGTGCGGTTCACTGAAACAACACAAGTAAAACGTTCGAGTACAACTCCAAAATGTTCCGAAATGAACTTAATTGACAAATGTCGCTAACAATCTATACTTACAAGTTTTCGTGTCCTGTAAATAAATGCTAGATTGATATAACTAGTTGCTTTAATAATCTACTCATACTTAATTATTGCTTTCATAATTCATGTGTGCGTGTGTGTGTGTGTATATGTGTATATGTGTATATGTGTATATGTTTATTTGTTTATTGCGTTTTCTGAACTGATTGCGAACGGGACTTTGAGCGAGATGCTCAACGAGTTTGCCAGATATCAGGAAGGTCTCTGAAGAGTCGCTTGGCAGCGACGAAACAACAGTTGTCAGACTAGCCATTACAGTTTTCACAAGTTATTCACAAGTTTTCAAAATTATTATTATATCCACTTAATTAAATATCCTTCATATTTTCCAACTATGAGGGCAAGGTATTAGTTTAACTATTTTTTGCCCTTTATCTCCTTATTTCTTAATTATTCATTCATGTAAACTTGTTAATCTTTGGAGAAATAAATAAATACCACTACCACTAAAGCAATCCTCAGAAACAATCTTCATTCAACCGATCATCATCAACTCTGACCATGTCATGTGGTCTTTATCGAAAATTATAAAACTATCCCGTTTTACACGTCATGAAAAGGGAACGATGTGTCCACAAAAAAAACTTACGAAATTCACTTCATGAAACACTCAATGAAATGTCCACAGGGTAAATATCTGGTGTTTACAAACTGATCTCATTTCTTAATATTATTCAACTGTGATGTCATTTTACCTTATAAGGGAAAGAGAATGCACAAAATACAGTATCTAAGCATATTACACAGCAGATTGCCATATTACACCTTAGCATCCCTGGTTCCAATACACAAGCTATTATATTATAAATACAAGAATTTCAGTAGATTAATAATAAACTTGTTATTCGATGGTTTAACAGCCGTAATGTGCAGACCGTCATTTTACTTGCATTTTTTCTTGCGCCTTCAGGGCTCAAAAAAATACGACAACTCGTAAATAATCGAAAAATGTCCACGCATATCATGTTAAACCATCAAATAACTAGGTGTACTGGTATATACACGAGAATTTAGTTTTATCGACTGAGTCGATAAGGTAAATTGACCACCGTAAAAAGATTCAAATAGCTGACGTTTCGAGCGCTAGCCCTTCGTCGGAGCGAATCAAGGAATTGTGGGTAGTGTGTGGTTTTATATAGTAAGCGGTGGAGCTACGCTATTGGTGGAAATTTGGTGACGTGAAAAACAAATGTAGATTAGTTGAATGAAAAGCGTTCGTTGATTCCGTGGGGTTTGAGAGTGCCGATTTGAAAGATGATTTTTTGTTCTAGGTTTTTACGGCTTTCTGTGTTACCCTGGTGTAGGGAAACGCCGCAGATTGTCATGTGTTGTTTAGAATGGTTAGTAAGATTAAAATGGCACGCGACTGGTTTGGATGCGTCTTTGTCATTTTTTTCAACGTCTCGGAGATGTTCACGAAAACGGTCGCCCAGTCTCCTCCCTGTTTCGCCAATGTATATCTTTTTGCAAAAAGTACATGTAATGCAGTAGATAACATTTACGGAGGTGCATGTAAAATGATCAGTGATTTTAATAGATCGTTTGGGTCCTGTTATTTTGTCCGCGTTGTGAATGAAAGGACAAGTGTTACATCGTGTGCGTGTGCATTTGAAAGTTCCCGGTACATCGTCAGATTTCAGAGCGCTCAAAACTAGAAAGTTGCCTATGTTTTTGTCACGTTTGAATGAAATTAGTGGGGGTTGTGAAAAAATTCTGCCAGTTTCGGGGTCGTTTTGGAGTAATTTGAAATTTTTTAAAATGATGCTTTTGACTGTGTTGTTGTGTGGGTGGAAAGTGAGGGTGAATGGAATTCTCTCGTTCTCTTCCTTCTGTGGCGTTTGTAGTGCTGACTGTCTGTCGATCTGTTGTGCACGTTGTTGGCCCGTATTAACAACAGAGTCAGGGTACCCACGTTTCTTGAAAAACTGGCACATTTCTTCTGATTTGTTGGAAAAATCAGAGTCATCACTACATAGACGTCGAAGTCTGAGAAATTGAGAATACGGAATGGCGTTTTTAACGTGCGATGGATGTGAGGATGAATGTAACAGATAACTGTGGGAATCTGTAGGTTTGTAGTGCACACTTGTAGATAAACTGTTACCGTTGATTGAAATATTAATGTCAAGAAAAGCGACTGAGGTTTCGGAAATTTCCCAGGTATATTTTAGAGCTGGATGAAAAGTATTGACAGAAGTTATGAATTGATTAAGTTCCTCTTTACTGGAAGAGGTAGCGCCAATGCAATCATCGATGTAGCGGTCGTAGAGTTCGGGTTTGGTTCCGTGGTACTGATTAAAAAATTTGTCTTCGATGTGGCCTACAAAAAGGTTAGCGTAGCTTGGTCCCATTTTGGTGCCCATGGCGACTCCATTTACTTGTTTGTAGTAGTTTTGGGAAAATGAAAAACAGTTAAGTGTCAAAACTAATTCGGCTAAGCGGAGCAGTGTTTCTGAGCTTGGGTTTTGAATGGAGCGCTGGTCGAAAAAATATTTTAGTGCTTGAAGTCCTTCGTCATTGGGGATGACGGTATATAAAGAGGTAATGTCCATAGTGAAAATTAATTTGTTTTCGCTGGCAAAACTGAAATCCCGGAAAATTTCGAGTGCGTGATTGGTGTCCTTAATGTACGAGGGTAGTGATTTGACAATGGGGGCCATGATTTTGTCTAAATAGCTAGAAATTAGTTCGGTAGGACAGCTACAAGCGGAAACAATGGGTCGGCCCGGATTGTTTGGTTTATGAATTTTAGGTTTGAAATAAACGCGTGAGGTTCTAGGAGTAGTGATGATGAGATTGTTGGCGGTAACTGGTAATTGTTGTTTAGTAATGAGGGCGACCGTTTTCGTGAACATCTCCGAGACGTTGAAAAAAATGACAAAGACGCATCCAAACCAGTCGCGCGCCATTTTAATCTTACTAACCATTCTAAACAACACATGACAATCTGCGGCGTTTCCCTACACCAGGGTAACACAGAAAGCCGTAAAAACCTAGAACAAAAAATCATCTTTCAAATCGGCACTCTCAAACCCCACGGAATCAACGAACGCTTTTCATTCAACTAATCTACATTTGTTTTTCACGTCACCAAATTTCCACCAATAGCGTAGCTCCACCGCTTACTATATAAAACCACACACTACCCACAATTCCTTGATTCGCTCCGACGAAGGGCTAGCGCTCGAAACGTCAGCTATTTGAATCTTTTTACGGTGGTCAATTTACCTTATCGACTCAGTCGATAAAACTAAATTCTCGTGTTTCATCCCCCCACCGACGCAGCACCACAGTTTCTCTAGAAACTAACCCCATTCATTTGGTACTGGTATATACTGTTGGTCAGCTTTTTGGTATAGGTAGTACAGTAAACTGTCTCTTAAAGTGCCTATCACCCCTAGAAAGTTATTTTCAGACTCAACTCTATGTACATCGAATAGTTGAATGGTAAAATATTTCTTGTTTTGAACGTCGTGTTAGTGAGTTATAGAGATTTGAATTTACAAAATGCTAATTAGATGACGTCAACCCGGGAATCATTTATTATACAACTACTTGTTTGCACCTCCAAGTAATATTTTTTTTACGAATCAATTGACTATCCACAGTTAATTTTTAGTATTTATCAAATTAATTATCCTCATACTGTAAACTGCGCATTGTAAATTGGCATAGAAATAATGGCAAATTCCCGGGTTGACGTCATCTAATTAGCATTTTGTAAATTCAAATCTCTATAACTCACTAACACGACGTTCAAAACAAGAAATATTTTACCATTCAACTATTCGATGTACATAGAGTTGATTCTGAAAATAACTTTCTAGGGGTGATAGGCACTTTGAGACAGACACACCTGTAAGGTGGACACCTGTGTAACACAGACATCAATACTATTATTGGCTGCTTTTGGCCAAATTTCAATTTTTTTGTTCCTCTGTAACTAAACTCTCTATAAGGCGGACACCTCTCTCCTGGGGGGGGGGGGGGGGGGGGGAACTCCCATATAAAAATGACGGGGGTGCTCATCGTACCTTTTAGGGTGCAAAATTGGTGGATTGGTCCCGCTTAGGGTGATGAATCTAAAAATGACCACCCTTGGAGTTATTGTGGTACCTTTCAGGGTACTGGAGAAAAAGTGACCAGAAATTGTCTTTATTATACATTAGTGTCACTAGCTCGATTTTGATTGGCTATAAGCACGCAGCTAATTATTGCTTGCTGTTTCTGTTATGTCATACCCACAGACAATGAATTTTATATATGTAGAAGTGACGTCATACCTACAGACAATAGTTTTATGCATGCAGAAGTGACGTAAGTTGTTTACTTACAAGTTGACTGCTGTGCATTGATCACTTTTTTGTGCGCGCTCTTGTCTTTACAAGTGCAGCTCGGGAATATGCATAATAAAACAATTATTGGATTCGGTTTTCGTATGATAGCGATAATTATCAAGGCCTCAGTTTGTGTTATCCGCCTCAGCCTTCAGCTTCGGCAGATAACACAAACTTTGGCCTTGATAATTATCGCTATCATGCTCAACCTCATCCAATAATTGTTAATTATCGCTATTAAAATTTTCAGGCTCAGTTAATTGGTGTTTATTATTGGTACCTCTTAAGGGGTAAAAATTTTCTTTGAGCCACGCCCACAAATGAGATTCTGGTACCTTTAAGACAAGCACCCCCATCATTTTTATATGGGCTGGTCCTGAGTCCTGAATATCTCCACAAAGTGAAATTCTTTTTATCAAACAACAAATAATTTGTTGTTTGATAAAACATGATGTCTTATGATGTCTTGTTGTTTGATAAAACATGATGTCTTATCATCTTTAATCAGTTTTCGTTTGAAAGGAAACTAGGAAAGATTTGGGCATCTGGCAAGGACTGGGACCTAAAATAAGTCTCCAGGCCCCTCCCAACCACCGGTGCTCTCCTCAGGCCCCTTTCATTTTTTGTTTGAAAGCTGGGTGAGGGAGAGCATATTAATCAAGCTTCATAATTGTTTTACAATACAGGATATCTGGACTACCCAGCCAATTGCTGCATTGCTGATGTTTGGTTTTCCCCTCCTTATCTTTGGATTTCTTTTTTATATGCTGTGCATTGCCGACCCTGGTCCTGAGGAAGAGTTTGATGAAGATGATGAGGATGTTGAGTTTATCGATGGTGATCAGGAAGAAAAAGAACTGAAAGAATCGGATGAGGAAGCTGAACCTGGGACAAAACCAAAAACAGATTGATCTTAACCTTCATATTCTAGGATAAAATATTTACACATGTACAAAAAACTTGGCTTCATATGCAGGAGCAGAGTTTGAATGGCGAGCACAAAGGGATGTCTGCATGGGAAGCTACAGAGAATTTCACTTTGGTGACTCGTGTTCTATTTTAAAATATTGTAGGAATCAACTCTTGTTTTCTAAACCTGCAAATCAGTGTTGATTGAAGTTAAGTTTTTGTTAGACTTTGGAAGTTGTGTAAATAAAGTATGGTTTGTTTATGGTGTACAGATCTAAAAACTTTTGTTCAAACCTAGCCTTGAATTAAAGCATTTTCCAGGCATTCAGATAGTGGTCAAAGTAAGGGGACGTATGTGCACCAGCTTACTTCTGACTGGCTTTTGTTGCAACTTGGTAATGAAAAATATTATTTCAACATTCACTTTTAAAAGATTGTAAAAATTAACAATTCACAGCCACAGGGTTTTTGTTAGAGCAGGGACACCAGGAACTTTACTCAGCTATTTCAATTCTTGTCCTGGCTATTTTTTAGGAAAATTTGTATGATATTTGAATAAAAGAACTGCTAAAGTTGACAGGCTAGTTGATCTTTATTACGAGTGAAATAAAACCGTGCTTCATTACAAATGCCTCTTTCATATCAGTTTAAACAGACATAAATTGGTCAGAAATGACTCAAAATGCACACTTTGGGCCTCAAAATGTCAAAAATGTTAAGACTGCCTGCCAATAAATGGTTCCTGTTATTCACAATTTGGTCCCTGTTATTGCAAACCTTGACAAAAACCCTGTAGCCACTAGCTGGTAACTGACCAGTAAGTTGGCAAACAAGCCCTGACTTTGTACATGTAAATTGTTAGTCAATTAACAAAATGTCAGTCTCCTATGCAGCCATTATTTGGGTTGCATCACAATGCCATTACAGCAGCATTAGGAGACTAAGGCCCAGTTTAAACGTCGAACTTCACATGTGCCAAATCTAATGCAAATGAGCAAGAACAATAGATTTTGCTCATTTGCATTAGGTTCGGCACATGTGAAGTTCAACGTTTGAACCGGGTCTTAATGAATATGGGTCGGTCTTGTACTTTCATTGAACCCTTTTGACTTTCAAGCTGCGAAGGATAGAGGTTACAATCTGAAATAACGACACAAGTTTGCAACAACTGAAGTTCAACATTTATTCACAGATTATTTCTTCTTCAGAGCATCTTGTTCAGCCTGCTCCCTGGCTCTCTTCTCTCTGATGCCGATCAGCCTGGCATTAGCACGTGCAATACGCATGCTCTTGAATACACTAGTATTCTTTTCCTCATCTGTGATCTTGCGAGCCTTGATTGGCAGGCGTGATGACTGGATAGGCATAACAGGACCCTGGAGTTGCACTGCATTGGACAATTCAGCAGCCTGAAAGTTGGAACAAAGAAGATAATTATTCTTTCATTCCAACTATAGCACACAGCTTTGGAGAAATCACCAAGGCTTGATCTGTATGAATGAAGTGCATTTTCCACATAATATTATTTATTCAAAAACTAGCTACAAGTGTCTATTGGACAACAAGACAAAATCCCAGGTAAAAGTTCAATTATGACATGCCATTTACATGTAAAGTATTTCCATGCGCAACCTTGAATTCAAAGCCAAAATGTGAGCTACACCTGTAATGTTGTTGCTTCTGACAAGAACAAGACTCAAAACAATATAGACAAAACTTTACCTCACTGTCTCCCTGCTTGGGCTTGCTAGCCTTTCTTGGGAAGACAATCAGTTTGCTTTTGTACTCCTTCAGCCTTTGAACATTAGCCTGCAGGGATTCGGCTGACCTGTTTTTTCTCCTGTGGTCAACTGAAATACCAATGGTGGGAGCAACTTTGCGTGAGATGCCTGCAGCCTGAAATAAAAACATAAGGTGTCATGTAAATAAGTAATGTTCTGGACAACTGGACAGGACTTTTTTCAAGCCCTGGATTATAGAGCTATACCTTTCAGTAAAGCTGGTCTACAATAACGACAAATAAAATGGTTTGTCCCTCTTCCCTTCCCCCCCCCCCCCCCCCCCCCCAGTAAAAAAAAAAAGAAGCCCACCTTCAGTTCTTCCAGAGTAAAGCCTCGTCCAGCCCTAATCTTGGTATTGTACTTAAAAGTAGGACAACGGACAATTGGCCGAAGAGCACCAGCAACTGGTCTGGGAGCAACCTGCAGAGCCCTTTTAGTACGAGCAATACGCCTGGTCTTTTTGCGTCCTGGCTGATCAAACCACGTCCTTACATAGTTCTGCCACTCCTTGTGGAAATGGTTGTTGTGGATCATATTGTTGTGTTTTGGAGCCATGGTGGCAAGGTTGTGGTTTTAAACCTACAAGTAATACAGTTGTAATATTAAAGTTTGTTGTTTCAGTGTCATCATTAGACTCTTTCTGATGTCAAATTCAAGATAATTCATGTAACGGACCAATCTGAATCACTAATACAAGTGCCATGTTCCCTTCCTTAACATTCAGTCTCTAACACAAGTGCCATGTTCCCTTCCTTAACATTCAGTCTCTAACACAAGTGCCATGTTCCCTTCCTTAAAGTGCCTATGAAATGAATTTTTTTTCTTCGTTTTTCATTAGTTTATTATGTCCAAAGAACGAAAACAATAATCATTTCCCGAGGAAAAGAAAGAAAATCGGTTTTTTTAGCCCCTCGAAGATGCGTCACTTCGGTTGAAAAGTGGCTCCAATTTTTGGAGAGCCTGGGGGCGAGTGGGCGTGCGTGATGACGTAAATTACGTAAATAGTATGACACATTGGTTTGTTTACGCTATAATTCCCTTGGAATCCTTTAGCGTGATGGTCATTTTGCCAACGTTTTTGGCTGTACAAATGTCAGACAGCGCCTAATTTGTTTCTTTACAGTCCTCTGAAGGTGAAGAGGATCAGTTTCGGATCACTCTTGATCAACTGAAATGATCGTGTCCACTGTAGTTTTGCCGTAGCGAGACGAACCGACTGTGCCGCTTGAGCGAAGTAAGTGAACATGAATAAGACGGACTTTGATCATTTAGATTATTGAACGTGAAAGGTATACATTTCAGTAGCACAGCGTCTCAGTGGTTCGCCAGTTGAGTTGTAAGCTTATTGAACGCAGAGGCGTTTTTGTTATTTCTTTTTAGTGGCTCGTTGACTAGCGTTTATCGAACGCGAACGATATATTTGTAGTACAAACAATCATGATATTAGCGCATTAGCGACTCGGCCGTTCTTCTCTGAAGTTCATTGATCGCGCGTGGAGGTTATGAACTAATTTTATCGGCTTGGCAATTCGCTCGTCTACTTAAAGTTCTTTTTTCAATGCGAAGGATATGTCTTGGCGGCTTGCTAGTTGAAATTTTCTAAATTATACTGATATGTTATGCATATCCGAGGTGGTGTTTTTCAGGCGGCTTGCTGAATTGAATGTGAATGGTGTATTTTTAGCGGCAAGGTGCCTTGATAGCGTATTTTTTTATTTATTTATTCAAAATGTTTGAACTCAAGTATATACGTAATAATTATGCTTCTTAGTTCAGTGTCTTGCCAGCGATTGATCGTTTCTGAAAATTTTAACCACTTGGCGGCTTGTAAGTGAGTTCAAAGTATTGTGTTTACATTTATGTCTGATTTATATTTCATTGTATAAAAATTGATCTGATCGAACACGCAATGATTCAGCGATGTATTTTGTTTCGAATAGTCTTACGCATTTGTACGTGTAGATTTTTGATAGATGTTCCGTAGAATAGACGCCTTCCAGTGAACACTTGCGTCGCTGCACTTTGAATTTTATAATTCGGAATACCGTATAAACATTTATATTACTCGCCAGTCAGTGCCGATCGAGTCAGTATATTTTTGTAGGCCTCACTGACTTCGACGGCTCTCCAGTCGAGCCGAGGCTTGAAGGAACTTCCAAACAGGATATGGATTGGAAAAATTATGCTTGATTAAACGGCCTCACCGGCCGGAATGTTATTTTCTTTTGCAAAATAATATTAATCTTAACAATAAGCGCTTTCATTGAAAACAACATCGCTTGACGTACCCTTTCCGATGTCGACGAACAAATTTCGTGTATTTCGCCGGCCTATTTTCCTCTGGAGCAAAATAAAGCTTTGTTACACCCTCTGTTATCGAAGAATTCTAATATCTCGTATGTTTGAGGCCGCTCGCCACATAATATTGGTCCACCTCTAGCGACGTCTCTTGTCAGCTCTCTTGTTCTCTATATTCCCGCAGCAGTTTGTAAAACTATTTACGTCACAGTGTAATATGACACTGGTTTTGGCCGCGCACAAATTGGAGCCACTTTTTAGCGCCAACAACCTAACTTTGAGACCATAAAAAAAGCATTTCGCATCGTCCCTAACACTTTAAACCTTTTATTCCAAGGTCTAAAAAGGTGAAACTTTCGATACATCAAAAAATAAATTTCATTTCATAGGCACTTTAACATTCAGTCTCTAACACAAGTGCCATGTTCCCTTCCTTAACATTCAGTCTCTAACACAAGTGCCATGTTCCCTTCCTTAACATTCAGTCTTTAGTGTAACTTATCGACTGTAAACAGGAAAATTGCTGGGTGATGTAACAGCTCTCGAAGGTCTCACACCATTAGTTTGATACCCTTTGAGAGAACAATAGAACAAACAACACAACAATGGACCCTGGCCCTAAAAACAATAGAGGTGCACCTCATCCAGGTCGAATGAAATTAGATGTCTCGAAGAGATGCAGGCCTACTGAGCTGCTACACAACCAAAATCGCTGGCTAACGGCACATATTGTGAGAGCTGCTTACAAATAGTAATTTAACAAAAACGCAAGATTTGCGTTGCTTATGACTCATTTAATAGGGCCAGTTAACTAAAAAAACACATATTTCACACACAAACTGATGACACTGTGATGCAAGAACTGTGAGCACAGTATTCCTCGCATACTAAAATGTTTAGACATTCCCTGACACCTGGGCCCGATTGTTCGAAAGCCGATTAACGCTAATCCAGAATTAAAAGTTAACCCAGGATTTCATTTCTCTTGTTTAAAAATGTTTTCAAAAGCTTATTTTTAGTTAGAAGTGAAGACAAGTCAAAGTCGAAACTGAAGGGCAGAAAACCTTTGAAAATTTTTTTCATTGAGTAGCTATTAAACTGGAATAAAAATTGATGCTAATCCTGGGTTAGCTTAATCGTGCTTTGAACAACCTGGCCCTGAAGAACATTTTGTACATTGTACAAATGTGTGAGTTAAATGAGCAATACTGGCTGGTGAAACACAGCTTCATGTTAAAACAGGGGAATAACAGAGACAGAGCAAGTAAACATCTGCATTACTTATGACCACCACAGATGCTAGAACTTACAGCTGCTATAGAATCAGCCTCGAGCAACTTAAAAGTTCTAACATTTGCGTGAGATCATTACTCTATAATTACTTAGCTTCTGATCAAAGTTATACGTATGATTCAGCTTCGCAATCCTTATTACAAAAGGTTTTTACTTCTACTCATCACACTCACGTGAGCATTCGAATGTTCTGCGACCTCCAGAAAGCTGGACAATGTTTTGAATTGTCTTGTAGTTACAAAAATGTAGTTAATTCATAACGAGATCAATTTCTATAGAAACTGTGTGATATACTTTCCACATTATCATAATGGCCACCAAAACAAGAACTATGGATAACATTATGATTTAGTTCAGAAAGCAACTTATCTAACAAGTGTTCGAGCTGATTAATGATTTGGCGACTACTAAAATAAATTTGCCATATCTTCACCAAAGATGATCCATTTAGATAGTTTATTTTTCAACAAAATATTCTACACCGTTCGCATCGTCTGAGAGTAGAGTGGGATAAAATCATAGCACCTGAATTATTCGATAAAATGAGTCACTTTCTGCGTGAACGAATCATCTCAAAATCAATGTAGCTCAAAAGTTTAGAATGAAATAAAACGATGCACGAGAAATGCGATGGATTATTTCACGACACTGACCTTACAACCAAAAGTTTACCACAACGCAAGGAAAGAGAACGAGAAAAGGATGAACCAGGTGCATTGTGGGACAGCTGTTAGCGGCCAGCGGTAGTTTTCATCGATACAAAAAATTTCCGAACTTGGAATCGACAATCACATGTGGTTTATAGTTCTATTTTATTCGTTGTAAATGTTATCCGATTAATATCTTTATTGCAGTAATATGTCTGGACAGAAAGTAAAAAATGCCTCAAAAGATGGCGCTGCAGCAAATGGGTCTGTATCCGCAACAATGAAGAAAGCTTTCAAGTCAAATTCTACCTGGGAAGAGAAGGTACTGCAGGCTGCATATATACATTGTATATGCAAGTTCATGCACGAATTTGTAATTTCAAAGCTAATAATTATATATAAAGTAGCAGCGTAAACGGGAAATTTATAGCAGAAATTAACTGGCTTCTTTCTCTTGATCCTTAATTAATTTTATAAAGTGGTCTCGTTGACTTTGATTCGTCACTTTCAATAGATTTATAACTAATATTAAATTAAGGCTTCCGCCTATTTTAATACAACCGGTATAAGCGCTTATATTCATACCTGATCGAAAGTTCAAAGTTTCTCGTTTTCTTATTATACACTCAGTGAATTTTAGCCGTTGAATGATTATACTACTGAACGTGATCAAGAGAAGGGTGTCGGACAAGCCACAAACCTTGTTGTAGAGCCCCAGATCCTCTATTCACAGTTCAATTCAGTGTGCTGGGGGTACCATTGAGTCACGCAATGATTAAAAAATACTTAGCATCCTGGGGGGATGTCCTCAGGGACACAGGCAGGTCTTCCACAGTGTATATTTGCATTCATGCTATAGTGCTAGTTTATAGTCCATGAATAAAAGGTAATAATTATTATAAATCACATTTCCGTAAATAAAATGAGAGTCCAGGGATAGATCCTGTACAGATGATCACAGATTGTCAAAGCAGATAGGAAACAGGGTGTCACACTAGTGTTGAGAGCACTCACCTCCCATCAATGTGGCTTTGGTTCAAATGTCAGATTCAATTATATAAAGGTTGAGTTTGTTGTTCATTCTCGATCCTTGTCCCAAAGGTTTTTCTCTAAGTACTGTTTGTGGAATTAACATGTCGTGAAAATTTCATGTATTTAGGTAGCTATATGTGGCAGCTATTTTGTAATGATGTACTTTCTTTTTTTGTCATTAGGATGAATTCCTTGATGTAATTTACTGGTTTAGACAAGTTTTAGCAATTCTATTAGGCATTATCTGGGGTATTCTGCCTTTGAAAGGGATCCTTGCTATTGGGCTGTAAGTATCCTGTGTGTACAGTGTGCTTATAATATTTTATACAATGAACTGAACCCTACACACTCTGTGATTGGTCGTTGCCTATGATCTATCAGAGTACAGACCCACGTCTGACGTCATGGACAAAAAGTTTGCTTTGTTTTGTCCAACATGGCGCACAGTTTTGAAAATGTTTGGTGAGATTATTCTGGATTAAGCAAGTGAAAGCCTCAAAAAATGTTTAGCAGGAGCTGTTTACAAGCAAGAAAAAGAAGAAACCAAGACGAAAAGTGTTCTTGGCGACTTGAAAAATACCTAAACTGGAACAAATCTTCGAACAGTCAAGCGCTATGAGGAAAGTTCGTAATTTTGCTATAATTTTTACTTTTCTGTTGATTGTATAAAACAAATAGATTCCGTTTGGCCATGTGTCTGTTCAGTTATAGATTATACAGAAGACGTTGAAATGTGTTAAAAACATCAGTGACACACTCGCCTGCGGCTCGTGTGCCACTTTTTTGTTCTTACCACATTTTGATGTCATCTTTGATCTATAACTGAACAGACACATGGCCAAACTGAATGTATTTGTTAATTAGATAACTCTGAGGAGCGAGAGCTATAAACAATACTACTTGATGTACTTATTGGCTGAGTAGGAGAAATATGAGAAATATGAGAAATTTGTGTCTAGAGGATCACATCTGTGACCATATTCTTTTTCTTCATCGACTTAGCTTTATGAATGTGAATATATGAAAATCATATATTTGAACTGCGGATAAACATGAGTGAAATTTGTGATCCTCACAGTTTGCTCTCAACTTAAGCAGTTGAAAAAGCAACCTGAAAAAATAGGATAGATGGTCAATTGTGAATTTTTCATGTTGCTTTTTCAACTGCTTAAGTTGAGAGCACACTGCAAAGATCACTATCATTGGGTATATTACAAAATCACAACTGACCATCTATCCATGTGGCTTGATAGCTCAGTGGATTGAGCATTGCACTGGTATCGCAAGGTCATGGGTTTGAATCCCGTTCAAGCCTGAATTTGTTTCAGGTTGCTTTTTCAACTGCTTAAGTTGAGAGCACACAGTGAGGATCACAAATTTCACTCGACTTAGCTTTATTGAGAAACATTAAATTTTGTTGTATTTCTGTTTGCAGATTTGCTCTGATAAATGCTGGTGTTTTGTATATATATTTTACAAACTTTCAAAAGATTGACGAAGAAGAGTATGGTGGGCCATGGGAACTGACAAAAGAAGGTTTTATGACTTCATTTGCATTATTTTTGGTAAGTTTTAGACAACTATGTTTGTAGGTTGTGTTTGGCGAATTTACGTAACATTATAATACCATTAAAACCCAAAAAGTTTGGATGCATTTAATTTTGGACAAAAACTGGAATAAAAATGGACCATTTCATTTGAAACTAGAAAACAAATTTCTAGACATCTTACTTTAGCATTGTTTCTTCATTTTGTTACAGCAAGTGTAAATTATTAGTTGTTAACTTTTACATAAATTTTTAAATGGCTTTATTGTGTTTTGTTTATCTTTTCCTTTAAGGTGATCTGGATTATATTCTACTCTGCAGTACATTTTCCATAACATCATCACAAGTTGTAAAATAATAATAATGATATTCCATCAAACAACTGAGCTGAAGACAAAAGCCAGCTAAAAGGACTGACATCATCGGTCATCATTACTACATCAACATCATCGTCGTCATGAACATCACCATCACTATCATCACAATCATCATCGCCACTATCATCATCATCATCATCATCATCGTCGTCACAAGCATTAGCGGTAATGACAACAACAAACTCAACATTTACACTGTTAGTGGGTGCATCTGTCACCCTTCTTTGCCAAGAGGACAAGAAAATGTTTGACTACATACCTCTTATAATCTTCTATTGAGTAATTTTGGCCATTTGTTTGATCAAACATTTTCAACTAAAGAAATACAGCAGTGTCACATTGGCTTCTTGACCACTCTACTCAGAAAATTGTGACCAAACTCCTTTAATTAATATACCTACAGAACTGAAGTTTGTTTATTTCAGAAGGTTCTACAAGTTAGTTTTCACCTAATTAAAGTAATGCTTTCATTTTTTTTACAGTTATTAAAGCTCTCATAAACAACCTTCTCGGAGATTTTAAAAACTTGGTCAAAGCTAGAACTGGTCGCTTACAAGAGCTTTCTAAATTACAATATTTTTCTGAAAATTTTAGTTACAGGGTTTCATGAGGATGGCTTAGAAAAGCTGGTCAATTTTTGTTGCTTAAAAAAATCACATGGTCACAAAAGTTTAATTGTTGGCTGTAAGATCACTCAAGATCAGTAATTTTGAATTTGAGATGAATGATTTATTTTAAAGTGCACATGAAGTGAAATTTCACCACCATTTTTTTTTTTGGTAATCTGAAAATAGGTGTTTTAAGAATTATTTTGATGGGAAAATAAGTCACTTGAAGTGGCGGGAACATATTTTAACAAGCGACGCAAGTTGGGCATATTAGACAAGGACCTGGGTTCTAGTGACGTCATTAGTGTGTTTACAACTGAGCGCATCACTCGTTTTACGGTGGAGTTTTGGCAACTTGTGGAAGGATTATTTTGATTAAATATGGCTGAAAGCAACATGTATTTTAGCCACGGGTTTGTCCCTTCCTTTGTTATGTTTTGTTGTGATCAAACACACAAATGACGTCACAAATACCTTTTTGGCCGTGCTGAAACTGTCGCAAATTTCAGGCCCCAGCGGGGGTTTTCAAACTGCTAAAAATAGTGGATCCTCTTCATGCAAAAGAGAAAAACGATTGAAAATGAAATGAAGGTGATATAAACAACATAAAACCCTAAAACAAAATGTAGTGAAATTTCACTTCAGTGCACTTTAAAGGAACACTGTCACAGATTCACACACGCAGACCAGGCTCACTTCTAATATCCTTCAAATATCCTTTTCCATCCCGATATTTTTCAAATATCTTTTCTGTCCCAAGTTTATTAGTTTTCCACTGGGACTACCGCCACTAGTCGACGCCATTTTGAAATACTATTGACACTTCAACTTGGAAAATTCAGGCTGAACTTTTCAAGTTTTTGATTCGAGAAACTGGTGCAGGCGCCATCATAACAGTGGCCCTTTAACTCACAGGCACCTCTTCGTATAATGCCCATTGGATCCTAAAAAATGGTGTATAACTTGAACATGGATCAACAGTATTCCCAGGAAAATGGTATTATCTGAGGCTGGCATTAACGTAGTTTAGCATTACTACCAATCTTGTGTTTGATATTATGCAGTCAACAAAATTGTGATCATGTGATTGAATTCAAACTGTGGATTGAGACCAATGACAGTTGGTGTGTGAAATGGACTGATTTTCAAGCCACCGGGATCAAAGGATGCCTGTGATCAAAGTAATAAGTAATAAACTATTACCTTTCTCAATTCTCTTGTATTGTTTTATCTTGTCTTTCCATGTAGCTCTTCTGTTTTCCATGACTAATAATGTACGTTTTTAACCCTTTAACACCCAAGAGTGCCAAGAATCAAAATTCAAGAAAAATTTTTCATTTTGTAAAATATTGGAAAACAAATGGTACCATGCAAAAGTACTGCTAAAGAGGTTTCATTTGAATGGTCGCACCATTGGATTTGCTTAAATTTTCTTCGCGTACCTTCTTGCGCACAACTTTTTTCTCTCAAATTTCTTTTGCAGGATTTTTTTTTTTTGGTAATTGCGCACCCCCCACCACAAAAATTAAATGGTCCGTCCCTTAAGAGAGGGGTCTGTTTAACGGGAGGTTAAAAATGTAGTGTTTGTTTGTAAGTGTCCGCTTATATATGGAAGGTATCTGCCTATTGGAAGTGTACATTAGCGGAGGTTTGACTGTATAAGCATGGCAGTGGTTTGGAGACTTATCAAAGTAAGCATAGATTCTGCCAATTTTCATTCCTTCGTTTTTTTCAACCTCATTCCCAGTGTCTTTCTTCTTCCCACCCCCTGGAGCCTGGAGCTAGTCATGGAGCTACAGGGGGTGAAGAGGAGAGAGGACCTGGGAATGAGGTTGTCTATATCAAACACTCGTTTTTTCAACCCATTAGCAGTGTTTGGAAATCCTGATGAAACTTATTTTTTAACACTCTTCCTTGTGTTTGATATATTACTTTCATACTAAGTGCTTTAAGTAATATATCAAACACGAGGAAGAGTGTTTTATCGAGATTTCCAAACACCGAGAAGTGGGTGGAAAAAACGACGCACAGCCAAGTTTTTTTAACCTACCTCTCAGTGTTTGGATACCTGATGACACACTCTTTCGAGTGTTTGATGTAGCTTCTCAAACTGATCTTTAAATACTGAGAAAATGAAGGAATAAAATGGCCAGTTTTCCAAACCTCTGTCACTCTCATGATTTTCTGTGTTCAAATTTGATAAACTATTGATAAGTTTGAGAAGCAAACTTTTGTAAATCACAGTTTATTGCTGCCGGCAGGCAGTCTACTGTTAAATCGTGTAGAATCGAGAATAATTTGTCTTTCTGTCTGTCTCGGTTTTCTGAAAGTAACAATGAATTGTTTGAGAACCAATCAAGGGCAAAGAAGATCTACTACGAAACCGTCGGCGCAGTCTCGGAAGAGCCTCGGCATCCAATCAAAACAAAGTGATGACAAGCCGACTCGAGCATGCCATTTTCGACTGGTTTTCAGTCAAGTTTTTTCTGCTATCCTTTCGACTTGGTATCTGTGGATCAGACGCTGTGGGAGCGTATACTTGGGCGTCGTTATATTAGGCATATTGGAAAATAAATGTCTTGCATTGGGAATCTGCATTAGCGTCTGCATGCACGTTATTTCACGGTTTGATGATAGGGAGTATTGTAATAGTGGGAGCAGTCTAACAAAGAAACGCGTTAATCTTCTAAGGGCCCGATTATATGAGCCGGGCTGGCCCGGTTAGCCGAGATGGCCCATTTTGCCGAGATGACTTTCAGCCCGGTATTACATGAAGCGAGCCAGCCCGGGCGACAATTAAATTTAGCATCAACGGTTTTGACCTAAAGTTGTTGTTTTGAAAATGGCGCAAAGCGTAGAATGTTTCAATTAAGGATTTTTTCTGCATTTTAGCTCATTTACTTCGTGCTTACGCACTCTTGTGTAACTCTTTATCGTTTAAAGAGAAAAAGGGCCATTTACAGACGAGCAGGTTTGCTCAGAGGCAAATTTTTGTGCTGTTCCGGTAAGCCGGGCTGGCCCGGTAAACGCGATTACATGGAAAATTTTAAGCCCGGTTAGCCGGGATCCCGGCATCGCGATACCGGGATCCCGGCTAACCGGGCTGGCCCGGTTGTCATATAATCGCAAAGTTGATTTTTGTTGCGTTTAACAGGCGTGCTGAGATCTCGGCAAACCGGGCCAGCTCGGCTAACCGGGCCAGCCGAGCTGGCCCGGTTTGCCGAGATCTCAGCACGCCTGTTAAACGCAACAAAAATCAACTTTGCGATTATATGACAACCGGGCCAGCCCGGTTAGCCGGGATCCCGGTATCGCGATGCCGGGATCCCGGCTAACCGGGCTGAAAATTTTCCATGTAATCGCGTTCACCGGGGCAGCCCGGCTTACCGGAACAGCACAAAAATTTGCCTCTGAGCAAACCTGCTCGCCTGTAAATGGCCTTTTTTCTCTTTAAACGATTAAGAGTTACACAAGAGTGCGTAAGCACGAAGTAAATGAGCTAAAATGCAGAAAAAATCCTTAATTGAAACATTCTACGCTTTGCGCTATTTTCAAAACAACAACTTTAAGCCAAAACCGTTTATGCTAAATTTAGTTGTCGCCCGGGCTGGCTCGCTTCATGTAATACAGGGCTGAAAGTCATCTCGGCAAAATGGGCCATTTCGGCTAACCGGGCCAGCCCGGCTCATGTAATCGGGCCCTAAAACAAGAAGACACAGCACACTTAGCGTGCGAGATCGCACGCAAATCAGTATTAAAATAGCGTGTCCATTGTGTCAAAAAACTAGTACTGAAAAATAACGGGCTAGAATTTTCAGCCCGGTCAAACAGGCTGAAATTCACCATGTAATCGCATCAGAATTTTAGCCCGGGTCCCGGGCTGAAAAGTGAATTTGGGCATGCACAGTCGAATCTTCGACGCATTTTGATTCTCGTTATCAATCTTCCCATTCTCGTCCCCAGAGCCTTCGTTTCGTTTGGTCAGATATAAAAGGACCGTTACATATAAAACTTTTGAAATATGACATAACAGAATAACAGAAAATGATTGGTAAGAAAAAAGCGAAATGTCATCACGTCTATTTATACAATGAGGATCAAGTGTCATCGCTCTATCTATAAGATGGGCCGCCTCGCGTGCCTTTCTGACTGAGTCGCGGTTGTTGTGGATGAGTTCAAAGGGAATGAGGAGGATGTCGTTGATAGAGTGGTCAGGTTGGTTAAAATGTATGACACTTTAAAATTGTAAATCTAAAAACATTTGTTTTACGAAGTTTTACATGTAACGGTCCTTTTATATCTGTATTTTTTGTTTTTTAGCCCCCGTAGAAGGTTTGTTTTACAAACCGAAATATCAGGAAAATATATTCAACTGTTTTTTTTTAGCTGTTTTCTTACTAATCATTTTCTGTCAGTTCTGTTATGTCATATTTCAAAAGTTTTACATGTAACGGTCCTTTTATATCTGTATTCATTTTTGTTTTTTAGCCCCGTAGAAGGTTTGTTTTACAAACCGAAATATCGGGCAAACTATATACAACTGTTTTTTTTTTAGCTTTTTTCTTACCAATCATTTTCTGTCAGTTCTGTTATGTCATATTTCAAAAGTTTTACATGTAACGGTCCTTTTATATCTGTATTCATTTTTGTTTTTTAGCCCCGTAGAAGGTTTGTTTTACAAACCGAAATATCGGACAAATACATTCAACTGTTTGTGTTTTTTTTTTATTTCACTTCTGTCTCAATCTCTTCTCCTTGCCGTAAGAATCAGTTTGCCGTTTTTACCTATACTTTTTCAAGATTTTTACTGATCCAGGTCTACGATAGATCCGGCACTCTTCAATTCATTGGTTTGTCGTTGTGGTTTTGCCGTTATTATATAGTCTATGAATGTAGAACTATTTTCTCTGCCTGTCCCATAAGACCATTTTTGGAAAACTTTAATTTTTCAAAAGTCTATTCTCACATTAATTTGTGGCGGGAAATAAATTGAACGAAGTGAAGATTTATTTTTCGCGGGAGGAGAGGGTTTGTGGGACGAGATCACGTGTTTCCGTTCACCAGTTCTTTGTTTGCAAATGAGTTGAAAGTGACTTTATAATTTTGGAATTTGATTGAACGGAAATATAAACACGCTGCGAGACAGCCGAGTAGTATTTATAGTTGATATCTGAGTTGATATGTTTGATTTGTAAAACTTGCTCAATTTATTTGAAACAAACTTTGTCGAATGAGAAACGACCGGCGTTATGGCGGCTGAACTTGAAATGGCAGTGAGCGGTGATTCGGCTTCTCTCAAGACGAAGCTCGCGAACTCTATCCCGATGGTAAGTTTCTAGCTTAACGGAAGGTTATTCCATTCAACGAAACAGTCGAATGAATCGGATAATTTTAAGGTTATCTAGATTACTGTATCAATAAGCCCAATATCTTCGGCGGTATGGTTTCACGATATTAAAAAAACAACAAAGACCCTCGAAGCTAAGTAAGTATTAAAATCTCACCGCATTTTATGCATCACTTGAATTGATCGAATATCGCTCATTTGCGTCTTTCATCACGAAACCTTTTAATAGAGCCGATATTGGCTTCTCATATCGGTGTTCTCTTCATTTGGGTTCAGTGAAGTGTTTACTAGTAAGCTTAAATATATTATTTGTTTATTGGGGTTAATTAACTGTTCAATGTTGGGCCTAATCTGTTATTCTAACTTTCAACTCGATTTTCACCTAAAGGACGACGGCGAATTTGGCGCTCGTCAGACTTCAGCTCGATGGAAACTTCAACACAAGAGACAAGTTTTAAATCATAAAATATTTCGACAGACCAAATTGCGGGACGGAGCAGAAAATTTGATGAAAGCTCTCAGGTTAGTTTTCATCCGCAATATTGAAATTTTACCAAAATCGAGTTAATAAAGTTAAACAGGTATTAGATTTTGCTTTTGGTCCCTCTGTATTTATTAAAAACCACAGGAAATGCTAGAACTTTCTTGTCCGCTTTTACGCTTAACTTGAATGAATCTTTTTTATATAAAAATAAACTTCAAAAATAAGCCGTCTTATAAATGAAATTAGTATAATTTAATATATTCACGATTTAAACATTGATACACAACATTAATATTTTTGTTGTACCAGTGTTGATTGCTTCACAATTATTATTGTTTTTTTACAAAAAATGCTTTTCTTTCAAAATTTACACTGTTCAACCATGCATGCAATTTCATACTATAGTCCCCTTTAAAAGTGTGTGCATCCATCCAGGATAAAACTCGCGGCATTATAAATATCATGTAGTGGTTAGCACCTTGGACTTGAGATTACTGTGCCTTTCAATAACATGCGGAATTTGAAATTCAAATCTCCACAAACGGTTGAGTTATTCCCTGCCGTCAATCATAATTAATTCGAAAGCCAACGGACCATGTAAAAAAGAAACAAACAAAATGGATTGAAATCTACCAATCATAATGCACGGACGTGACCTTTTGAACTCATTGAAGTGAAAATCTGTTTCCTGAGAGGTGATTGACAGCAGTGTAAAACGCAACCGTTGCTGGTGATTTGAATTTCAGATTCCACGTGTTATTGAAAAGTGCAATAATGAAGGTGGGTGGTTCAAGACCTGATCTCTACCGTCATGTTTTTTTTTACTTAGCCAAGAAACTTTGCTCCACACTGTACATGTCTTTCTCCACTAGGTGTTTAAATGGGTACCCGCAACATTTGAAGGGCCGAGAGCATGTCCAGCCTATATGACTTTTTAGGCCTTTTTCTATTTTTTCTCGCTCAGAATAGCTCAGAATAGCCTCATTTTATCGTACAACGAATAATATCACAAGCCCTTGTCGAATTTGCACTAACCCTAAGGAATTTGACCAATTTACCTGAAAAAAGCAGAGTTCTGGCCCTCCAGTGCTTTGACGGTACATTCAGAGCGTAATTTCGAAGCCATTTGAAAGCAGTTTGGCCGTGAGAATACGCGACTGCAATACTTCTGACCAGTGCCAACAACTAAACGAAAATACCGTTATTTACGCACGCCTGGCTCGCTTATCTATCGTGAGCTCACTGCGGCAACACATCGCCTCTGTAGCGTGTGTGTAAGCCAACGTGTATGAGGCCCGTCCGGTGATTGAAAGACATCATTAAGTCCGGAAATCCTTGAGTCTCTAGCACTTCTCAAAGAAACGAGTCGTGTTTCTTGTCCTTCCTTGTGTCTGAAGCGCCATTTAGCGCTCGAGGTGAAAAACGGACCTTGGTCGGGAAGACGAGCCGGCGGGAAAGTCTGGAATCACTTCGGATCAGAAAAGGGGCAGCGTTGAGAGTTGTGGGCCATTTCCCATCCCGTGCCGTGGTCGAAATGCCCGATATCCGAAGTGCTTTGAGACTTATAGTATTTTGCAATAACTTTGGGGTGGGAACTCCATTTCGGTTTTGTTGTAGGATTTCCCGACATGCTTTGCGACAGTGGTAGATGGGTCCGCTGTGCGTGGTCGGGCACTTGAAATACAGCTTTGAGCAGCTCGAAGTGAGTTGTTGCTGGCCGGCGGGAAGACGTTTCGCATTTGGAGTCTTTAATGCAACATTAAATTCGATCTAAAAGGATTTTGAAATCGAGATGCGCGTTTTGATGCGTATCAACCTTTTAATAATAAAACTTAGGCTGAAGTGAGCATGTGTTCGTCTGTGGTCTAGTGGTTTGGTCGGGGATTTGCGCTCGGACGGCTCCGGGTTCGAATCACGCTCGGCCTCATTTTTTTTTTTTTTTTTTTTTTTTTTTCTTTCTTTCTTCGAACTGGACATTATGAAAGTGATTTACTTTTTTTGCGTTCGTCAAAATTTCTAACGTTTAATTTTACAAAAATATCGAACCGTGTCAGTGCGAAAACAGAAGCTTACCGCAATATTGCGTTACAATAGGAGCCTTTGATTGATTGATTTTTTTTTTTTGAATACGGTATTTCTCGAAAACGACGGAAAAAACAACGGAAAAAAATTCGGAACAATGTTTTGCAACTAATTTCTAGTTCACATGCCAAAATTGGACAAATCTGAGCAAGAAAAAATAAAAAAGGCCTAAAAAGTCATATAGGCTGGACATGCTCTCGGCCCTTCATATCTAAGCACACTAATCTGCTAATCTAATTATCTAAAGTTATTGTTATTCATAAAAGAAATCCCAAGGGGCATCTAGTACGGCAAAGACAAAATGCTGCAGGGTTTGTTTGAAAGGAACAACTTGTCATGAGCGGTTTAAAAGCAGTGAAACGAACAACCCGAATGCTTTAAAAGCAGTAAAGCGAAAAACTTGCGATTTTTGCGAGTTTCGCGAGTTTCTATTAAGTGAAACAAGCAACTAAAGCGGTTCAGCCGCAGTGAAATGAACAACTGGAGAGGTTTAAAAGCAGCGAAACAAACAACTTATGCTTTTTGCGAGAAACTTGGCTGTTTAGAGGCAGTAAAACAAACATCTTGTGAATTTTTCAAGTGAAACGAACAACTTGAGTTGATTAAAAGCAGTGAAGCGAATAACTTGCGGTTTCGGGATTGCTGTTATGAATAATAATGACTTTAAATAATTAGATTAGCAGATTAGTGTGTTTAGATAATTATCTAAACACACTAATCTGCTAATCTAATTATTTAAAGTCATTATTATTCATAACAGCAATCCCGAAACCGCAAGTTATTCGCTTCACTGCTTTTAATCAACTCAAGTTGTTCGTTTCACTTGAAAAATTCACAAGATGTTTGTTTTACTGCCTCTAAACAGCCAAGTTTCTCGCAAAAAGCATAAGTTGTTTGTTTCGCTGCTTTTAAACCTCTCCAGTTGTTCATTTCACTGCGGCTGAACCGCTTTAGTTGCTTGTTTCACTTAATAGAAACTCGCGAAACTCGCAAAAATCGCAAGTTTTTCGCTTTACTGCTTTTAAAGCATTCGGGTTGTTCGTTTCACTGCTTTTAAACCGCTCATGACAAGTTGTTCCTTTCAAACAAACCCTGCAGCATTTTGTCTTTGCCGTACTAGATGCCCCTTGGGATTTCTTTTATGAATAACAATAACTTTAGATAATTAGATTAGCAGATTAGTGTGCTTAGATATGAAGGGCCGAGAGCATGTCCAGCCTATATGACTTTTTAGGCCTTTTTTATTTTTTCTTGCTCAGATTTGTCCAATTTTGGCATGTGAACTAGAAATTAGTTGCAAAACATTGTTCCGAATTTTTTTCCGTTGTTTTTTCCGTCGTTTTCGAGAAATACCGTATTCAAAAAAAAAAAATCAATCAATCAAAGGCTCCTATTGTAACGCAATATTGCGGTAAGCTTCTGTTTTCGCACTGACACGGTTCGATATTTTTGTAAAATTAAACGTTAGAAATTTTGACGAACGCAAAAAAAGTAAATCACTTTCATAATGTCCAGTTCGAAGAAAGAAAGAAAAAAAAAAAAAAAAAAAAAAAAAATGAGGCCGAGCGTGATTCGAACCCGGAGCCGTCCGAGCGCAAATCCCCGACCAAACCACTAGACCACAGACGAACACATGCTCACTTCAGCCTAAGTTTTATTATTAAAAGGTTGATACGCATCAAAACGCGCATCTCGATTTCAAAATCCTTTTAGATCGAATTTAATGTTGCATTAAAGACTCCAAATGCGAAACGTCTTCCCGCCGGCCAGCAACAACTCACTTCGAGCTGCTCAAAGCTGTATTTCAAGTGCCCGACCACGCACAGCGGACCCATCTACCACTGTCGCAAAGCATGTCGGGAAATCCTACAACAAAACCGAAATGGAGTTCCCACCCCAAAGTTATTGCAAAATACTATAAGTCTCAAAGCACTTCGGATATCGGGCATTTCGACCACGGCACGGGATGGGAAATGGCCCACAACTCTCAACGCTGCCCCTTTTCTGATCCGAAGTGATTCCAGACTTTCCCGCCGGCTCGTCTTCCCGACCAAGGTCCGTTTTTCACCTCGAGCGCTAAATGGCGCTTCAGACACAAGGAAGGACAAGAAACACGACTCGTTTCTTTGAGAAGTGCTAGAGACTCAAGGATTTCCGGACTTAATGATGTCTTTCAATCACCGGACGGGCCTCATACACGTTGGCTTACACACACGCTACAGAGGCGATGTGTTGCCGCAGTGAGCTCACGATAGATAAGCGAGCCAGGCGTGCGTAAATAACGGTATTTTCGTTTAGTTGTTGGCACTGGTCAGAAGTATTGCAGTCGCGTATTCTCACGGCCAAACTGCTTTCAAATGGCTTCGAAATTACGCTCTGAATGTACCGTCAAAGCACTGGAGGGCCAGAACTCTGCTTTTTTCAGGTAAATTGGTCAAATTCCTTAGGGTTAGTGCAAATTCGACAAGGGCTTGTGATATTATTCGTTGTACGATAAAATGAGGCTATTCTGAGCTATTCTGAGCGAGAAAAAATAGAAAAAGGCCTAAAAAGTCATATAGGCTGGACATGCTCTCGGCCCTTCATATCTAAACACACTAATCTGCTAATCTAATTATTTAAAGTCATTATTATTCATAACAGCAATCCCGAAACCGCAAGTTATTCGCTTCACTGCTTTTAATCAACTCAAGTTGTTCGTTTCACTTGAAAAATTCACAAGATGTTTGTTTTACTGCCTCTAAACAGCCAAGTTTCTCGCAAAAAGCATAAGTTGTTTGTTTCGCTGCTTTTAAACCTCTCCAGTTGTTCATTTCACTGCGGCTGAACCGCTTTAGTTGCTTGTTTCACTTAATAGAAACTCGCGAAACTCGCAAAAATCGCAAGTTTTTCGCTTTACTGCTTTTAAAGCACTCGGGTTGTTCGTTTCACTGCTTTTAAACCGCTCATGACAAGTTGTTCCTTTCAAACAAACCCTGCAGCATTTTGTCTTTGCCGTACTAGATGCCCCTTGGGATTTCTTTTATGAATAACAATAACTTTAGATAATTAGATTAGCAGATTAGTGTGCTTAGATATGAAGGGCCGAGAGCATGTCCAGCCTATATGACTTTTTAGGCCTTTTTTATTTTTTCTTGCTCAGATTTGTCCAATTTTGGCATGTGAACTAGAAATTAGTTGCAAAACATTGTTCCGAATTTTTTTCCGTTGTTTTTTCCGTCGTTTTCGAGAAATACCGTATTCAAAAAAAAAAAATCAATCAATCAAAGGCTCCTATTGTAACGCAATATTGCGGTAAGCTTCTGTTTTCGCACTGACACGGTTCGATATTTTTGTAAAATTAAACGTTAGAAATTTTGACGAACGCAAAAAAAGTAAATCACTTTCATAATGTCCAGTTCGAAGAAAGAAAGAAAAAAAAAAAAAAAAAAAAAAAAAAATGAGGCCGAGCGTGATTCGAACCCGGAGCCGTCCGAGCGCAAATCCCCGACCAAACCACTAGACCACAGACGAACACATGCTCACTTCAGCCTAAGTTTTATTATTAAAAGGTTGATACGCATCAAAACGCGCATCTCGATTTCAAAATCCTTTTAGATCGAATTTAATGTTGCATTAAAGACTCCAAATGCGAAACGTCTTCCCGCCGGCCAGCAACAACTCACTTCGAGCTGCTCAAAGCTGTATTTCAAGTGCCCGACCACGCACAGCGGACCCATCTACCACTGTCGCAAAGCATGTCGGGAAATCCTACAACAAAACCGAAATGGAGTTCCCACCCCAAAGTTATTGCAAAATACTATAAGTCTCAAAGCACTTCGGATATCGGGCATTTCGACCACGGCACGGGATGGGAAATGGCCCACAACTCTCAACGCTGCCCCTTTTCTGATCCGAAGTGATTCCAGACTTTCCCGCCGGCTCGTCTTCCCGACCAAGGTCCGTTTTTCACCTCGAGCGCTAAATGGCGCTTCAGACACAAGGAAGGACAAGAAACACGACTCGTTTCTTTGAGAAGTGCTAGAGACTCAAGGATTTCCGGACTTAATGATGTCTTTCAATCACCGGACGGGCCTCATACACGTTGGCTTACACACACGCTACAGAGGCGATGTGTTGCCGCAGTGAGCTCACGATAGATAAGCGAGCCAGGCGTGCGTAAATAACGGTATTTTCGTTTAGTTGTTGGCACTGGTCAGAAGTATTGCAGTCGCGTATTCTCACGGCCAAACTGCTTTCAAATGGCTTCGAAATTACGCTCTGAATGTACCGTCAAAGCACTGGAGGGCCAGAACTCTGCTTTTTTCAGGTAAATTGGTCAAATTCCTTAGGGTTAGTGCAAATTCGACAAGGGCTTGTGATATTATTCGTTGTACGATAAAATGAGGCTATTCTGAGCTATTCTGAGCGAGAAAAAATAGAAAAAGGCCTAAAAAGTCATATAGGCTGGACATGCTCTCGGCCCTTCATTTAGTTCAAAATTTCACAGATTCTTTTTCTTGTTCTTCGTCATTCCACTTCACCAATGTCGCTGTTTCAACGCCATGTTGGTCAGCGGAATTTACCCTAACAGGGCTTCGTTGCAAGGGATGGACTCAAATCCCAGTGATGGACTAACATCCCATGATCCAGGGGGGAGAAGTACTGCGTTAATAAGACATTATACTACAAGTTGTGTTATGCTACAGAAACAGGGTCAAGCTTCGGCCGTGTGGGACGCATGTGGTCTGACTCTACCTACCTAATGTATGAAAAAGCTCTATTATAACCCCTCCCCCCCCCCCCCCCCCCCCCCCCCCCCCCCCCTTTGGAAATGGGATTTTGTATTTCAAGCCCTAAGGGACTTGATAGAGACTTTTTGGTTAGCCCTTAGTCTTTTACAAAATCAAATTTGAGATTAATTTCCAGTTTTAATTTGGGCATGAAAGGTTATTAGCAGACAAAGAATAAATTGATTTAATATTGTTAATTGTTGCAGGATAACAAATGATCGAAAAACAAAACTTGCTGCCAAGACAGAGTTGAGTTTTGCTAATTCCCAGCTGGATTTGTTGAAGGAAGAACTGGAAGGAATCAATAGCACATTTGATGTCTATCAGTTTGACAGGTGCCGTAAAATGTTCATGGATCACCTTTAACATTATTCTCCATTAGGGGTGTAAAAAAGCTGGAGACTTAGAATTTTTTCCTGAATATTACAATATCATGTTTTGAGCATGATCTCAGCCACTTTGAAAGAAAACATTTTATTTTAATTAGTATTTTATAATTCTCTGTTGTTCTACTTTGAGGTCATGTTGAATCTCAGTTGTCATAATTTGGGATAAGTAGATACTAGATTTTGAATAGCAGACAAATGATGCATCCACTTTATATCAAATGTTGTCTTTTGTTGATGTGTGTTGTTTGTAGTTAAATTCAACACTGATGAAAGTGGACAGTCGCTTAACCTTTGAAAATTTAGTGAAATCCTTTTTTCTAAGATGAATTACAATGTTAAAAAAAAATTTTTATGTTTGATTGTTTTTTCAATATAGTGATAGCATTAGACTTATATATTGTTTACTTATTTGTATTTATCTTAACTTGTGATAAAAAATTCCTAATAATGCTTTTCTAGGTATAAATTTAAGATGCAGCTAATCTGATAATAGATATGTGTCTCATTCTATAATTATATTAGCTATAAAAAAAGAAATTAACGTCAGTTTTTGTATGCATCTGTCCTCTTATAATACATGTAATATTATTATTGATGATAAATAATCATCATAACATTATCAAAGTGTTGTGGATCCACAAGCCACAGCTAGCTATAGGTGAGTTGGCTGGTCCACAACAAACTTTCACAATGTTATGACAAAATTTATCATAATAATTATTAAGTATTAAAGGGATAGTATCACGAGGTTCCACGCGCGGCACTGTTCACTATTCTTGCACCGGAATTTTGGACATATCACTGTTTAAAGTGATTTTTTCTTTCTTTTGGCTATCAAAACGGATTTTTTGATTCAACAAATACCTCCACTTCTCGACGGCCTTTTTGAATTTGCGGAATCAAACTTGAAAAGTGGGCCGACGTTTTCAAGTTTCGACCTCGTGATACTGCCCCTTTAAGTATATTAAGTATTTTCCTGTATTGTTGTATCTGAAATATAGGAGCGTTGAGCATCAGATTCCCTTGATTGCTGTGGGTCTTAGAGAAACAAAAGAGCTTGAGTTTAAACCTAATTTTAAAGTGAGTATGGCAAATGTCTTAAGTTGTTACTAACAGACACTTTGCGAATTAAAGACATACTCACTTGAGATCTACCAAAATCACTCGCTAACAATTTTAACAGTTCTTAAGTGGGAAGTTGTTGATATATGGCTCTTTTACAGTTAAGTTTTAAGTTTCTTGATGAGCATAGCATTGTAATTTAATTCTGATAAGCCTTTCTTTCTGAAAAGCTCTGCCAGACCTCTTTCAAGGATTCATCCGATCCTCTTTAATAGAAAAGCTGCCCCTCTTCTCTAATAACCCGACCATGAATGACATATATCTCTAGTGAGTTCTGCCTGTATTCAAATAAACTCTACAACAAGTTTCTAATTTCCCACTCACTTTAATATATGACAAGCACCCCTCTAAGAATATGTTTTTGTTTTCTTCCAGGATGTCATTTTGTATCATTATAGTGAAGACCCAGAAAAGTATGAAAAAGAGCTGCTGCTGTTTGAAAATCTGAGAAAGGTTTGTTTGAAATACAATTTTAATCAAAGGCTGCTATGAGCCAACTCATAGATACAAAACAACTTCGGACCTTCCCTCTCCTACGCTTTTTGCACCCCCCCCCCCCCCCCTCCCCCTTCACCCTCTGTGTCCAACTCCCCACCCTCCCCTCCCTCCAATGTCATTCTCATGGGTAAAGCAGGGGACCATTACCTATTGCATTTGGAATGCCAGGGCAAAATATATGTGCAAGCCTTATGCATTGCTAAAATGTAATTACCAAGAAAAGGTTATAGCTGAAGGAAGAAAGAAGTGAAAATTTGCATATGTGTCCCCATCTCCTATAACTTGTTCATTATGCTTCACATATTCGCGAGTTAAAAATGGTCGTAAGTTGTCGTCCTGCAAGTGATATTATTGAAGGTGTATATGCAAATAGAGTGAGAGTGACAGTGTTATTCCAAACATCTAATTAAAAATAACTATATTCTTTCATGCTTCAAGTCAGTGCATACTACAGGGGATCTGGCTGAAGGCAAAAATGATTTTCAACTTGATCTCATTTATACAGAAAGCTGTATGCAAGGTGAACAGAGATGAGACAGGCATTCATGCATTGTTCTCCTACTACAATCAACTTTACTTTGTGGAGAGGAAATTCTTTCCCCAAAGAAAAGGAGAGGCCATGCCTGTTTATTTTCATTGGTAAGTTGAGTTCTTAATTAATAATTATCTTGATTGAAGTGTATTAGGAAGAAGTGTCAAGTTTGCTATTGAGCTAAAGGAGTTTTATCATTAGTATAAGCTCTACCAGCCAGGATAATTTGTTTTAAATTTATGAAAACATTCCATAACAAGGAATTTGAACTTTTAAGGACATGTACCAATTTAAAGAAATTAAAGGTAAAACATTTTCAATAAATTCACACATAAGTCAAGTAAACTTAGATTGACTATTTGATCAATAGGTAGGGTTGTCAAAAGTAAATTGAATCACCATCTACTTTGTTCTTTTGATTGGCTACTAACTGCTTGGCAGTTCTTTAGAGGAGATGGAAATAGAATGTTTATTTTCAACAAGCTAAGTTAGCTTTTGTCCACAGGTTTGATATGACGACTGGTCTGCCAAAACTACAGAGATCTACTGCATTTGAAAAGGTATATTACATGAGTTTGTCATTATTCCACATCTTAAATGTACTCTTTTATGGTTTTTGGAGAGAGTCATAGCAGGGTGGACACAACTTAATTTCCACTTTCAATAGTAGCCCTCCTGGCAGCTTCCTCCATTAATTAACATTAATCTTTTGCAGTTGATGCTGTAATGCACACTTTTGTATTTCTTCTATTAACTTCCCATCTTCTTCCCTGGGTTAAACATGAGAAAAAATTCACTTCTACGGAGCTTGCAAATACAAATTTAAACCATGTAATATATACATGTATCGTGCCACTTGTTGAAGAAGTTCCTGTGACGAAGGAGTGAATGCTTTCAGTTTTATCTGTAGTTGCAGACTCCCTAGAAGTTATTTTTAGTCATAAATACCCATTTTCTTCTCTTTTACATGTATGTTATTTAAAAGCAACATTTTTGTTTTTATTCACAGGCTAGCATTCTCTTCAACATTGGTTCTATCTGGAGTCAAATTGGTGCAAAGCAAGTAAGGAAATTTAATGTTTTAAATTATTAAATAATATACTGTTGCATTCTTAATGGGGAGACTTACAGTTTGTACTCAGTAGCTAGCTAATCTGTAAGTATATTGTATACCTGATTGCTTGTCAGGACAAGCTTATTTCTTATTACAGAGTTTCAACACGCTGCTACTGCACCAGGGCTCGAAATTAAAAAAAATTCTCAATCGCAATTTGCGAGTAATTCCTAAAATTTAGTCGCAAGTTCGAAAATTTTAGTCGCAAAAAAAAAAAAACTTAATACTACTATCGGAACCGAAAATGAGGCGAGAAATTTCTGAGAAAGTCTGAAAAAGTGCGCCAGTGATACACTTCTTGGAAACTGCATTAATGGAGCATAAAATCGACGATTAAGTCACACAACATTCAACGTGAATTTCGCAGGATTTTTCGGATAAAAATACAACTACCAGTTACAAATATTAATCCTTTATTAACTAGGCCGTAAAACAATCGCAAAATCGCAACTAATAGACAGATTTTAGTCGCAAAAGTAAAATCTTAGTCGCAAATGCGCCCGATACGGGCGCAATTTCGAGCCCTGTGCACATAAGTTATGAGTTGCTTCTTTCACTGCATAATTAACAGTTCCCTCTTACTCTACTAAGTCCTTGTCATATTTTTCTTGAACACCCCACAAAATTTCAACCAAGTGATCTTAATTTTTCCTTGATATAGGACAGAAGAACTCAATCAGGGCTTTCCAAAGCCATTGATGCTTTTCAAAAAGCTGCGGGTGAGTGGCTAACAATCTTTTTTTTCCTGCCTGCTTGAGATGAAGGATTGGCAAACTAGAGAGCCTCTCCACAAATGAGCACTAGCACATAGTCTATGTGACAAGTATTCAAAGTGAAAGCTCATCACTTTACCTCAAACTCAAGCATTTAAAACAAAAGAGGAGCAGATGCTTGGTTGATTTCTTCTGTTACAGTTCAAACAGACAATAAATGAAACCATTTTTCATGCTTTTCTTGAGTTGCTTCTGTTCATGAGGTAAAGGGCCCACTGGAAACATACATGTAATGTACTGCAACATTGATCGCATGGAACATGGAGCATGTGTCCTGACCCCAGAAAATGTTGTGTATCACATTGCATGCACTTTAAAATCCAAAGTAGAATGATGAAGTATAAATGTGTTTAAAGGTGGACACATGCTACAATTTTGTTGTGCACAATGTTGGATGCAATGTTGCATCATGTGTCAGATGTTACTTTTCTTGCATGAGAACCAGTTTGTCAAGTTTGCGCACTGAACAATAGAATCACCTTTTTTTTCTTCAGGTGTGTTCAGATTTATCAAAGATAATTTTGTCAACTCCCCAAGTGCTGACTTAACTCCAGAGTTGATGGACATGCTGATGGCTGTTATGCTGGTAAGTTCAAGATATCAATTCTCCTTACTGGTTTCTTTGCATTACTTTCTTTGCAAATTATTGCCTTTTTGAGAATTAGATGGTTCATAGGAAATATTTATTGTCTTCTTTAGCCAGTTGATTGTCATATTTCCTTGACATGAAAAGTTATTTTGGTTTCATGTTTACTTACTTATTTGCATGACTGTGAATTGGCGATAAAGGATCACTGTACTTCAAGGAATTTAAATAATAAAATTTGCATCTTTATGTAGTTTTTTCTATTTTCTATTTAAAAATGTGTCCGTAGGCTCAAGCGCAGCTTTGTATGTGGGAAGAACGCCTCCTTGAAGGAATAAAAGATAATTTGACAGACTTGGTTAGTGCAGCTCAGGAGTGTGCTGAGGTAAGATATTAAAAATAAATATTATCATTATAAATAGTTATACACTCAGTAAAAACCTGTATTAAGCAGACCCCATAATAAGCCGACACCCTCTATTAAGCGGACACCAGCCGCTTGGGTCCCTAAATTTTCTTCCCATATTAACTCTAAAACGAGCCTGTATTCAGTGGACCCCTCTATTAAGCCGGCACTAGCAAGGGTGTCCACTCAATATGGGTTTCACTGTATTACTAATGAATGGTACATGCATGTCGAATGCAGATTTTGACGTTTTTGGATCAAAACTGCCCCAAATTAAAACAAAGCTAGTGGTCTGTACCTAAACACAAAATCAGTGCTTGCAGAACACCAAGAAGAGATATCAAGTGAATTTTCAAAGAGAAAATATTTACCATGATAATAATTATTATAAGAGTTTTAGCAAGTTAACTTTCCAAGACACAACTGGTCCCATTATGTTTTCAAGGAAGGCCCAGTGGCCTGATGGTCAGTGCGCTGAACTCCAGATTGAGCGGTCCAGTTTTGAGCCATGACCGGAGTCATCATGTTGTGTTCAGTCTCGGGCAAGACTTTATTCTTACAGTGCCTCTCTCCACCTGGGTTTATAAATGGGTACCGGCGAATTAAATGCTGGGGGGTAACCCAGCGATGGACTAGCATCCCATCCAGTGGGGAGTAAAAATACTCCTAGTCATTTCATGCTACAGAAACCAGAAATATTAAAGTATGGCGGCCTGCATGGGCCACTAGGCTTGAATGCAGACTTTTTTATGTTTTCAAGTTGCAATCAATTTCCATCCTGGAAATTATGATTCTTGTCTTTTTTTCTTTGTCTGGAAAAACAAAAATTAATTGACAATTCTCAATAATTATTATACTAATACATAACAGCATGCATCCTGTTGAATGGCCAAACACTTCATTGAATTGCATTAACTTTAAAACTTTGTTTACCCTCAGGTTAGTCATAAGTACAAAAAGTCTCAGATGATGATGAATGCTGGAATCTGCTTGAGTTGTGTTCCTTCTTCTTGGAAAAACATGATGTCGGTTAGTTGTCAGAACATGTCAGCTCATTTCTGTCTCCTTGGTGATATTAAAAATAAAATTACTGTCACTGCAGTTGTGTATGGGGGATTAATTATTTGTTTATTTTATTAATTATTTTGTTAACAGATAATGTGTCTTCACTGCAAAGCCTTGTCGCATTATTATGTCGCTGATGGACTTCTGAAAAGTGTTGGTAAGCTTCATTATTTAGAATCACAAAAAAGTAAATGTGTCCAAACATGTGTAAGAATTATTATGTGGTGGGGACATTCATACATAAAAGACAATAATATACATATAAGTGATGGTGGCGATTGTAACACTTTGGATGTTTAAATCTAAAATGATCGTTGTTCGAGTTATCTTCACAGTCTGGTAGAGCCAAAAAGGAAATGCTTGTGAGGAAGAGTAACTGTTGGTACCCCTTAGTGGTGAAAATAAATTCTAGCCATGCCCACAAAACAGGATTCCAAGACCTTTCAGGGTTTACTTTTAAGAATTCTGATAATCACCACAAGGTTGTCTAAGAATAATCCCAAGCTGTCCATGAACCCCAAAGCTGAGAACTTAGCACCCAGGCTGTGCATCCTTAGGTGTTCCAGGTATAAATTAGGTGCTAGAATACGTTCCTTGGGTGCATGTCAGGGATGTTGGACTTCTGTTGGGCGACAGCCTGGTATCGCCATCTTTTACCTTGCTTAGGGGCTTAACAGTCTTACTTAAAGATCCAATATTGGCCATCGTGCTTCATGCACCTCTGTTATTGTTTTGGTTTGCACCAGAAGCTTGTTTTCTATTGTTCAGAGGCACGTGAAGCATAATGGACAATACTGGGTCTTTAATATAGCACGTGCACCACTTAGAATGCAAAATTTAAATTGTTTTCTTTTCATCTACCTGTAGGTAGTTCTGATGATGATAAACAAAAAGAAACAGTGATGTCACTATTACACATGTCTCAGCCTGATAGCAATGCAACAAGACAAAAGCAAGGTAAAATGTTAATATTCTTGACAGTTCTAGCATTTCAGCAAGTACAATAAATTGTTCAATTCGCAGCTGTTTTTCATTTTTTTTTTTACTGCGCTTTTCAGCTTGCTGTCCCAGGAAATATCCATACCACGGACGGCCACCTCCTCCCCCTATACAGGGATTCTGACAGGGTGCGCGGATGCGGGACCGCACAATTCGGTTAAACCCGCACAATTCCGCACAATTCCTAAAAATCCGCACAATCCCGCACAATACTGAAATATTTGCTTAAAATTTTAATTAAATCAGGTATTTCTATTGATTACCAAGATTTCGAGAAACGTTTTAGGCTATTTTCAGCCCATTTTCCTTCCAAACAATCGAGAAATCCCTCGCTTTCCTCGAACAGCTCGAGCGGATCGATATAAAAACAACAAGGCGTTCTCTTCGCTGTCCTGGGAACTAGTCTCAGTTTTACTTCTTTCCGACTTCCTACAGAATTTTTTGCGTAGCTTTTTAGTTGTCGTTTTCCAGACATTATGTCGTTTTTCTTAGCAGCCTGTTGATATTTTTTCGAGCGCTTTCGCTTCCTCTTTCAGTTTAATATGTCGGGGACCGAAGAAGAAACACTGAAGAAATGTACTCGGTCGCGCCGAAATGAATGTCACTCTGTCTGAATTATTTTCGCAAAGAACTGATCAAGTTTGCGAATCGACAAACAAACTATTGAAGCGCAGGAACTTCGGATTGACAGGAGAAAATTATTAAGTTCTGATCAGAATACTGGATTTTTTCAATCAAGTGAAAGACGTTTTCATTCGGGAAAATGCAAAACAAACATGCTATCAAATTACTTTTAGCACGCAATTTGCATACATCTCGAGGTTGTGTTTTTGCGGCAAACTTTCGAAGAAATTGTGTGAACCTTTAATGGAAATTATTCACACTACATAAAAGGTACGGATTTTTCAGAAAGGAACTCGCTCAGATCGGAAACATTTTATTTAGAGGTGGTATTTCGGTTTTACCCGATCGAGTTCATCGTGTCACGCAATGTGATTTTGTTGAGACAAATAAACTTTGGTGAAGAAAAACAGCCGCAAATTGGCCATTGCTGGGTACATTTTAATCCCCAAAGTAAAACATCCATTTGTATTTTGTCATATTTTTCTGGCCTGGCTAGAACACTGGTGATTGAATATTTGGTTGGTCACAGGATTGTGCAATCCCGCACAATTTCCCGCACAATCGAAGTTATTTCCCGCACAATTTGCCCCAAAACTCCCGCACAATTTTGGATTTTTTTCCCGCACCCTGTCAGAATCCCTGCCTATATGGAAGGTTTATTAGTTTAACCCCCCCCCCCTCCCCCCCCCCCAACTCCTCTCCCCCCCCCCCCCCCCCAACTCCTCTCCTTAGACCCCCCTCTCCCTTGGCATTTCCATTCACTTTCCAAGGGGGTGGGGGATGGGGAGTATGGATATTTCCTGGAACTATTGTTTCATCTTGTCTATAATTATATTGGGTTGTGATAGTCTGTTTACATGCTGTTTTGCATGTTTTAATTTCAGCCAAAGCACACCTTCATTCTGCCCTGAAATCGCATGAGGAAGCCATGAAAGCCAGGCAGATTTGCAGACACTGTAGAAAAATAGCTGGATTACAAAAGGTATGGCCAATGTGCAGCTGTGTGTAACATGTTAACACTTCAAAATAAATTTGTATTATTACATCAAGACATTTCTTGAGCCAATTTTCTTTCATGTGCATATACATTCAACAATATTATGGTAGCAATTATGTAATTATTTGCATTAATTACCTTACTGTATAGCCTTCCATCTTTTGTCGTCGAGTCTACTTTCCACCCTTATTAAATTATGTTTCAATTTTTTGGTGCTAAGTAGTAGTATTTCAATTAAAAAATAACAGGCATTTCAAGAAGCTCGCATAACAACCACCAACACACTGGTTGCCATGGAAGAAGAAGATGACTTTGATGATCCTATGACACCAACTCCTGTAAAAGGTGACAGTACAATATTATCTCACAAGAAACACATTTGCATGCTAATAAAATCTTGTCATCAATCCTTTTGATCTTGAAAATTTCACTGAACAAATAGGTGTATAATATGTTGTAATTCAATTTTATCCTTGGTTCAATTTTTTTTTTCTATTCTTTTCTGTGTTAATATATGATAATGAATATAAAACAAAGAAAAATGAAAATTGAACCAAGGTTAAAATATGGAGAAAGGTTTGCAGAGTATTAGGTTCAATACTTATTTACAGAACTGTGCTTAAAAAGAAATATTCAGACATATTTTTTATGAAAATGCCTGGTTTACAAAGCTTTCAGAGCATTTCAGTTCAGTCAGGGAAGCTTAATTAATCTGAAAGTGAAAAATGTACTTGCCAAACCAGGCAAGTGATGTACAATTTGTACTCGCATTGGCGAGCGGCACAAGTGCTTATTGTCATCCCTGCACTCAATAATAAAGTATATTTTATCACATATTGTTTTATCTTGCAGCTTTACCAAGAGATAAAGCACGTTGTATTCCACCCGATTTTACTAGTGCCTCAGTAGAAGACTTGTTCCATAAGTTGGTGAGCACTTTGTTTGCATTAATTACTGCTTAATCAATTAATTTGATTCATTAATTGATTGATTTAATTTTGATCGATTGATTGATTTTAAATGGTGGCAATTCATTTACAGCAAAAGACAGAACATTATTTAAGAAATGAATGAAACAAAAAATGTGACTTATTTTAATTTTGTTTTTGGAAACACGTTTTTCTCTTTTAGGGTCCTGTGCACATCTTCAATGCAAAATCAGAATGGAGTGCAACAAAAACGTTTGAGCTGAAGAGAACAGCTGGCGGATATGGTTTTAGTGTTATCGGATCTGCTCCTGTTATTATTCAGAGCGTGGATAAAGAAGGATCTGCTAAGGTGTTCTTAACTAGTGATATATGAGAAATGCTAAATACCTCCAGCCAGGGTTAACTTTTTCTGTGTACTCACTAATGTTTATCATAAGTGGAGGAGTAAGTTTGGTCAGGTGGTCAGTGATTCAAACCAGGCCTAAATAATTATATACTAGTGGTTCCTAATGTAAGGTAAAGTGCTGTGAGCAGATGGTTTAGTTATAAAGCATCATAATTCAGCCCTAAAAAATATTGGGAGGTATTTGATTGATTGTAGTAAAGAGGAAGGAATGTGTTCATTAGCAGATGCACTATTATAAAGTCTTCTGTGTTTTTTGAGTTAGGTATTAGGGGTGGAAATATCATAGGCCAAATAAACTAATGCGTACAAGGAGAAGAACAATAAATTATTACAACAAAGCTAAGCTTGAATAACATTAAGCACATAAAATTTTCGCTCAGTTCATTTTTTTCTGCAAGCACATTTGCTCAGTTCAGTTTGTCACAGATCAGAGCAAATCGGCTCAACTTTTGATTCGGTTTGTAGGTCATTTTATGTCACTCCTTTCACATGATTTGCAATCAATGATGCTTTGAAATCAACCATGCTTTGAAAGAAAAGGCCTAACAACTCCTAAAGTGACACAGTAGCAGAGCAGTACAAATTATACTCACCAAATACAGAAAGTTAATAATTCGTCCTACACGAATAACGAAGGGAAAGCACGTGTTTGAGCCAGCATTGTAATGGTCTGAGCTGTGCTGTTGAACCGCACAAAAGCGAGGCAAAATGTTCCACAAACACACGTCGAGAATCAAACCGGTATCTGAGTTAAATAATTCAAAATTGGAAAAAAAAAACTGTTAAACTTTAACAGTTCCCTGTTTTCCCATGCGGTTATCGAGTTATTGAATAATATTGGCAAGTAAAATATGGGAGTGCTAGGGGGGGAGAGCTTCAAGACGTGGAGAACATTTGAAAAACGAGACTGCGATCCCGTGAAATTGTACTAAAGTTTTGAAACTCATAAGTTTTAAAAGGCTATTCACCACCCCTATCAGGGGCTAAACAATCTAAAATTACAAGTCTTGCTCAATAGGTATTGTGCTGATGAATGTTCTTTTTCATTATAGGATGCTGGGATTCAAGTTGGAGACATAATTGTTGCAGTGAACAAGAAAGACTGCAAATGGGGGGACCACCCATCTGTTGTCTCGTTAATTCGCAACACCGAAACTTGTGTGACACTTGATATTGTGACTCCAGGCTCTCTCAAGGAAATCGCAGAGATATACAATGTTAAATTAGCCAGAGATGAGCCAGTTGTGACAAGCGACTATAGTGGCTCTATTGGGAGCCACAGCTCCAGCTCTTCGCGAAACAGTCTTACTCTTAATGGGGTATACTCCTTAACAGGTAGCAATTCATCTGGTTCAAGACCTGGTACTCCTGTGCGACACAGTGCAGTATTGGAAACAGGGAACGAGTCAATATTATGGTAGCAAAACACATGGGTTTTTAGTCCCTTAGATGTGACTTGAATTGCTATCATGTAAAGGCAATCCAAGTGACTTGGCATCATCTTTCATGAGTTGCTGAACATATCACAGGAATGTGGTTCTCTAGTGTCTTGGCTGTTTATAAAGCTCCCTTGGCTGATGATTCAGATTCTTCATCCAGTAGTCAAGGAAAGCTCAGTTGATCAACCTCACATGAGATGTGCGAAATCGCTTGCCACATGCAATAATGCAATGATGATACAGAAGGTCAAACCCTGAGTAAGAGTTGTATATTGACCTTTTATGCAATAATTTGTCGATATTATCATGCAGGGCAGTGATGGTGCCATATAAAGGGCTTTTCTTGGTGTTGTGGAAGCCATTCTTCGTTGTGTAGTGCTGTAGGCATTGTTCATTGTCTTTAGTGATCACAGAATCCACAACACCAAGCAACTAACCCATTATATAGGTACTATATAAATTTATGTAACATCATCTTGTGAAGCCATGTGGTTATAAAAATGCGAGAGAGAAGTGAAGGAAATTTTCAGAAATATCTGATCGTTTTGTTATGTTAGCCTTATATAATTGAAACCAATAATATATTATTGAAGATAGAATTATTTTATTTATCAGCCTGGGCTGGGTTGTTCAAAGTGCAATTAAGCTAACCCAGGGGATAGCGTCAATTTTGATTCCAGTTAAATACTTAATCAATGGGATTTTTCAAAGTATCATTTAGTTTCAACTTTGACTTGTCTTCTCATGTAGCTTAAAATTAGCTTTTGAAGACTTTTTAAACAAGAGCATTAACCAGCTTTCGAACAACCGTGCCCTGGTCTATCCTGTTACTATGCAACACAAAAATGTTTTGATAACCTTGTTTGATCTTAGCTGAATTGCAGACAAATATACCAGCACCTGTAACAAGAACACTATTAAACTTTAAATTATATTAATTGCAATATATTACCCAAGCATGCTAATAATAATAGTAATAATAATAATAATAATAATAATAATAATAATAATAATAAATGCTTGAAAAATTATTAATTTCTAAAGAAAATAAATTTGAAAAAAAAAAAATAAGGTTATGGCCTAACCTGTATTCTTTTGTAATTGTCACTAAATGGATGACCAGCCATAAATAAAATATTAATGATTGCTTGTTGAATTTAAAGCTTACTTTGTGGCAGGCAAAAGAAATTTCAAAAATGCCTTAGTTTATTTGTCAGAAAATAGAAAATTATAATTTATATAATTGTATTTTTGTAAAATAAAACTACTATTGCATGAAAATTGTACTACAGTCAGGAACATAAGTATGATGCATATTATTTGCTTATTTAAATATTAATTCCATGAACTATATATCCACTGTGTCGTGAATCATGAAAAACTCTGCTCTACAAACTGCACTGAAATCGGCTGTAATTGTAAAAAAATATATAAAATTTGTACATGCTTGTAGACTTGATACATGCACTTTGTTGTGACTTACTCTGATAGAATAAGATATTGAATACAATGATTGTACTGCAAAATACTGTAAATAGGAATCAAGTTTCTTTTATCTAAGGCTGTACAGAGAAGAAACTACATGTAGCAATGAAATGAGAGGCAAATACAGTCAATACTCCCCAAATGGTTACCAGCTCTCTTAGAGGGACACTGGAAGTTGGTCGCTGCCACTCTTCAGTCACTCATTTTACTGTAACTGAACACTACAGGACAGATACCTCTCTAAGACAGACATCTAAAGTTGGTCTCTGCCCCACTTCAGTCATTCATTATACACATCTCTATAACGGACATCTAAATTGGTCTCTACCACACTTCAGTCACTCATTTCACTGTAACTGAACACTATAAGGCAGACACCTCTAATGTGATGGACATCTAAAGTTGGTCACTATCATACTTCAGTCATTCATTTTACTGTGACTGAACTCTCTATAAGATGGACACCTCTCTGAGATGGCCACCTCTGTGAGACAGACAGCTGGTTCTGGTCCTACGGTGTCCATCTCAGTGAGAGTTGACTCTAACTTACATGTATATCTTGCTAAAAATAATGTTCTAAATATTCAACAACTATTTTTGCATAATGTTTAATTTGTAGAAACAATAGGTGACATAGCACGTCTTGTGAGAAGTTTATTAGTGATCTCTGAATTATGTGAACTAATATTCAATAAAGGAATATTTTTGCCTGCGAACTTGTTTTGTGTTACAGTTCATTGCCATGAGTGATCAACCCCTCACTTTTCCTTACAGTGCCAATACCAAACAAGTGATGATAAAACATGTTTTGAGACCAGTGTGAAGGACTAGCTTACATCTGAATTACTGCACCTTGCAATAATGTGAACTCTGAAGTTCAAAACCCAACTAAGGTTTACGTTTTACGCTGCTGTCAATCATAATTATGGCGACACATTGAAACCCCTGAAAACAGAAACTGACAAAATGGAATGAAATCCACCAATCACAACCCACAAACATGACCATGTGACCATTTTGCTTAAAGCATTGTTTCCTGAGTTTTGAACTTCGGAGTTCACATGTTATTGAAAAGGGAAGTAAGGGGGAGTGGCCTTAAAAAAAAAAACTGGCAATATGCATTCTCAACACCAGTGTTTTTCTCTTTTGTGCATGATTGACCCTGTATAGCCAAACTAACTAAAAGCTCTGGGGGTGGAAATGGGTAACATGCCACAACTTAATGGTTCACTTGGTGCACACGTCCATTTTACATTATAATGTTTCAATTACATATACCTGAGTACCCCCCCCCCCCCCCCCCCCCCCCCTGGGATTACGTGTTTGTATGTGGAGTTTTTGATAAAAGTACATGTACACTTATGACATTATTAGTAAGAAAACTTTATTTTACAAAACATTCTGCTATGAACCTGCCATCCAGCGAGGCCCTGCAAATGCTGTCAAAGATCATTTTGCGTGTTGCTTTGTGCAAACAGCCAAAGAATGAGGTTTAATTTCAATGGTTTTAATTTTGTAAATAGTAAAACAACTTAATTATTCATGTGTACATCTCCTAAAAAGGTGTCACAAATTTCAATTCCATTATGTCTATCTTTCTAACAAATCATGATCTTGAATCATTGTAGGAAAAAAATGTTGATGATATAATGAAAATACAATGTCAGATTTTAGCATGCACTCTTATATTAATCAGACCAGTCCTATTGAATTATTGAGACATTTGCTTATGTTCAACTCGTTCAACTGCAATATAAAACCTTGTCTTGTCTGTGATGTCATGCCATCCTATTGGTCCACGCTCACAGTCAGCACAAGCCAAATATTTGATGGTTTCTACTGTCATTGAAAAGCCAACATTTTCAAAAGCGAACATGTCAGGAACAAGCCAATGACTTTTAAGTTTTTCACCTTCTGGATGTTCTGTGGTAAAATCTTTCTTTTTCTGCATGAAGGGCAGAAAGAGCTACATGTAAAACGAAAAAAGGCATAATCAACACTAACTCCCAAGAGTGCCAAATACCAAATTCTGTTTTGTAAAATAATTATTATTGAAAAACAAGTGGTACTATGGAATAGTACTGCATATGAGGTTTCATTTGAATGAGCAAAGGGCAGTTTTCTGGTGTTGCCGATGTCTCGATCACCAAATATGTTGATACAAAACACAATAAACAATATACCCACACAACAACAAAATAGCCAACCATTTTTTTCATTCAGTGAGATGCAAATAAGTTGTATATTCAACACTGCATGCAATTTTTAAACTTCAGTAAGGGGGCATCTCCAGATATAACCTCCAGCTTGGACTAAGAACCACGTGATCACTTTTTAAGGGGACTCATTTTGGTATCATGATGTCCAAAAGCCGAGAATATCATGAAATATTAGATACTGTATTTGCTACTAATCAGTGGACTATTTAAAGATCTTTATTTAAAATAAGACTTTAATTCTGAGTGACTTGCTCTAATTAAGCCTAATTGTGTTACTCGCGTGAGGGTTTTAATAATACACCCTACTTTCAACTCTACATTCGAAGGTCTATCTCTGCTATCAAATTATAAGTGTTACCTCTCTTTCTTCATATCTAGCAGTGCTCGGTCTTAGAACCTTTGATTGGCAAAACTTGCACACTACCCACTTGCTGTTCTTTCCATCTTCAATGAGATCATCCATCTATGGCCACTGATACTCCTTTCAAGAAGTAATTTCGTTCAAAGGTTCGAGAATATGGTCTCAACTCCGTCCAGAACAGTCAGGCCGCTACGTACACTGCGAAAGTGTGCTACTGGGAACTAAAAAGTGCGGGGTTACTAGCTGTGACGTCATTTTTTCAGGTTCAATTCAGGAAAGAAAATGAAAAGTGGTTCCCCTATTCAGCCTGGGGGGAAGGGGGGGGGGGGGGGGGGGGGGGGGGGGGGGGGGAGGGTACAAAGTGCCCGCGCTAACTTTCAACATTCATATTAATATGTATTCAAACGCCATCAAACTTTGACTTTTCCTAAAATTTATCTGGCAACAATTTCATACGACAATTTATTGATCACGTGACTTGATGTTTTTCGGTAGTAAGTTCGTGTTCCAGTACACTAAAGGAAAAATCAGCGACAATATCTTCACTTAAACCATCACCAATCATAACTACACGTCATCCAACATCACTGTACGTCACCCAATGTCGCTAGACATCATCTAACATCACTATTCGTCATCCAATGTCGCTAGACATCATACAGCATCACTAGGCATCATACAGCATCACTAGGCATCATCTAACGTAACTAGACATCATCCAACATCACTAGGCATCATGCAGCATCACTAGGCATCATCCAACATCACTAGGCATCATACAGCATCACTAGCCATCATTTAACGTAACTAGACATCATCCAACATCACTAGGCATCATGCAGCATCACTAGGCATCATCCAACATCACTAGACATCATACAGCATCACTAGCCATCATCTAACGTAACTAGACATCATCCAACATCACTAGGCATCATACAGCATCACTAGGCATCATCTAACGTAACTAGACATCATCCAACATCACTAGGCATCATGCAGCATCACTAGGCATCATCTAACGTAACTAGACATCATCCAACATCACTAGGCATCATGCCAAGATTCGGCAGCCATGTTTTTTTAATTTGCATATTTGTACCTTTGAATAAAAAAAAACAATGTTTATTGGTATAACTTTTATATTTTTACGTCATTTAGCGTTTATTTATTGGTTTTGAGTCAATTAGGACGGCTTTTAAGAGGTTTTTGAAAATTTCAGAAATCCAAGATGGCGGCCGAATAACTAATTACCTAATAACTACGTCATATGATGTCATCGTTCCATTGTGCGGACCGCAAAGGAGACAGTTTTGGACGTACTATGTACCCTGTAGGTTTCATTGTCATAGCCTTAATGTTCTTGAAGTTACAATGTGCCCCCCCCCCCCCCCCCTTCGAATAGGGTTAATACATGTAAAAGCCAGGAGCTAATAACCATTGGAGGATTTCAGGTTGATATGTAGCTACGAAAAAATATATATTTTTTACACTTTTACATTTTCAAAAAGACAAGATGTAATTTTATTTTCTGCCAATCATTTTATTTTTTTATTTTATTTCATTTTATTGTAATCCTAATTCAAAACAAATCATGATTGGTGACAAGTTTCATGTATACTTGTTTTAAATATTTTGTATTGTATTGTATTGTAGTCTTTGATATAAACTTGGAAAGCAAAACTGTAAAAATCACACGCTTCAGTCATAATATTGCGCCTTTTATCAATTTTTTTGTAATTCTGCTTTCTTTCTACTTTTTACAATTTTTTTGTCTGGCATGACATGCTGTATCAAAGCTGATACTATGAGGTCTGAATATTTTAATTATAACAGAGGAGTGCGCCAAGGTTGTATCTTATCACCCCTTTTATTCAACCTCTATTTAAACGATATTCCTTCGAGATTAGAAAATACCCAAGGTTTAGACCCCATTATCTGGCCTAACGGCTCACGGCTAAATTTGCTTTTATATGCAGATGACTTAATAGTACTAATTTCTACTGGTGCCGTTGGTCTGCAAAGGAATATCAACTCCCTACAACAATTTTGTAAAGAATCCTTGATGTCTGTCAACACTCAAAAAACCAAAGTAATAATCTTTCAGAAACAATGTAGAAAGTCAATTTTCGAAAAACATTCTTTCTTCTTAGATGACTCACAAATAGACAATGTCCCTAGCTATACGTATCTAGGATCTACGATATCTAGTAACGGTAGCTTCACAATTTCTAAACAAAAATCTATTGAAAAAACAAGACGTTCTATATTTGCGACGAAGCGTTTTTTAGACTATTGTAAGTTTCCGCTCAAGATTTGTAACAAATTATTCGATAGCCTTTTTTCACCTATCTTGCTTTATAATTCAGAAGTCTGGGGAGCCTATGATAATATAAATCTTCAAAAATGGGAAAAAGATCCAGTTGAACGACTTCATTCACAATTTTCCAAATATTATCTTGGACTTAGGGACGGACCATTAGATTTTTGAGGGGGGGGGGGGGGGGGGGGGGGGGGGGGGGGGGGGGGGGGGGGGGGGGGGGGGGTTGGGCAATTTTTTGGTGCAGGATATTTTTTTCCTACGCTCGAGACTGTGCAGGATTTTTCTTTTTGCCATGATTTGGTTGCATGATATTTTTTTGGCGAGTCTATATGTTTTAATGCCTGACACATATACGTGTTAGGAATACTAGAAAGGCCATACTAGAGACAGGAATACTATAGCAAGTCAGATCTGATGTAACAGCAGCTTGAAAGCATGAAGCCTGGCCGCGGTGTTGTAATTGCCCCTACAATTTTCTTTACACCAGCCCCCTGTTGATGTCGCTTCCACAGCGCATTGTAGTACACCCAACCATCTTACAATTACAAGGGCGGTACCGGAAATATAATGTTAGTGGGGCGAATCTCCTGTGCCGAGCGCCGAAGGCGCGAGCTTCTAGGGGGGTCCGGGGGCATGCTTCCCCGGGAAATTTTTGAAATGAAACTCTCTGAAATGCTATTTCCAGCGTTCCTGAGACCGGAGAAACCGTTTCCAAGGCCAGCTTTGAGTTCAGTTTAATTCTCATGAAAAGTACATGTAGTTACACGAAACACTTTCTGAAACTTGGGTGTAACTCCATTTTGGTTGTTTGTTCAAAGTAAATTTGACTGTCACTCGAATATTCTCTGTCAATTCTTTTCAGTATGGGAAGGCTTTGGAAACGAATTTTCCAAAGCGATTTTCTCTGTCATTGGAGGCAAAAAGAAACTGATTTCCACTATCAGCCATGTTCAATTTGTCAGTTAATGCAATGTCTGGATAATGCAATGATTTAATCTTTCTTGTGACATAGTTTGTTTGTAGATATGTCTTGAGCCTTCTTAGGGCAGAGGCCGAGCGCTAACTCACAGCATTAATGGATTTGTTTGATGGATTTGTCGGTAGCTGGAGTCCAATAGCTGACGTCCGAGTAACTCAAGGGGTATTGACATGCTTGGTTCACAATATCCAATCTCCAGTCTAAAATCACAATATCTCCGATGCTAAAATTGTAGGCTTTTGATTAATTAACGGAATATTTATTTTACAAACTCTAATGCATTAAAGCGCCCCGCCATCATATCTGGTCAAAGGATGTTGCTACACTATTCATCTCCGCCCACCGCCATTTTGGGCTGTCGAAAGTTGGTGGGGCAAATGCCCCACCTGCCCCACCGGTAGCACCGCCCCTGCAATTACAAGCTTGTTGTAAAACACATAAACAAAGTATTTCTCATCCATTGAGATATACATGTACCTACAATGCCACTGTAAACTATAAAAGAGCCTTTCCTTGTGTCAGAAAATATCTTACATGCTTATGAAATCAGCTGAAAAGCCTACAAAGAAACAACTTACGTCGGGTCAAAAATAAACCATTGTTATTGGCTAAACTAAACAAGCCAATGAAAAGATAGAACATTTGATCCTCCCCAAGCGCTCATAAGTCGCTAACATTCTACAACGACTTCAGTGTGATTTATTTGTGTTCTGACCATCTGCTCCTGGATATAAAATATTGTTCTAAAAATATAAAGCTTTGCAGGAATTCTTTTTTCTGGGGTTTTTGTTTTGCACGATATTTTTTTTTGCAGTTCAAGGCCGTGCTCGAATTTTTTTTTGGTATTTGCCCAACCCCCCCCCCCCCCCCCCCCCCCCCCTCAAAAATCTAATGGTCCGTCCCTAGCTTAACAAACGGGCACCAAATGTGGCGGCGCGAAATGAATAAGTAGGAAGATTATCTCTGAAATCGCGAATTTATCGTAATGTATTACATTTTTGGTTATACCTTAAAGCCTTGCCCGATGATAATATAGCTAAGCAATGCCTATATATCTCGGAAAATCTTGCCATATCAAACGATCAAAGCTTCATGAACTCAATAAATACGCTATTGATTAAATATGATCAAACCACAAGTACTAGTTTTTCTATTTTTAACAAAAACCCCAACTCATTAAAACAATATGTATCCACTCTTTCTTCGAATATAGAGAAAGACTGTATAGCGCACCAAATGAAACTTATTAAAATGAATACTAAACTAAATTTTTATTACAAATTTAAAAATAATACCAACAGTTCTGTTTGATATGACCTAGTCAAGAATATGAGACACAGGAGAATTCTTGCCAAATTTAGAGTTGGAAACCATAACCTTCAAATTGAAAAAGGAAGACATATACAAAGCCTTTAACACCAAGAGAACTAAGGAGCTGCGAATGCTGCCATTCAAAAAATGTAGAAGATGAGTGTCATTTCCTCTTCGACTGCGTCTCATATGTTGATTTACGGAACAACTTATTTTACGATATTAGAAAATATTGTGCAAGTTTTAAGAATTAGCAGACGAAGACCTTATTGTATTTTTCTTCAATAGCATAGATCCCGTGATTTGTAAAAAGAATGAGCCATTTTATATATGAAGCGTCCTTGAGGCGTGATGATTTGTTAACCCGTAATTAGTAACTATTATATTCATCATTGTTATTGCAATGCCATTAATGTTATATGTAGCCTGTTCCAGGCGTTCAGATAGTAGGGAAAGTGCGAATAGTTGGGGAAGGCGCGAAGAGAAGCGAGCGAAAAAAATGCGGATTTGCGTTTTCCCCACTATTTGAACGCCTGGAACAGGCTATGTTATATGGGAATGCCAATAAAAAATATGTTATGTTATGTTATGTTATGTTATGTTATGTTATGTTATGTTATGTGACGCATACCAAATAATATTGCAGCTTTGCTTTGCATTACGTATTTTGCCATTTTAAGACCAAAATTAAATATTGCTTAGTCATCCAGGCCGCTTCGTGGCTCCTGACGGTCACATACAACATATTTTACATGACGTAAAGGCTTAGAGAACCAATCACAGACCATATTTCCATTGCGTAATATTGATATTTACCCGGCGAATGACGTAACTAAGATCGAGAACGAGGTTGATCGAAGGATTAAACAAGGATGAGTCGAAAAAACGGGTTTTCATATCGGTCAAGATCGGAGTCAGACATGGCAACGGCTGTAACACAAGACATCCCAGAAAACACGAATCAAAGGTAGAGACAGTTACGTATTTTCTGTGAAAAGAGAGTGATCGTTCAGCTAATATCTTTTCGTATTTTTTTGCTTATAGTCTCGTCACATCGGAAATTGCAGTCGAAGAGTCGACGATCGCGAGATGCTGGTTTCAACGAAAGTGTTCTTGGCGACCAACTTCAGAGAGATTACTGGAGGCTGCTGAAGCAAGAATTTTGCAGTGTGAGTTCTTGATTCTTAGTGTCTGTACTAAAGCAAAATGGTTTGGACCATTTGGCAAGGTTGTATGTTTGTCAACCTTTCTGCAGTTTTCTGACCGCATTCGCAATTCCCCTACATTTCTGTCTATGTGGCTTGATCTTTGTTAACTCTAGTTAGGATCGCTACCCCTACAAAGCACTTCACTCATTTGATCATGCTATTAAAAGGAAATAGCACCTGCTTTCATTCAAAGCCCTGCGCTGCACGGTACGGTGCCTGCACATGGTGTTGAAAGTGGTATCACATTACACGCCTATGCATGTAAGCTTTAAAAATTGTCTAACACAGCCGTGCTGGGTAATACATTTGAATCAGCCGCTCAGTGTCACTGGCGAATATTGGATTCCAGTGTCCAAATCCAAAGTGGAGTTTGTTTTGTGGATTTTAACCCCCTGTTAAATTTATTTGCAATAATGTGAGCATTGTTACATCATATTAATAGTAGCAAAGAACTACATTGTAAGGTTTCCTCTCTTTCTTCATTCTAACAACACTTGTCTTTTCACAGTTATAAAGACTCGTCATGAAGGCAAGTACGTACGTTTGGAAGATAATAAAAAAATATGGACACTAAAATTCAATCCTCATGCAACAAAGGTGCCGCTTGTGATGCTTCACGGCTTTGGAGGTGGTGTCGGTCTCTGGGCCATGAACATTGATGCTCTTGCTAAGGAACGGACTGTGTATGCATTGGACGTTCTGGGTTTTGGCCGCAGCTCCCGGCCTCAGCTTAGTACAGACCCAGAAGAAGCTGAAGTGGAGTTTGTGGACTCGATCGAGCAGTGGCGACACCAGGTCGGCCTGGAAAAGTTTGTTCTTCTGGGACACAGTTTTGGTGGTTACTTAGCAAGTTCCTATACTTTGAAACATCCATCCAGGGTTCAGCATCTCATCCTGGCAGATTCATGGGGATTCCCTGAGAAGCCAACCGAGTTTGAGTTTACTATTCCTTGGTGGGTCAAAGTGTTAGTCACTGTAGCTAGCCCATTTAACCCACTGGCAGGACTGAGAGCTGCTGGTCCTTGGGGTATGTAGATAAACATCATTTTTGTTCATGAATTGTTGTAGAATTCTGAACTTTCAAATACTTTCAAATTAGCTAAACTGTTATCATATTGAAAATCAGATGTTAGAACTAAAGTAATACTCACTTGTAACATTCAAGATTTCCAAAATGATAAATCACTCCCTCACCTATTTTAAAAATAATATTAATGACAGCTCTGGGGTAACATGATGAATTATTATCAAATTCTTAATATATTAAGTTTTGTTAATATGATTTTTTTTCTTTACATTAAATTGCAGGTCCATCATTGGTGCAGAAATTTAGGCCTGACTTACAAAACAAGTACTCGGGTCTGTTAACAGACGACACCATTTTCAATTATATTTACCACTGCAATGCTCAAAAGCCCAGGTACTAATTTGATGTAATAAACAAAATGCTTAAAAATATGTATAAAGACTACATATTGTCACAACGCACATATTTAACAAGTGACTAATTGTAGAGTTCTTTCATGCTTTTTTGCCACATCTCTCATAGCATGCAGGTGTACTGTAAGCTTTTATCAGGTACTGGATACCTTCTCACCTCTTACTCAGACTGTCAGTTATAATATTATTTAGACTTTTTCATTTGATGCACTGCAGTAAACTCTCTCTTAATGGACACCTTTAAGACAGACACCTGGTGTTGGTCCCTGCTGTTTTTCTGTCATTTTACTGTAAACTTAACTCTCTTTTGGACACCTCTCTAAGATGGACATTGGACACTTTGAAAAGGTCAATGGACACTTGAGAAGTGCTTTTTTTTAGTAGAAAATACTTCAAAACAGAAATGTAGGTCCTGAATATGACAGCAAATTACAATTTGGGGAAGCAAAATTTGTATTACATAACCAAATATGTGACTCCTTGTTTGTTCCAGTTTGTAGGTTTTGATTAAGTAAACGACTTTAAACAGAATTAGAACAGATGTGTATATTCATTGTGCATAGTAATAATAATAATAATATTTAAAGAGTGAACCCAACTCGCCAAGGCGGTTTTCAGTGGGGCCCTCGCTTAGATTCAGCTATATTATCTCAGAATTACTGGTGTCACCTTACCTTCACTCTCTATAAGCCGGACACTTCTTTATGACCTACAGTTGAGGTCGGTCCCGACGGTGTCCATCTTAGAGAAAGTTGACTGTATTTACATTTGTCTATAATAACTATTATGTGTGGATGCAAAATGTCTGATCATCAACTGTTATCAGCCTCCACCAGTTTATAATTAATCTGTGCTCTCTTGTTTTTTTGTTTTTTTCAGTGGTGAAACAGCCTTCAAAAACATGAATGTTTCTTTTGGCTGGGCCAAGTTCCCTATGATTAACAGAATTGCAAATGTTGACAGAAACATTCCAATGACAATGATCCATGGTTCGCAATCATGGATTAATTTTGATTGGGCCTATCAAACTAAATACCTGCGGCATGGTAGTTATGTTGGTGTTACATTAATTCCAGAAGCGGGACACCATGTTTACGCTGATCAGCCTGATGCATTTAACCAGTTAGTGAATAACGTTTGTCAACATGAGGATGAAAACATAAATGGATTGTAAATTGAACTAAAAAATGTGAACATGTTTCTTACATTTTTATTCTTCAAATTGTACTTGAGTCTTGAAATGGTATGATCATGGTGGTGTTATTTACATTAACTTCCAATCTGCTAATAGAACTTTGTGTATTTACATGTAGTTACAACTTAGTAATAATTAAATTAGTTAAAACTGAATGTAAATAATGAAATAATCACATTATTTATGAACTGCCGCTGAAACATGTGATGGAAAGTTGTGATTCCCAAAAGCAATTGAAAAACAAAATAGGTCTGCGACACATACCGAAAGGTTGTAGATAATTCTCAAGCATGACACATTCTTTGGACCTTCTGAATAGCTTTTAACTAAGAGAATTGCATGACAAATTTATTGATAATATTCATTCATGACATCAATCATATGTCACTAAATAATCACAAATAATCACTTACCGGTATTCAACATTTCACGTTTAACATCCATGATGTACTTCATGTAGTGCAATGCATGTAAACCTTGCAGTGCTTAGTGTCTCTCCAGTTCCTGGGTTAGACACAAAAACTGGAGAAAAAAGACGGAATTTTTCCAGGTTTCTTGGCAACTGCTTAAGTTTCTAGCATTGCTGCTAGGATCACAAGTTTCAATCAAAAGTTTATCTATTGGAAGTTAAGAGAACAGTAGACTGAATTTAGAATAGTATTATTTCTGGAATTTTTTTTTTTTTTCGTGAGTGAATACCAAACAGGTGTGAGATGAGTAAAACACAAACAAGCTTTCAGCCAGTAGGGTGTTTGGGAATCCTGAGCTGAGGACAGCCAGATTTTTTAAAAATTCATTGAAAATTCACAAAGGCTTTTAAAATTGTATAAGGGAACAAGCTTCCAGGACGGCCACTTCTTAATTTCTGGCCAATAGGTTGACCACAAGCTGTGACAGCCATCTATCCTTGTGGTTTCGTCTCCTGTCTGATTCGCTGCAGCACTATTAATATGTCAATTTCAGGTTTTCACTTTTAGAGTGTAGACCAAAGAAAACTGAGACACCATAGAAAAATATGAACATGTTATAATCCAGTTTGACTTCATATAAAGATATTATAGTTATAACTTGTAAATAATTCTTATAGAAAACACATTTTACTCTATTTATCTAGAGCTGTTTCTGAAATAGTGTAAATAAACCAGATTATTTAAAACACTTATGAGTTCAGTCAGTATGACTGTAGCCTATGAACATTCCCATTTTTTACCCAGAGATAGTTGAGCGAGTTTTAAACGAGGAAGTACATGCCTTATGAATGAGAGAAAAGAGAATTGCTCGTAGCTTACTGTTTCAGTGTGATTTGGAATACTGTGTTTCCTCTACTGGTTTTGTGAAAAGAGTAAAACGCACTGATTAAACACGGCTTACAGACCCCGTTGATACGGTCGGATAGTTGACCCAAACAGGGGCGTAGCCAGGATTTTTTCAGAGGTATGCATAGTCAAAAAAAATAAAATAAATAAATATCCTTTATTTACCCTCGGCAGTGTTTATAGCACAAGTGCTGGTGGGACAGCATTCAAATTAAACATAACATTTTTAAAAATCCCAACTGGCAGGAGGCAAACCAGTTGGCTATTTTACAAGCGTGGCCGAGGAGAATCAATGTTGTAACACTCCCACTACCTCCTCCCCCCCCCCCCCCCCCCCCCCCCCCCCCCCTACCCTAAGTCCCAAACATTTCTTTTTTTTTTGTCGACTTACTTAGGTACGCACGCTACGCCCCTGACAACGTTAGGCCGGGGGTATATGGGTTAATCGGCGAGCGAAACGAACCGAGTGTGGCTTGGGGATAGAAAGGGGTAGGGTGTCCGTCTTCTGCAAAGGGTTCAACGATACAGAGTATTTCGATTTCCTCAAAAAATAACTCTGCTTTCGATAATAACGATACAAAATCACTCCAACGTTTTCATGGTCATACGCTTGCAGACCTTACATTTTTTGTGCTATTGGTACTTGAATTAAGTTACGCAGTTTTATATTTTAGAATAGCAAAGGGACATTAATAATACCAATATTTTTCGTTCAACGGAAAACCGTGTTGTTTTCACGTCGAGGACAACATTTTGTTCCAAAGCACAAGCACAGTATATATATGTATAGGTCTCTTTTATATTCTGTGATATTGAAAAGTCACTTTATTCAAGTCCCGATAGCGCAAAAAATCACGGGGGACTCCCCTATAAAAATGACGGGGAGTAGTCGTCGAAAAGTTTCGAAAAACGCCATAAAAGGTACTAGAATCTCATTTGATCGGCGTGGCTCAAATAGATTTTTACCCCTAAGAGTAGCAATATATTTTCGGCTTCATACCCTAAAAGGTACCGCGGTGGTCATTTCAGATTTTAGCACCCTAAGTGGTACCAGTCTACAAATTCTGACCCTTAGAAGGTACAACGAACACCCAAGTTTTAAGGGCAATTCTGGCTGGCAAAGGATCTGCAGACCTCCCAGTTGAAGGAACGTGATCATATCTTATCTCTTCATGTGGTCATATTATGACGGGGTTTTCATTCAAAACTGTTTTTAGTTTTCCTCGGCGGCTAATCAGTTTTATTTTTGTAAATCATTTTCTTTTGTTAGTTTATTGTGGAATACCTGGAAACTAGCTTTGTAGCTAAGTGTTCCACGTTAAATAAAAGTATGTATGCTACGGAGACCTGTCGGCGACCCGGTTCAGCTTCAGCTTGTAAAATCTACTGATCCAAATAACGTCTCTTCTTGACAACCACAAAAGCTCTAGCTACCGATTTTAAGCCATCTTTGTCCACCAAGAACAACCAGCACGAAAACGTTCAGTCTATCTTTTTTTATATATTTTGTAAAGTTTTGAAAAATAAATAGCACCACAGGAAATAAAGAAAAGATCGGTGGGTTACATTTGAATCAGTCAAAACTTATTTCATTTATTACCATCAGACAGAATTGCCGGATACTCGTGCATATTAATGAGCTACAATGTTCTTTTCCAATAAATTGTTGTTGTTGTTGTTGTCAACTGAAGGATGTAACTTGGTTAATTCTTGTTGTGTTACAACTAGTCACGGCCACAGCCATTGTTCTATTTAGACTTGTAATTTCAGCTGAACTTGTCTATGCACTTCCATTTTGTTATTATAGCACAAGACTGACAATGCCACTCACACATCACTTGTATTTTACAACAAGATTTATATGCCGTAAACATTTAGAATAAGAGCTCATTACTATACTGGCGTACTACATTAAATTTCCTCTTAATGGAAGTTCCATTGTCATTTGGGTACCCGTCCCCTTTAATAGAGGTGATAGAGTAACAAAGATATGGCGGAGCGTTTTGCCGGGAGAAGTGTCCCAAAGTAGAGTTTGTAATGTATTTCCAAACACTCAGTGGATCAAATGACACCATTTTTGTTGCACAAATGTGAAAATAACTGCATTATTTATAGTTTTGTACATGGTGTGGAGAAACTCGTGACCCAGGTCGGCTAATTTGGGAACAACGTGAACGTGGGCATAATAGTCCCCTCTACTAACTATGACGTGGGTGACATTTTGTTCTCAGGGTGCTAGTTCACAACGCAGGGTGATTACGGTGCTAATTAACCGAACTAAGAGAAACAAAGAGTATCCTCAGTTCACTGTTCTAAGGTCTTGTTACTGAGGTTAAATCTAAACTACCTCGCTTTTACTCATTGCTGCCTGGTAAGTACATGTATGATATTGAAGGGCATTTCTTTATGAATGATCTCCTTATGGTGGCCAATTTACCTTATCAATTCAGTCGATAAAACCAAATTTTCGTCACTGTGTTTTTATACCACCGACGCAGTACCACAGTTTCTTTGGAAACCAACCCTTCATAAAGAACGTCTGATTTGTCTTCAACACTTTTGAACAAATAATAGCCTGCGTAGCTGGCGGGTTTTTTTTGTTGGAGGGCGCCAACAATAAAAAAAACGCCAGCTCCGCACGCAGGCTAAACAAATAATAATTCTTGACTAAAAGATTGAGACTTAATTTAAATAAACGGCCATATTAAATTGTTATTACCAAAATTCACTGAATGTATAATAGTAAAATATAAAATGCGTTTTCTGGTAAAACATTAAAAACTATGAGCTTTTGACAGTCAGGATCAGTCAGTCTACTGTCTTCGACAGATAAAAATGTGTGATGAAATGAGGTGTAAAATGTTTTGAATAAAGCGGGTAATTCGCATGAAAAATGAATGTTCGGAAGAATGCTGAGAAGTGCTAAAATTAATGTTTGTTTAAAAAGAATGTTGTATTGTCTCGGGAGCGAGGTGACCTTTGGTCGTCTGACCGGACTTTGCATCATCACTATAGATCGCAGTCTCACTTTCCCAGCTGGATAAGAAATGCCAGTTTACAGACGAAAAACTAACAGGCAACTGAACACAAAACCTACTGCACGTATAAGGATGGTTCAGTTCTAGGAATGATCATTTAAGGCCAGAAAATGAGTATACATTTGGTTACAAGCAGACGAAGAGCCCAACGTGTGTTGTCGGCCGCTAGGGAGGCTTTCCGATTTTTTGCTCATTGCTTCGGCGCGACACGCGCTTTCTTCGTTCTTACTTGTTTCGAGGTCATTGCAAACGCGACTGCAGTCTACAGGTGGGACCCTGATAGTAATTGCCGTATTAGACTACAAGTAGACTCTTGTTTCTCTCAGGGTTAGTCGAGCAAGCGAATCGCGCAAACAAGCAGAAAAATCGCCTGCGTGACACGCGTGGCGGCGCGTGTCTTCTCGCGGCAGACGATTCTCGAGCGCGCTTGCTTGACTCGACTATCCCTGTTGACATACTCGATTAAACGCCGCAGCGTTTATTAAATTTTTAGCGTCTCCGATGCGGCGTTTATTCGAGGGCGGTGTTTATTTCAAAATCATATACTAACATTAATTAAGAGAGAGCTTGATGGTGTAGATACCGAGATGTACCGTACTTGTCATTTTTTATTCTTATAATCCTTGAATATTACGCCGCGTTCTTCTGATTGGGTGTGGCTTTTTTCGAGGGCGGCGTTTATTGTTAATTTTGGTTCCATCTGCGGCGTTTAATAGAGGGCGGCGTTAATTCGAGGCGGCGTTTAATATAATCGAGTAAATACGGTAGCCGAGGTTTTCTATTCCTTTTGCAGCACAACTAATCTTTTCCCGCCACCTCGGAAAGGCACTTAGTGGGTCAAGGGCACATGTGTTGTGTGAACTTCACGTGAGTGACGTAACAGCTAAACACGTAAAACATTTGCGCGGTCTCACTTTCTTACGCAGGTACATATTTGTAAACAAGCAAAATGGAGGGCAGTTGACACAGAGTTCAACCGAAAAAATGCAAGGCGTGGAAGACCAAGGGTATGGTGATCATCAAGTGTTTGATTTTGGTTCTTTGTCGATTAAATCGGTGATATTTTTTCGAACTCGTTGTTGACGTGAGCTGAAAAATTACATAAGCTTAACTCTTCTTTCCTGTTCGTTTCTTCACAGCTCTGCTGTTGCCGAACAAGAGACAGGGACTTGGTTATCTGGTTGGTTTAGTTGGTGTCCAACCTCAGAAAGGTTGTTAGAAATCGCAGAATCAAAAATTTTAGAAAGTAAGAATAGATGTTTTGCTTGTAATATTTTTGTACTGAACACGTGCAATTAAGCTTATAAATAAGCTTAAGCTTATGTTTTGAACGTTTTTTACCGGCGTCGAGCGATCGATGTAAACATTACAATCCACGATTTTGAAAAGATCTTCATTTATCCTAAATTTTGCATGCAATTTTTCATGATGATTTACTTTAATACCTTTTTTGATCGTGCGGCTAGGAAAGTCTTGCTTTAGTTATTATAAAGTCAAAATTATCACGGTCTAAAGTTCACTTCACATAACGTCCGGTAGCCATTTTGGATTCATTGGTGTACACGGTATTGTTTATACTGCCCGGAGACTTATCTCCTAAGCTAAATTGACTTACGTGATATTTGTATTAAAATTTACTTTTGTTTGTCAACTGATATTATTTGAAAGATATGACTACAGTGTAGTGGCAGTATTGAGATCATCATGGAAGCGAAAATTACTTCGCGTGCCTAATCTGGGGCCCTAAACGAGATAAGCTTGTATAGCCGTGTTCATTTCAACAACTAATTAGTCGATCATTATTTTCGTTTCTCTTTTCACTCACAGAAGTCCGATCTTATTACGAAAGCGAATTTGTGCCCTTGGGAAATGGACAGAAGATATGGACATTAAAATTCAATCAGAGTGCTAAACGAGTACCTCTTGTGTTGGTTCACGGCTTTGGAGGTGGTGTTGGACTATGGGCAATGAATGTGGACACCTTAGCACAGAACAGAACTGTGTATGCATTTGATGTGTTGGGCTTTGGCCGCAGTTCACGGCCTCAGTTAAGTGCTGACCCTGAAGAAGCCGAAGAGCAGTTTGTGGACTCCATTGAACAGTGGCGAGAAAAAATTGGCTTGGAAAAGTTTGTTCTGTTAGGCCACAGCCTTGGTGGTTTCTTGGCAAGTTCCTATGCCATTAAATATTCCTCCAGAGTGCAGCATCTTATTCTTGCAGATCCGTGGGGATTTCCCGTGAAACCTACCGAGGATAATGTTGGTAGGCATATCCCGGCATGGGTGAAATTGCTAGGTGCTGTTTTAAGTCCTTTTAATCCACTGGCAGGATTGCGTGCAGCTGGTCCATGGGGTATGTATTTGTACCGTTTTGTTGTGGTTACTAAGGAAGCATTCACAAAAAAATTGTTGGGGAAGGGACTGATGAGAAAGTAGCCTGAAGTAAAAATTTCTTTAGCACCGCTCCTTGTGTAGTGAACTTTTCAAGACCCCTCTCCATACACCTCAGATGATTTCAGTGATCTCCCCCTCCCACCTTCCCCTCCAATATCTTTCTAAAGATTACAGTTACACATATGATGACAAACAATGGCCCCATAAAGACAGAAACTAACAACAGATCAAAAACCACAAATCACAGCCCACAAACATTGACCTTTTGACTTTATTATGCCTTCTTGAGATGTCCTGAAACATTTGCCTGCTAGGAATGAAACGTCTACCTGCTAGGAATGAAACGTATGCCTGCTAGGAATAAAATGTCTGCCTGCTAGAAATGATACCAATTTTTACTTCCAGGGTCAGGATTTCCCGGAGGAAATCTGTACAAATCCCCTCATTCCGCCCTATTTTAATCCATTTTGACATTGTGCAGTTTAGGAAGATAATTTTTATTTTTTTAAATCAATAGGCCCATCACTGGTGCGACAATTCAGACCTGACTTTAAAAGGAAGTTCTCCAGCATCTTATCAGATGACACCATCTTTAACTACATTTACCACTGCAATGCCCAAGTACCAAGGTAACCAATTTTATTATAATATTTTTATAACTAATTAACAGTAATAAAAAAATTGATCAATAATTGATTATTAATTATATATGAATTAATTTATTTTTAAACATACAATTTAGGTGAATAAGACAGAGTATAATAAACTAGCAGTAATCACAGATTATGGAGACGCGTTCAAAGGAATTTCCGGCGGAAATGAGCCCCTGAAAAAAAAAACAATATGGGCGGCCATTTGGAAGACCGTCTACCAAAAAATCTCAAATTTTACTGCACATAAACCACAGGACAACCAACACGAAATTAGGAGAACAGGATTATTATAGAGGATTTTTTGATTATGGGAAAGCAATGGCTCTTGTGAGTTATCATGCAGGTTCATCGTTTATTTTGGTGTTATATGTAGGATGATGCTTACAAACCCATTTTGTCTTTTGTTTTTCTGCAGTGGGGAAACAGCCTTCAAAAGCATGACCATCCCATATGGCTGGGCCAGACATCCTATGATTTATAGAATTGGAAATGTTGACAGAAACATTCCCATAACTATGATCTATGGGTCACGATCATGGATAGACAGCAGCTCTGGCAGACAAACCCAAGAACGACGCCATGGATGTTATGTCGACATTCAAGTGATTACGGGTGCTGGACATCATGTCTATGTCGATAAACCTGACAAATTCAATGAGATAGTTGAGAAAGTGTGCCAAACGGAGGATGACAGTGGTGTAGGAATAACTGTTGATTCAGATTCTAGTAACTAGCTAAGAAGCATTTTTTAGTTTCAACCAGTTTCACCCTGTCACTCCCGAAGTCAATTATGGAGACATGTAGTAGAGTTCTTACTTTTGAGTCTGTGGACGAAATCCTATGGTGTGACCATTCAAATGAATGAAACCTCTTTGGCAGTACTTTTTTGGTTTTAAAATATTTTACAAAATGAAATTTGGGTTTTTATTTTTGGGAGTTAAGGGTTAAAGTACAGCAACCAGTGGCAGATGTAGGGGAAGGACCCAGGGGCCTGTTCCTCCCCCTCATCTTGCCAAAAAATAAGGCCTAAATTAAAGGGAGCCTCCATTGTCATAACAAATTGACATTAAATTGTTGGAAATAAAGTCGAAATTTCGATTATTTTAATAACAAAATTAATGGAAATATTTTTTCTATGTACAAAAAAATGGATATAAATATTGCCTATTTTTCACTTTTAAATTTCCTGCGCGCCACCATTTTGAATATTTATGTGTTACGGTTGCCATTATTGTTAAGAATCAAGGTTCTTTTGTATGCAACAATTATTAGACAACCATAACACATAATAAATGTTCAAAACTAAAAATATATTTGCACTTGTTTTTTTTTTTAAATTTAAATTTAGAATTTATTTCCAAGAATTTAACGTCAATTTGTTATAACAATGGAGGTTCTGTTTAAAGGGCTGAAAAATGTTTTCAGTCATGAACACTTTCACTCCCCTGCCCCCTTATTCACTCTAATTACCCTCACAGTCAGTGATTGGATTGTTTGTCATGTACGACTGTGTTAGCAACAAGGAATGGACATTTTAATGTCCAAATTAAAATATTGAATTTGGGAGTTTGTGCATTTTGGCACTACACATGTTTAATTGCACTGTAAAAACAAAAATCATTCTCAGCTCTGGTGTAGGGGCTATAAAATAAAATAATATTATATAATATTATTGTTTCTTGTCAAAAGCTGCTAAAATGAAATTAATTTATTTTCGTTAATTAAAATTATTATATCCTGCAGTTTGCTTTTATGTGAATACAGATCTTCAAAAATTAATGCTAATGCCCTCAATTATTTTATTGTATATAATATTATTTAGTCATGTTTTATTTAGTACATAAACACCTTATTTACTTTCGTACATTAGATAATAAATTCTTAAAGCTCTTTATCAGATCACTTTCTTGTTGGTGCTGTGCAAGAATTAAGTGGGATTTGATCTGTGTTAAGGAAATTAACAAACCTATGATAGCAGAGTTAGTCTTTCGCTCACAATTTTGCATTCACGAGTTGGTTAATGTATTGCTGCGGTGTATTTTGCTAAGCAAGCTAAAAGAAATCCTCTGATTCCCCGGTTTTCAAAGCCTGTTAATTAATTAAGGTGGATTCAATTTTTATCTCCTGTAAGTTAATGTTTAATCTTAATAGAGTGTTTTCACTGACGTCATATCAAAATTCAGAAGCATTAAACAACAGTTTTGGATTCTAACATGTTTATGGAATTGTGGAGAGTTTAAAACTACAGATCTGGGCCAAAGTTTGAAGCGCAAGAGCATTTCCTTCAAGAATTATAGGCGAACGAGTATTAGACATTTTTAGTGAGAAATGTATGGAGCGGCCATCTTGGTGCCCCACTTAGGGACACCAACATGGCGGCCAAAAATTCAAATTTAATTACACCAAAAAATATTGTATTCATTATGGCATAATTTTGTTTATTTTCACGGCGTATTTGAAATAGCGTGACGAATTGCGTGACATATTTAAAACCTTTATAAATCGGAAGCAAAACATTGTTAAAACCCAAAACTTTTTGTGAAAGATTATAACACTGGTATCCACATACCATGTTAGAAAAAGTTTTGTAGGATGTATACTTTAGATTTTTTAATTTTTATGACGTCATGTGCAAACACTATATTTTTTTTGCTGTATTCAAATTAAGAAATTACACAAGTGTGATAAATGACAGGGGTAACTATATACAGTATGTGTAATATACATGGATTTTATTGGTAACCATTTACTGTGGAGTTTTTAAAGTTTTGTCTTTAATTTGGTAATGATTTTATTGGTCCTGCAAGCACATGTAAAAGTTTAATGCTCTGACTCTATTGTATTGCACTATTAATAATAAAATTATTTTCTTTTGTTAAAGCGGTTGCTTTATTGATATTATTTTTACTCTATCTACTGACAGTCCTTTCCATAAATGAAGGGCTGGGTGCATAAAGGCCGGAGCCTATATATGTCAAATGTTGACATTTTTCACTGAAAAATGTGTTTTTGACCTAAGAAAGCACTCTCTTGCTGTTATGTAAGTTATAAGTAAAAGAAAGCCAATCGATCAGGCCATCTAAAGATCCTGTATTTTCCAAAAAAATGACAATTAAAATACATTTTGGCCATGTAAGCACCCAATATGATTCTTTGGGCCAGGTTTAGTTGGTGTTTAACAAAACCGCGGTCTAACTCAATTTCAAACTGGCCAACCCTAATATTTAAGGTGATTCCCTAGTATCGCATTGCGCATCACTACTGCGCATAATATCTTGCGTCAATTGCATGAGCGCGCGCACACTCCGAAGCAATAGGGTTTCCTTTGAGGATTCAGTTCCCTAAGTAAATAAGCGGTTGTTTTCTCCTAAACGAGCTTGGTGACCTATCTTTTTTTTTTGCATAATTTCATTCTTTTAGTTCTTCTCTTTGTGCTGTAAATTTAAAAAAAAAATCATGTCAGAAAAAAAAGTTATCGTGAAAAAAGCATACGTAGCCATCGCTCATGGACACAAAATTCTATCCTCGAGATCACGCACCCGACGAATATTTTTAGTTAATACCTTTTCAGGACGTGTGCCTGTGCCATAAAACAAACATCAAATTGTTCCTATTGGCCAATACATTACATCTATTTTGTTATTTCAAGAATTACTTTAAAGCTGTGCTTCATGTCCCTGCGAAACGTAGTGTGAGTGAAGGAATAAACGTGCGCTTGATAAGTGCAGTTGCAAGGATTTAAAGGGTAACTTGAGACAATTATATCTCCTAAACGAGCTTGGTGACCTATATTTTTTATTGAAGATTTCGGATCACTATAATATTGTGGGAAACAATCAGGGAAAGTTTAAAGAAATTCTTATGTCAACTTTTATTTCTAGGGAATCACCTTAAATGCTATTTACTGTAAATAATGTCAAGAAGGCATATAGCACAGACTAGAAAAACATTAATCTACTTAATTAAAATAACCAACTTATAAACAGATATGGAGGTCCATTAATTTTCGTAAACCGTGGTCTAAGTTAGACTTCGTTTAAATAACCGGCCCTAAGAGTCAAAACTTTTTTCCCCAAAGATGTGGGATGTTTTTTAAAAGACACATACTCAGTTTACACTATCATTTTTAACATATTGCTATATAAACACCAATTGAAAATAACCTGAGTGTACAACTCATTGTTAGTAACATATTTGCAATGAGTCTTTTAACTGATTTCAAGAATAAAAAGCATCCCTTTAAGCTGTTCTTACATGTTTTATATAAACACCAAAATAACTTGCAAAACTGAGTGTAATATGCAAGTCTTTTTACTAATTTTAATAATGAAAAACAAACATCCCTTTAAAATCCTTAGCTCAGTGTCTTACATGTTTATATGATAATTATTATTAAGAATATTTATAACTAGTCCATTTTATGTATTTTCATTCCACTGGCCAGGGGCGTAGCCAGCTGTTAGAAGAGTTGTAGGCCTGGCCATCCGGCCTGCAAGGGCCGCTTCTAGTGGGGTCCGGGGGCATACCTCCCTGCAGAAAATTTTTCGATATATTCACTTTCTGGTGATTTTATGTGTATCTTAACAGCACTGAAATCCTAATATTTGATAAAAGAGAATGGATTTAAATTTTTCATTTCCAATTCTTAAAAATGTAACACAAGTGGGCTGAAAAAGTTATAGGCCCGGGCCTACGGGCCTATAGGCTGGCTACGCCACTGCCACTGGCCATAGCCGAAAAGCTTCTTTAAATAATTTTAATGAGGGGATGCTGTCCTGCTGAAAGAACAAAATTTTGTTTTTAATTTCCATGCTGTATCGCTATGCTACAAAATATACAACTAAATTGGATAAAAAGATTCTATAAAGGAAAACAGAAGCAGTTATAGTTTGGAGATAAAGTGCAGGATTACAAGGATTGAAGTGGATTGCAATAATATTTTCAAAAAATGTTATCTTGTCTCTTTAGGTCATATTTCTTTGTGTTCATATCACTTTTGACAATTTCTTCTTCCTATTTCTTGAGTGAGTACAAATTGTACACTCAGTTTTTGGTGCAGTTGTGAAAGTCACTCACACAAATAGTGAGTGCTATCAAAATTAAGTTAAACTTTCCAATCCTGTTACTCTAAAATTACCTTCTGCTCAGGTTTACGAGACGTCTGTTGTTTTATAAAATTGGAACAAATTATTAAATTTTAAGAATACTCCTAAGCAGATGTTGTCCAAGTACTTGAACTTTTATGCCACACTCAATATATAGGTGTGATTTTTTTTAACTTTTACTTGTGAATCGGTAACCTAAAATAGTACTGCCTTCATGTTGGTCGTTGCTGTGGCAAAATGTTCCTTGCTTTGAAATAGTCTGTTAACTGCTTGGGTACCTCGGCCAATACTTCCTTAGCTAACGCAGCAGGAGAAGACTAACAATAAAATTATAATAAAAAGAATAATTAAAAATAAATGCATTGTTAATTAAGATTACTGTTTGAACCTGGAATTTAGAAAAGTTGGAAAACACAGTACATGCTAATTATATTAGAGCAGTTTTCAATTGAGTGTCGTAAAACCAAAACCAAAGTAATTACTCTGACCAATCACAACAGTCGTAAACAATCCAATGAACCAATCAGAGCTCGAAGCAATTACATGTCGCGGGCGCCAAGCGCGGGAAAACGCGTGCGAGCAAGTCACGATTGGTTTTGGTTTTACTTCTGATTGGTTGAGAAAGTGGCGCGAGATTTTTTAGCCAATCACAAAGCGTAGCAATGCAAAACCAAAGCAATTGTGTAATTACTTTCGACAGTCAATTGAAAACTGCTCTATATATTAATATTATGTTATTAATAAATAAATATAATAAAACTTCCACCTCAAAACAGAACAATCTGCACCAAGTGCTGCACAAAATATACAACTAAACTATTAGCCTTTTTAATCTGGACACTCCTGAATCCGTGGTTACACGCCAAGTAACTTTTTGCCCGCACTGCATAATTAGGGAAGACATTTTTCATTGCACTGTGAAAATGGTACACTTGACCAATCTTGCACTATACAGGTGACTAAAAAAAACCTGTATTTTGTCATGAAAAAAAAAATAACTGCCATTTTTAGTTGGCACATAGCCTGTCAAAGAGTTGCAATACATGCTAACAGGAACAACAAACAGGAACCTTACATTCAAGAACTTCCTATATGGAACAAATTGAACAATGTCCCTCTGAGCTGATCTTCCACCTGACTTCAACCTGTAGAACATAAATTTATATCAATCTATCATTACTACTATTAATAATTAATAGTATTATTATGGTGATTATAAAAAATAATCACTAATTAGAATAACTATAAAATACAATTTATTGGAAAATAAAAATTTTCGTTTTCTTACACTCCTTCATCACTGTCCAGTTCCTCCATCATTTGGAAATTAGCACCTCCGACTCCAACAATAATGATTGACATGGGAAGCGCTGACGCTGCCACAACAGCCTGCTTGGTTTGATCCATGTCTGTGATCACGCCGTCAGTCAGTAAAAGCAGTATGAAGTAGTTCTGACAAGAAAAGTCAATAAAATAGAACACAGTGATTATCAATAATTATTATTTGGAAGAGTATATTATTTAATTAACAACCGCAAGCCACGTCCTTTAAGCCCCAACAACATTGTGCTCACTAGTCTAGTCAGCCTCAGTTATTGTCGGAATAATAAGCAGCCCTAAGGAGGCACAACTTTCGGCTACTGTAGCTACTTTTGGGTGGCTGTTAATTTCAGACTGCTACAATGCACAAACAATCCATCAGAAGAAACTCATTGAACGATAAACACATCTGTAAAATGTGAAAGTAAATGGTGGGCACATGTACAGTAACAGCCAAAACAGAAACAAAAGTTGATTTACTGTTTTGTGTTTCAATGCAATTAACATGCAGTTTTAAACAAAATAGAACTCGTCATCAAAACTAAAAAAAAAATTTTCCTGGGTGAGTACAAATTGTACATTTTGTTGGTGCAGTTCTGAAAGTCACACCCAAATGGTGAGTGCTGTCAGAATCAAGTTTTCAACCATGTAATGTGTTGGTCTATTTACTCAAAAGATATAACAGTTTGAAAATTGAATTTTCCAGAAGGATTAAGAGTAAAAAAAGCCATTTATTTTTATTACCATTCAAATAACAGAAAAGGAGAAAGGTATTTTCAAATGGCTTGTGCAGGTGTTGTTAGGGCAATGAACATTAAGCTATATATCATGGCTGTGTTACTTACTGTAGCAGTTGGGGTTTGAGCCGCTTGCTGTGCAAAGTGTGCAACATGGTTGATTATAGGTGAGATGTTAGTTGGACCATAAAGCTGTACACTTTGAATACAAGATTGATAGGCTTGTACTAAACCAGGGAGACCTAGAACAACAAAGCAACAGCGAAACAATTAATATTAAGTAATAGATAAAATATGAGCAGCAGACATCCTTGCTACCATAGTAAAATATCCATAGTCATTGCTGTCAGTTCTGCTGCAAATATTTTATCTGACTTCTAAAAAAACAATAGCGATGAAGCTCATTAGCTTTCATATTAAGTATTCCGTACCAGTGATACAGCTGTTCAGTATGATAAATTTATATACCTTCATTTAATAGATTTTAATGTCTTTTGTATGTAATGTAATGTATGTAATGTATTTTGTATTCCTTTTGAATTATTAATGAATTTTTGACGTTAGAAAAAGTGGTTTTAGAAACTTGAAACAAACATCAAACTTTTATCCAGTCTACTCCTTAAATGACTATGTTCAACAAAGTAAAAAATTGCATTCATTTTACCTGCACAATATGGATTGCTAGGATTAAAGTTTAGTGGAAACTGATGAGAAACCTGAAAGGTAAAACAAGATTAATTAAAACTATTAGACTTAAAAAAAAGGTTCCTCCTGAACATGGATGAAGGCAACATGGTCTTTTGCAGTGGAAAAGCATGTCACACTGATTTGTGGATAGCCTAAAACATGGGCGAGTTGCATAAAACTTAACATCAGGTGTAATTCTAAGTCAGATATAATAAAAGTAATACAGATGAATGTGAATATATGAATATCATGTATTTGAACTGTGGTTAATAGTGAGGGGGCAGGGAGGGGGCAGGGAGGGGAGGGGGCATGGAAGGGAGAAGGCAGGGAGGGGAGGGGGCAGGGAGGGGAGGGGGCAGGGAGGGGAGGGGGCAGGGAAGGGAGGGGGCAGGGAGGGGAGGGGGCAGGGAGGGGAGGGGGCAGGGAGGGGAGGGGGCAGGGAGGGGAGGGGGCAGGGAAGGGAGGGGGCAGGGAGGGGAGGGGGCAGGGAGGGGAGGGGGCAGGGAGGGGAGGGGGCAGGGAGGGGAGGGGGCAGGGAGGGGAGGGGGCAGGGAAGGGAGGGGGGAGGAAGGGAAGATGAATTTAGCAGAGGAAGGTTGAAATTCCTATTTCCTAATAGCCCCTTCCTTGGCAAATCCTCCCTTTATGTGCTTTTCTTGAGAAATAACAAAATATTATTAAATATTGCACTTACTACTACATCTTCCTGTTCTCTGTCCCTTCTTTCCCAGTTCAGCTTTCTTTTTTCTAAAGTTCCTGCCCCCCCTCTCCTCCATCTTCCCCAACATTAACAAAATTCCCTCCATAAACAAACACTTCTACTTAAATGATGCTGCATTATTTTATAAAATGAAGATAAATGCTAGCTTGGTGAGCCGCTAGGATTGTAAAAAGACTTAAACCTTTGACTGACCACAGGAGCAGTAATTAACTGATCAGAGATGATGGCTTGTCTGCAGACATACCTGATGTGTTGGTGGAATCCTTGCCCCAAAACCAAATGAAGGAAACAGTTTGTCACTGTGAAGTGGAAGAAAATTTTGTCAGTTTTTAAACTGGTCAATTAGTAGCCTTAAGGCTGGTTTTCACTAATGACGGAGTCGGAGTCGTAATCAGAAGCACAGAGCATTACCACCTATTGAAAATCAAACTGATGGAATTGGAAGATTACGGAGTCATAAGCGGAATCAGAAGAAAATGGAACCATTCTGATTCTTCCAACTCTGATTTCATCAAGCTTATTATGACTCCGCTTAAGACTCCGATTTTCAATTTTCACTAGGTCGGAAGCGCTCTTACGACTCCGACTCCGACTCCGACTCCGACTCCGACTCCATTGCCAGTGAAAAACAACCTTTAATGAGAGCTTGGAGTAAATTGCCTTGGACAGGAGGGCAGGGTAAGGGGTGAAGGGTTACTTATATCACTCCACCTGAATTCTTACCCCAGGATAGCTCCTGTAAGGTGTTTCCATTAGAGTGGTGTTCAACCAGGTGTTGAAAAACTAAAACCAAAAATCACTGACCAATCACAACAGATCAACCAATCAGAACTCAAATCAAAGACAGGTAGCTGGAACCAACAGTTGGGAGCCCCAGTTACTAATTTTACTTATTTAGCGGCTCAACGCCATGTTACAAACTAGTTTAATTATTTGTAAAGTCAACTTAGGTAATTGGGGAGGCCAAAACAATATTATAAGCTTTGTAGTTTTTTTTTTTTGCCTCCTGCCGCTTTTTCTTTGTAAATTATTTAAATTATTCCATTGTATTCTCCTTTGTTATTACTTGTGTGGCAAAAAAAAAATTAAAAAATTAAAAAGTGTATGCAAGCAGTGATGATTGGTTTTCAGTTTACACAGTATCGTAACCATTGGTAGATCCAGGGGAAGGGTCCAGGTACCCCCCCCCCTTTATCCACTCTGTCCACACCACCACCCACCCCCTTCTCCCTTAACGACGGCATCTGGATCCAACAAATTGGTTCTCAGTTGAAAACTGCTTGATCAGTCTAATTATGTCATAACAGGGATACCTGTCATAGTCCTGAATAATTTCCCCCACAGCAGTCAGAGCCTGCATGTATTCGTTTGGTGTATAAGGGTTGATGTAGTGAAGAGAAGTGGCTTGCTTAGGATCACCATTTGATGCTGTGAAGTCTATACCAACCTATAAAACATATTTATGTTTTAATAGTTGACTGATACCTGCATCCTTGTGTAGCGGATGGGAGACTAATTGATGATGTCACACTCACAGCAATAAGAAAGAGGAGAGCTGCCCATTAAATTTATTTTTAGGTGTAGATTGTTGTTGCCATAATGCCATATTGTTGTCAGTTGATGATAACTTGTGCAAAGAGGATGCACGGAATAAGAAATAACTAACAGCAGTTGTAAAACTCACCGTAAAGTTTAGTTGGCAGCCACCTTGGATGAAGTCTAGAAATGATGATACTTTAACAACCTACAAACGAGCAATACCAGGTAAATGCAACACTAAATTTACAACATATTCACAGAGAAAATACTTGGTGATAATGCATTCATGACCCGGCAGGGGTACTCTGTATATTTTTGGGTGGGGGTGTGCCACTGGGCCTCTGAAACCCTTACCCTATACCAAACCATGTTCAGCTGATTTTGCAACCCTAAACTAGACTAGACACTGAAAATCCCTACCCTATCCCAGACTCGCCATTTTTAGAACTGTACCACTACATGTATTTGTGTTTTTAATGGAAAACCATCTGTGAACAATGTTGCTGCAATGATTTCATTTCCATTTTATAGGTAAGCCACTTTCTCTTTCAAGTTTCAAATTCTATTCTATCAGTTTCCCAGCAAATGATACCCTATTCTAGGGCAAAACTCTCTGATTTCTATACCCTATCCCAGACCATACCCTTCACAGCAGCACATACCCATATAGCTTATATATGAGAGTACCCCCCCCCCCCCCCTGGATTCATGACCACTGCCTCCAAACTCCAAACTTTAACTCAACAGTCAGATGCTATCAAGAATAAGACCTCAATTAACAAAGGACATCACATGGGGAGAAGACTGAGGGAGTTATTGCAAGCGACCTCTGACTCTCTGATAATCAGCTACAGATGGAGCATTTCTGTAAAACTTTATTTAGCAGCCCTCCTGGGAGTAAAACATGTTCTAATAGGTATTTGTGTATAAAGACAGTTGTACATGTACCTCGCATTTTGAAAGAGAAACTAATCCAGAATTCTTGTATCCGCGCTTTTTCTTCTGTTTCTTTTCATTTATACATGGCCATTGAGTCTGGAAATTAAAAAAAAAAACATAAATTATAACAAGAAATGGCTTTGGCCATTATGAAGGAGATTGTACTAGATCCCCCTGTTTTTGGTGGTTTGGGGGACTTTTAAAAACCCAATCTCAAAATAACTGTAAGTATGGTATGTACCTCCCGGGGCGGTTGAACTGAACACATCTCTCTGAGATTTGTGGTAAATGAACCAATCAAGTCATGGGACCCATCTGCATCCCAGTCATAGCATGAAATCTGAAAGAAAAAAATACAATGAAATTATGATCAAAAATACAGGTAATGAGAAGTAACAGGAGGGAACAAAGTAAACAATAAACATTGAAATCAAAGCCTTTAATGAGCCAACTTGTGAATACGAAATGCTCTATAAAAATAAGAGATTCTATGCACCTTCCAACCCTCTCCTAGGCGTTTTGCTCCACTGACCCCCCACACCCTGCGTCCAACTCCCCACCCTCCCCACCCTTTCCACCCTCTCCACCCTCCCCTAGCTCCCCACCCTCCCCACCCTCCCCATCCTCCCCACCCTCCCCTATCTCCCTCCAATACCATCCCCATGGGTAAAGCAGGTGACCATAACATATTACAGGACCGATGTTTACATGGATTGAGCGAGTGATCGAGTAACTTAGCTATCAAGTGAAATTTGTACCCAAATGCCACAATGCATTCAATTATTTAACGCTTCACATATTCCAAGTTAAAAATGAATGATTGGGTTTTCACTAGTAAGTAGAAAAGTCGATCATGTCTAATGCTTACTTGGATGGTTCGATCATAATCTCCATTACATATCTGCTGAACAGGAATTTGAAATGTTTTCCATCTGGGATTTAAATTGTTCTGAATAACCTGCAAGGGTGGTAGAAACATAATATTATACAATATTTAAATAGTGTATTTCTTTAAATTATTATTTTGATAGTTTCCTTTTGGAGCCTTCGTTATATAACAATCAAAAGTACAAGCGTGGTTTACATGAATGCGAACTAATTAGTGCAAGGAATAATATTATTGTTGGTCGCATTTGGCTCCCTTAACATTTTTTGCTTTAGACAAATTCCTACAGCAACTGTTCTTAAATCTTTTTGCATTATCTATACAATGCTTACATCTGTCTTCAACTGGTAAAATGTATGTTGTTTTGCTAACACGTGATACATGTACATGTATTTAGATTATTTCATGGGGTTTTGAAGTACATGTATGGGGGGGGGGACAGAGTGAGGGTTTAGAAGTACATGTGTACCATTCTCTCTATCTCACCTCAGTATGTGCATGTATCACAACTGAAGAATAAACATACCTCTGTTCTATGCACGACAACAAAAGATCCGTCTTCTCTTGACCTTGCAAGTTCCAAATATGGATCACTCTTTCCAAGAAAATCCTGCATCAAAATAAACATAAAAACATTGTTAGGAACAGCACATCCATGTCCATAAAATTAGTACTTAAATTGGCATACAGGAGCATATAAAGACAGCAACAAAAGCTTTTTTAGTTAAAATGGCTTCAATTTACCAACCTTAAGAAGGAGAAACAGACAACATTTTCTATCACTTGATGTAATATTCTCTTGCAAACACAACTGACAACTGAATAATGTTATAATTTATTGTATCGGTTCATGATAACTACAAAGTTCTACAAATCCAGTGTAATTTTTGAAATCTTTATCAACTTGAAGCTAAAATTTGTATTCTAGCTAATTTTGGGTATTTCTAAATGTTGCGGAAACTATTGTTGGTTCGCTTTTTTTGGTTATTGCAATATCCACAACACCAATAGAAACTTTCCAAATATTCCCATCCTCTTCCTATTTTTTTATGTTACATGTAATGTGGTACTTTCCAGGATCTAGTATGGAAAATGGATAGCAAGGCTATCTCACTTTCATATAAAGTTAGTACATGTTTTACAACAATTGGTCAAATTCATGACCAACCTTTTTATCTAATTTTTCAGCCCTAAACTGCAAGAACACTTCATCGTTTCCCCCTGCAACTTCTTCTGTCACAACCTGACAATAAAATGGAAAACAAAGTGTTTCAAGAACACAAATGACCAAATATTAATTTTATAATAATTATTTCTTGGATAGTTGACTTCTTACATGTAACTCTCCAAAGAAGAAGAATGAATGCCAGCAATTTTGCTGTTCCTAGAGGTTGCAAAAAACCCCTGATGAGTTGACCATGTCTAAATATAAATTTTGTAACTAACTGTAAAGTTATGAAACTAACAAGGGTCGTTACTTTTGGAATTAGCAGCCTCTGGGGCTCGCTACTTTCAGAGGGGTATTACTTCCGGGGGAATATTTTCATTGTTATTTTACATAAGTAAAGCTGATGCAAGCTCTTTTACCGAATGAAATAAAAGATAACATTAATTTTGTAACAATACATGTAGTTATACAGTGGAACCCCGTTAATACGGTCACCATGCAACAGGCCATGGAAATTTGGCCGTATTAACGGGGTGGCCGCATTAATGGGGTTTCATTATAAGAAAATGTATGGGCGCGCGTTTCGCCGGGACAAAAAAAAGTGACCGTAATAACGAGGTGACCGTAAGGCGGGGTTCCACTGTAGTTGTTAAAAAATGAGATGAAATTTGTTGATCCAGTTTCATGCTACTGCCACATGGGTGCAGTGGGCTTCACATGTCTAGATTGCTGGGGGTTGTGTTTAATTAAAAAAAATTGCATTGGACTTGTTACTTTCGGGGGGGGGGGGGAAGGGCTCGCTTTTTTAAACGAGCCACAAAGTTTTGATTTTACTTTTAGGGGGGTTGCTTAACTTTCAGGGGGTCGTTACTTTGGGAATTTACCGTAATTCAGAGACACTTTGTTCTAACTTACTGTTATTATGCCACCATCTCCTGCATTAAGTAGTTTTGTGTATGTTCCAGATGACACCAGCTAAAAAGATTAATTAATATGTATTTAATATAAGAATATGCAGGTTTCATATCTCTTTTAGTCTATACACTGTATCTTGTTTTAGTGTATTCTACAAGTAGGACTATTAAAAAAATTGCACGCTTTTAAAAACCAGAATAAGAGTTAATAGAATAATCTTGAGATGAGACATATTTAAAGTAAAATATCAAAATTTAAATGTGTTTAGAAAGATGCAAGGTTCATCATGTCAATCCATTTCACGAGCGTGGAACAAAGAAAACAAATGTGAGTCCCCGACAGGATTCGAACCTATGACTTTCCATACACAGGTCGGATGCTCTAACCACTGAGCTACAAGAGACTCGTGGAGAGCTTAAGGCCATATACTAGGTTCATGTATGACATGTGTATTGTTTGTATAATATTTTTAGTGGCCCTAAAATCAATTTCCTATTGAATGAATTTGCCATCAGCAATCATTCTTTGTTATCCTATTAGAATGCACCCTTTGAGTTCCATTTTGGATGCATAATGTAGCTGTTGTTGGTTAAAATTATTTTAGGTTAAAATATTTATTACTATTTCAAACTAGGTTAATTTTTGTTTTCCTTTGTCTGAGATTATGTTACTTATAATGAATCTGGGACAAAGGAAAATAAAAATTAACCTAGTTTGAAATAATTTTTAATGTAAAATAATTTTAACCTTCAACATATCCAAACAGCGAGAAAAGTTTGAGTTATTTGGAGTGTAATTGAATAGCCTGTTCCATGCATTCAGATATATAGTGGGGAGTGAAGGACAGGTGGCGCACCAAAGGAAAAATATTGCAAATGCCATTATTCAAATGCCATTATTCTCATATTATAACACATATAATAATATAGACTGTACCTTTCTTTTATAAGTAGATAAAGGCCCGTTAATTACACAGGCAATTTTTTGTGCAATTTTGGTCATGCACAAGTTACATTCATCAAATTGCCTGTGTATATAGATTTGCTGGCAATTTCAGTGAGATTTGGGTGTGACTTGTCCATAAATGTTGCAGAGGTTTTGAACATGTTCAAAACCTGATGAAACTTCAGCAAATATCACACCTGAATCGCACAGAAATCACCACTAGACGTATACACTGGCAGCAAAAATGCATTGAAGGGAGTGACAAACATCAAATCAAAAATCTCATCTGCAAACAGGCCTTACCAAAACTCTCAGTTACAGTAGATATACCATTTCAAGTCACTTCTTACCTGACCTAAGGTACATTCTAAATATCCCAAGAAATCTGCAGACTTCAGGTTGCTAGAAGGGCTATCAATGTCATAAATAACAAACTTGAGCTTCTGAAGCTCTTCGAAGAAGTAGTCCATAATAACAGCTTTTGAGAACTGTGGATTTAATGTGTTGTCCAATCTTTCAGTTCGGCCAACCTAAATCAGGGAGATAGTGCAACAGACAATAATAGTATTATTTTCTTAGCAAGTTAACAAGTCAGCAATAAGGAGATAGATTTAGGTAAACGTGTACGATGTCCCTGGAGGGGGGGTACTCTCCCAAAATACCTATACAGGTATGTGCTGCACAACAGGGTATAATATTTCGAACGCACGAAATCTTCAAATTATCAGCAGCCATTTTTTTCTAGAATAGAGTATTAAAAATTGACCTATTTCTAGAATGAGGTATTATTTTAAGAGCAAATTCTTTCTAAAACGGGGTCCAAATTTGGACACCCGAGTGGCATATACCCACCCAAAACATACCTGAGTACCACGCCCCCCCCCCCCCCCAACACTGTTCCTGGTGTTTGATATATTACTTGAAATGTACTGCCATTCACCACCTACATCGGAGCAACTGATTCATTGCACCTTTCAGAGCTGGGTCAACCTCATTCCCAGGATCTCTCTTCTTCACACCCCCTGGAGCGAGAAACCCTGGGAATGAGATTGAGAGTTAAGCTTGGTTCCCACTAGCAACATAAGTGACGTAAGCGGAATCGTAAGCAGAATCGGAAACGCAAGAACCTTACTTTCCTTATTGTTGTTGTATTGTAATTGAATAAGTGTGAATAAATAAACTTGAAACTTGGAACTTGAACTTAAACTTACGATCTAGTGGAAATCAAAACGACGGAAGAGGATAGTAAGCGACGGAAGCAGAAGGGTATCGGAAGAAAAAGGAAACCTTCTGATCCTTCCGATTCCATCGAACTTCCGATTCCAATTGTAACTCCGTTTTTTAATTTACACTAGAACGTAAGGTTTCTTATGCTTCCGACTCCTACTCAGCTTCCGATTATGTCGCTAGTGGGAACCAGCTCTTAGGTTTCTTGGTCATTTCCATATAGGAACAACTTTGTAATTATGTTTTCATTCAAATTTTTTAATTGAAAATAGGCTGAGGATTTTTTTATGTGATGAATAATGAACAGATCAATTAATTGAAGCTTTAACAGAACAGTCACAGTAGGAGATGGCATTTTTAATAAACATCTGGTTACTTTCCAAAGTCAGCTGTCTATTTCAAAGTATTCTGACAACCCTGGGAAAAATGCAAAAAGAATGCCCAAAATATTATTCTCTCATGGACAGATGTGTTTAAGAGATGTTTTGCAATACCACTCATTCCCTGGGAAACAATGCCTTAGGCTACAAAACTTCTGTAGTGATAGTGATTGCCACAACTGATGAGTATTTCTTAATAAAATTACAATGGCCTGGATCCCAGTTATTACTCAGACAAAACCACTAATCGTGTTTCATCAACGACTGAGTTGTGGAACAGTTTACGATTAAAAATGTACTGTTTTGTGCTCATTACACACTCTCCAAGTGCCAGTTTGCATTCCGCACATGTAGGTTACACTGAAGATCTTCAGCGTCTGCATTCCGTGCATGTAGGTTACACTGAAGATCTTTGGCATATTAGGGGTTTAGAATGGGAAATTCGAGACTTTGCCAGACTGCGAGACCCTTGTTTAAAAATTCGAGACTGAGACATTAGCGTTTCTATCAAATCCGAGCCCGAGACTTTACCTCTAAAATATCTGAGCCCAAGACTCCAATTGCTGGAAAATGTCGGGCCGATAGTACTAAAACAGCTTAAAACGTGACTGAAATCTCCAACGGAAGCTGAGATTTACGAGAAAAATTTACAAGATTCTGAGATCCAAATTATCAAAATTCGAGACTTCGAGATTTCGAAAATTATAGCGAGCCTGAGATTCCGAGACTCCAATTTCAAATGCCCAGAATTCGAAACTCGGTGAATATTTTCCGAGACGCATTATTTTCGATAGACCATTCTATACCCCTCATATTGGCCTTGTGTATTGGCTTTGCAGACTGGCCCAAGTGTAGGAAGAACAGTCTGCATGTATTTAAATTTTTTGCTCACATTTTGGAGCCATATGTGAATATATGGGTGCCAAAAAACAAATCACTTTGGCATCCTTGGAAATATTACATGTACACTAAAACTACCTTCCAAATAAACAGATGAGTTGTATAAATCCCATGCTAATTAACTTTCTCTTTTTCCCGCTCTTAAGCTTTTCAGACATAGCTTTACCATATCATAAAGCTATATTTGAAAAGTTATTATAAGGTGGTCTGCCTCGTATGGTGTCTTAATAGACCCTTCCACGGTTTTTTCCAACTTTTGATATTGGCCATGTAGCGGGAATCTAAATACACTGCTGGAAAGAGCACCTCAAAATTGGTAAAATAGCCAAGTTTATGAGTCGTATCTTGTAAAATCGCAAAGTTATAGCTCTGCGAAGTCTGGAAATTTTACATACGTTTGTATGCTGGGGGGCACAAAATTGCCCCATTCACACCAACGCTTAAACATGTTTAAATGTTGTTTAGTTTAAAACAGGTTTAGAAATATACCTGCTAACATCCCGTAATATTTGGAGTGAAATCTTTACTAAAAGAAACTTCATTGACTTTTATTACTATTCCAGGTAGTTTGAGTCATATACATTTCAAAACGTTCAAGATAGAGACTAAAAACGCAGTTTAACTAAACAACATTTAAACATGTTTAACCATTGGTGTGAATGTGGCTTTAAGACTTTTTTGCTGACCATCCTTATGGCCTTACTATTCTTTTTAAATTATTTCAATTATTATTATTATTTTCTGTTTTTTTTTTCTTCTCTTATTTTGTAAGTAATGCCATTAAATTGTAATAAGTAAATAAATTAAAATTACCTAAACAATACTTCTGTCAATTATACGTGTATGTAAATTTTGGGCTCATCCTCGGTGTAAGAACCTGTCAAATTCACGAGTGACGTAAAACAAAGAACACAAAAGGCATAAAACAATAGAGTCAACTGGGAATGCAATACTACAAAGGTGAAAAACAAAGGAAAAAGTCACAGGTTCTTACACCGAGGTAAACCCAAATTTTGTCTACAACGATCCATGAAAGAGCGGATGCGAAACAAAGGTTGTTCTTAAAATATATTACACCCATTTACCTCTAACCAGTTGCCGTCCTTCAATATCATAACAACAGCCATTGGGTCGGATTTGGACATAACATCTCTGTCTTTCAGATTCCTGCAAGAAATGTTTAGCTGAACGCGCGTAACGCATTGAGATAACGAAGGTGGAGTGGGTGGTGGTGGATATGACGAAGCTTGCATCTTGAGTAGCTTTGAGTCACACAAGTTTGTTTTTCTATATCTTCCTAAAAACTCTTCAACTCCTCAGCACATGACAGATCCGCACTCTAACAACTTCCAAGCTGTTTATAGATTGTATGTTGAATCAAAATATCTGCCCCCTTCGATCAAGAGATCATAGAGCGTCAAAAACCATTCTCGTCCCCAGAGCCGCTTGACCCTCTTAACCGCCGGAGCCTGTACTCAGGCTCCGGCGGTTAAGAGGGTCAAGCGGCTCTGGGGACGAGAATGGTCAAAAACTGCAAGCAGCTGGCACAAATTTACCGTGAGGGCCTGACAAGGAGGAAGCGATATTTCATATGGCCTTACATGAAATATGCACACAGTGCGGTGTACGATGTCCTTTGCCTCCACTACACACCCGAACAAACACACAAGGCTAAGAGGTCAGCCAGGCCCACGATACATTTTATCATTGACAAAGGATGGCGGGTCGTGCGGAGAAATATTTCTTCTGTCGTTTACTTTTTTTGTATTTACAAACCGTGACCAGTTTATGAATCCTTTCAATTTCAATATTTGTTATTGCTAATTTTGTTTTCCTTCACTTAGTTTGCCCAGTCCCCCTGGGTATGGAAAGTGGAGCCATTCTGGACTCACAGATAAGCGCTTCGTCAGAATATAACAATAGAGCGTTTTCACTTGACGTCATAGCCGCCATATTGGTGTTCCCGTACAAAGGAATTTTAATTAACTTCTTTTGTTAGGAACACCAACATGGCTGCCATGGCCTTTGTCATTTGAGTCCCACAGGACTGAAGGTCACGTGAGTGAAAACGCTCTATAGCCCAATTTCAATATATTAAAATTCAACTTCAAACAAAAGACATCACTACGAGGCTTAGGGGAATAAACCATACAAATCCCTACTATCATTAGGTTGAATTGTACTTAAAATGTTATCCAACTTAGTTTGAATTGGTCTGGTACCCTAACAGCAGCAGATCTAGGGGAGGGGCACCCGGGGACAGCCCCCACCCTCCCCCCCCCCCGGCTCCTCCACTGTTTAATTGGCAGTAATAAGATTCAACGGGGGCTCGTCGGCTCATGTCTCACTATACATAATAAGGACAAGGTTCAACCAACATTACTTCAGGTTATTCCTTGTTTTTTTTTTATTTGTGTACAGCACCTTTTTTTTAGTAAACATTGGACTGTTGTGATTCTTTTTATGTACAATTCTTATCTATATTCTACAATAAAGCAGTTTTCAATTGAGTGTCAAAGCGGTTTTCAATTGAGTATCGAAAGTACTTTCGCGATTGCTTGGTTTTGTATTGCTACGTTTCATGATTGGCTAAAAAAACTCGCGCCACTTTTTTAACCAATCAGAAGTAAAACCAAAACCAATCGTGACTTGCTCGCACGTGTTTTCCCGCGCTTGGCGCCGGCTAAGGAGACTTTTGTCTGCGCATGCGCCAAATAGCGCCGAGTCATTTGAATCTTTTTGTTTTTCGCTGAGCACACGGGCCGGTCAATTTGACAGCCAAAACTTTAAAAGAAAAGTATTCATAAACATGTTATCAGGAAGCGAAGTGAAACATATTACCGTGGAAAGCAACTCAAGGTGGAGACAGAAAAGCAAATTTGACATCGCTGATGGTAATTTTGCGGTCGATGAAGGTCTTTCTCGTCGACGTGTTGACAGTTAAGATGGCGGTTCATCTGCAACAAATATTTGGCGAGGCCGTGCAGTGTAAATTCTTTTCTCTGTCTCTCGAGGAACTACTTCAGTCTTAATCAACGCCAAGATGAAGAGTATGTCTGTTGTGGTAAGTACAACACGTCTTTGATTCCTTGAGTTTGTATTTACGATTTTGTTGGCTTCAACTTGCACCCACCCAAATTCCGTGTTGCCGCATTCTCAATTTCACGCTGTCGTTCAACAAGGCCATCTCACATTTTCTATTTTCAACATTTCTTCATAAAAATCAAATACAGTATTGTTCTGAACTTAGTTTTCTGTTTGATCGGTACAATTATCGTTTTTCTTCAATGGTTTTTATTATCAAGCAAAGTGAATGTGTTGATCGCTAAATTTAGTTGTTGTTTTACCTCAAATTAAAATTTGTAATCATACCTCCTAGACTTTTGTTTCCCTTCGTGATATGGGAATTCCCATTAATAGGGGATTACTCTATTAATATACCATCTGCTGGCAAAATTTGGTTCATTTATATGCTGTACCCCGTATACACTCGAGCCGAACAACGCTCTGATGGTCGAATTTACTTTTGAAAATATTGCTATTACAACCACACATTTTGAAGCCCTTCTAGATTCTACAAATTATAATCTACCGCGAACATTAAGCTCTCATTACGTCTTACTTAGTTCAATCTTACTTTCTGCCAAATGTCGATGTTGAGGACCGTACATTTATCATTTTTTGGTATTTGTTGTTGGGACGGCAGTTCGCAAGAGGAATTTAATCACGCGTAAAAATTTGAATGCCTCTGCATTTTTGTTTATACCGGAATAACTAATTCGTGATATAGGAATCGGTTTGGTCGAAATATGTTCAAGGACTACATGAATAATTTGGCGAAAAAAAACGAAATTTAAATGCTGTACTGGTTGTTCAAAAGAAAGGTCAAACATGGTCTTCACGTTTTCGAATTTTATTCTACTTTGATCGCGTGACACTTGAATGCATTACATCATTTTGTCACAAAACGAATGTGTATTTGTCACTCTAGCATTGTAGGCTTATTTTGATAGCCCTGATTACAAGTAAAGATCAAACCTGGTAATCAGCCATATCTTTTATTTTAATAAACTAGAAATACGTGTCTTGCAGAACCTCGCGAAGCTCGGGGGAAGATGCACTGCAAAATTTTAGCAATGTGGGAGAGATGGAATTTCTGATTTGACTGAAGGAGAGGTTGGGTTGCATGCCGGCAATGGCCCTGAAATTTAAAGTTGAGACATTCTTGTCGCCAGTCGCTTTGATTTAACTTGTACTTAGTGCCCTGTATTCTTAAATTATAATAAATGGGAACTGGTACTGGTCAGTTTTGGGTTGTGAGCTGTGGGTCACTGTAACTGCTATGGGACTGGGTATCAAAAGATCCTAGGGCCCTTATTTCCACAACCCCCCCCCCCCCAACCTTTGCATTAATTTTTGCCCGAAAGAAAATTGGTCTGAAAGTGGATGTATAGTATTGTTGTGGACATGGGTCCAGGACAATATGCAGTGGTGTTCTGTTTATTTTGATTGGGTGAAAGTTTGTTTATCAGGAATTCAGGTAACTCCTGCTGTCTTGATTAAATTTCCTTTTTGAAGCTTGTGAGTGCTATTTCCCAAAATTAACCAGTTCCCTTTACATACTGCTGTAGCTGTTGTTCTATATACTGTGTATCAAATAATTGCTAATCCAATTCACTATTCGCTTGAATGGTTGAGATTGCAGGAGTTAAAACTATATTTTGGATACAGGTCATGAGAATAATTACGAAATTGATTACAAAAGTTAAACATGAATATTCAAGATGAACAAACAGATTCTCTGCAAATATCATAAGCAATGTCTAGAGACCAGGATGGAGAATTCGTAGGTTAAGACCAGGACTTAGGCCTTCATGACAAGTTAACCGTTTTAAAAATCTCAAAATCAAAATTAATTTGTAGATGTACATTCTCCTTACTGGTGTCAATACAGTTCACATAGTCACATAACTACAGTGAATTTGTATTCAATTTCCACAGACAACTCATGTTAAAGGTGATCAGGTTCTCAATTTGCATAATCTATGTTCTTGTTCGTACACTGATATTGTGAGGAGATTTGAGATACTGATCACCATTCCAATAATAAATGTGAAGCAGTAATGTTGATGTTCCATGTCATTTAATCTTATATCAAAGTTCCTTAGTGACCTTAGCGAGAATATCAATAATCATCAATTTACAGCATGTACTTAGACAATAGTTTCCAGTGTTCGAGTACTAATTTTTTATATTGAAAAAATATCCTCTTATGATCTGCCTGTCAGTTGTTTAGCTACTTAATTTTATTTTTTTATTTTGCAAAAGGTAGATTGAAGAATAACAGGTAACTATTGCTGTCTTGATTAAATTTCCTTTTTAAAGCTTGTGAGTGCTATCTCCCAAAATTAACCTGTTCCCTTTACATACTGTTGTAGCTGTTGTTCTATATACTGTGAATCAAATAATTGCAAATCCATTTCTTTATTCCCTTGAATGGTTGAGATTGCAGGAGTTAAAACTATATTTTGGATATAGGTCATGAGAATTACAAAATTGATTACAAAAGTTACACGTGAATATTCAAGATGAAGCAACAGATTCTCTGCAAATATCATAAGCAATGTATAGTGACCAGGATGGAGAATTAGTAGGTTAAGACCAGGACTTAGGCCTTCATGACAATTTAACCCTTTTAAAAATATCAAAATGAAAGTTAATTTGTAGATGTACATTCTCCTTACTGGTGTCAATACAGTTCACATAGTCATATAACTACAGTGAATTTGTATTCAATTTCCACAGACAACTCATGTTAAAGGTGATCAGGTTCTCAACTTGCATAATCTTTGTACTTGTTCATACACTGATATTGTGAGGAGATTTGTTGATGTGTCATGTGTTTATCTGTACAGTTGCTACACATTAGCTGGTCACGATTGCTAACAGAAAATTGTTTTTTCCTTACAAAATGAAAATTGTAGACAGAAATTCTCCTTACTAAACCATTTGAATATTATTTCTTATTGACGTATTTTGCAAGGAATGCCGTAAACTCAAGATAGCGTATACAAAGTATATTTCGCTCACTGCTCATTCACAAATAATGCTACATTATGCAAATGTTGTATATTTGTGAAATAATTTCCACCTGTGTTATCTGTAGTTTTGATCATATTTGAAAGAGAAATTACATGTTGACACCATGGATACATTTTGTAGAACTATATATCTGTGCTGGAAAGTGTTTTGGCTTCCATCAGATCAGACCAGTTTTCTTGCACCTTTCCATGTCATTTTATCTTCTATCAAAGTTCCGTAGTGACCTTAGCGAGAAATTACAGCATGTACTAAGACAATGGTTTCCAGTGTTTGAGTACCAATTTTTTATATTGAAAAAATATCCTCTTATGATCTGCCTGTCAGTTGTTTAGCTACTTAAATCTTTTTTTTTTTTGCAAAAGGTAGATTAAAGAATAATTTATGACAGAATTTATGGAGGGTTGTATACTTAAGCTTAAGCTTATACTTGCCTTTAAATGTAGGTTGTTTCAATTGAAGAGCATTAAAGAGCGGATTAAAGTGCGGTGGTTTGAGCTAGATTTCTTAATCGTTCTTCTTCTTTGAGCCTTTCCTGTAATAAGTGTTTGCTTTACCCTACCGTATAAAAGATATTCGTCACGAGTATTTAGCTGATCGTGTAATTCTTGCCGCCTCTCGTTGCGTCTATAAACAGAATCATTTTGTCGAACACTTCCAGTGGGTGTCGCCTCTTCTGATCGCTTTCGTTCAGAATTCTAATGGAGGCATTTGGTCAAGGCGTTTGAACCAACTCAAACGATGTGCCTGGGCTGATCGAAGTCTTTGTAATCGATGCTGTCGTTGTTTCTTCGTTGCTCGATCGCGCTGAATTTACGTGAATTTCAAGTCGCCGTTCTCGCTCCAGCGGGGTTTCGGTGGTTAATCTTCTCGGGAAAGGATTTCTAGCCACTTGTTGAATCCAGCGTTGTTGTGTTTGCTGTTCTTTCTCATTTGCATCAGAAATTGGTCGTGTTTAACCGAGAGTAAACACTTTTTCGCAGACAGCCCGGCCGCCATTCGCAGCCATGAATAAACATGAGAGCGCGCCATTGTCAGCGGTCGCGATTTTTGTTGCCAGGCAACTGCACGACATCTTCAGTATATATATATATATATATAAATATATATATAAATATATTTTTCGCTCGATTTGGCCCGGCTCAGCTCCCGAGACCCGAGCGGCCTTCGGCCGTCAAATTTATTAACCTCGCTTCGCGAGGAATAAAGTAATTTAATTCTGATGAGCATTATTAACAACCTCATTGACATGTTGACAACTTAATAATAATGATAATAATATGTACTTAATGACTAAGTGGAAGGGCCGGATGGGAAAATATTTGGCTCGAGGTCATGGCGTACGGACCGAGCGTGCGCCATGACTGAGAGCCAAATATTTTCCCATCCCGCCCTTCTACTTAGTCAATAAGTATTTTATCATACAGTGTATGACCAATTTGGAGACAAAATTACTTGAAATTTTAACGTGCGAGGCTGTCCGCTTTTGTAGTAGGGCCGTACTGCTTTTTCCGACCCCGCTCACGCAAATGTGTATGGCCCTCATACGGGACTTTCATCAATGGTTTTGCAAAGAAAAGGCTCGCAGGGCCGTACGGGTCATGATAAAATGTAACATCTTTTTACAGTCATTTACAATAAATTATATTAGATTAAGATAGCATTTTACAGTGACATTTCATTTCGTTACATGTCAAAACTTACAATAATTGGAAAAAAATAAATGTGGCATGAGTTGATCCTACCATTGTGGAAGACATTAAAACACTTTTTACGTTTAAATTGATTCATCTGTTCAGTGTCTCCATGCATTTTATTTATTTATAAAAAATATGGTAGTTTAATTTGCATTTTCATAACAATTACAAGTATACATGTATGTACAGTAAATTATTTTATTTTGCAACATTTCAAGAAAGATTTCAAAATTTGTTTAACTTTTTAGTTGTTTACGCTTATAGACTTACATATGGTTTTGTTGGTTTCCTATTGATAAAAACTGCATATGCATGTGTTGTCTCTTGCAGATGCAGTACAGCAGGAATATAAAATAATGTAAAGCACTGGCACGCTCTACAACTGACCATCTAGTTCATAAATAAAGGCTTTACATACGAAGCATGTCACTTTTGAGTTGTCTTAGGGAGGGTTCATAATTTATGTTTGTTTGTGGTCCACTCATGGTATACAAAATGTAATTGCTGTAACTGATGTTAAATTTTAATATTCACTTTTTTAGAATATTCTTAGGATTTAATTTCAATTACGCATTTTATTAGATTTTAATACAGTAAACATGGAACATACAAGGCTGCATAAAAGGGAGGTCTCGATAATGCAGCATAAAGGGCAACACAATGACAGAAATGAGACAACAGTTCAATAAAGATAGACAGCGGTAACCCTTTTGATTTTGTTACTGGATGCCAAGTAAAAAAAATTAGGAGATACATGTAATTTGCAAATACAAAGCAAGAATAAACAAAAAGGGGGTGGGGTTGGTTTGTGCTGCAATGCTAAACAGGATTAGATAAAACAAAGATGAGAGTAGTTCAGTAAAAGACAGTCAGCCGCAATTATAATTTGGCTTTAATGGATGCTGAGTGATAATTATTTGAAGAAAGTGGTAATATAAATTAGAAACCTATAAGCACAACACATACGACAGGAGTCATGGACTGTCAATTAAAAATAATAACTTAGGGAGTGTTTTCTCCATAGATTATTCAAAATTATTCTTGACAATGTATCATTGTAGAAATAGTAGATAAATCAGTAGCCTCTTGAATGTAGATGTACATCATCCCAAACATTGGAGGGAGAGATCCATGGAAGCAGAGCGGCCGAACCTTGCTCGTTCTTCACACGTTTGCTAATTCCCAAAGAATAAGACCTTAGAATTTTTGTATAGAAGTTGTGAGCACACAAGTAGTATCATTTTAACGACCTTGAGCCCTGATAATACTAAAGAAATAAAAAATGTGCCGAGTGCATTATTGAGTTATATAAGCACGCGGGAATTTTTAAGAACACAAGAGAAGTGCAGAGAAGCACAAGCCAAAGGCGAGTGCTTCTCGCACTTCTGGGGTGTTCTTAAAAATTCCCAAGTGCTTATATAACTCAACAATGCACGAGGAACAAGTTTTTTTATTTCTTTTATAAAATAAAAACGGTTAAAATGAACCTTACGTCACACGCGTGCTTTATCGAGTTATAATGAACTCGGTTTAACCAATCATAGCGCGAGCATTTCCTTGAGCATTTTATAATCTCGTATAAATTTTCAATTTTTATTAATTATTTTGGATTAATTATTTACATGCACTTTAGAAAGACTCCCACTGGTATCCCATTAATAAAATTTTAAATAAAAATTAATAAGTGCACGGGGAACGATGACGATGGGAAGAGCGAACAGGCTGGTCTCCCTCCTCTTTCCCCATCCAATCATCCCCACGCGCTTCCTTTTCCCCTCTCCCCAACCTCCTAGTGACCTTCGTTTTGCATCTGTAGAATTCGCACGCCGTAGAACGTAGTTCGCGGCGAGAAACGATGTAACGATAGTAGTAGGGAAAAAAATAAAGTCTGGTTTACAAAAAAAAAACGTATCGCTTCCGTCGATTTACAGAGGGAGGGAAACGAGGGGGGAGTGTGAGAGGAGTGGGGGGGGGGGGGGTAAAAAAAGCGGGCTATAAAAAGACGAAGAGAACGCGATCGCCTTCACACGCACTCTCCCATTAGTCATGACTGAAAGTCGTCCGCAGTACGAGGTGTTCGAATACAGAACGGTCCACGGAGCGAAATTCGTGACCCGTCCGAAAGAATTGGCGGGACTGAGAGCTCGGGAGTGGCTGATTCCGGCTTTCGCCGATTACGCTAAATTGGAAGACGACCCCATAAGCGCGTCCGGGTCGAAGGCCGTCGACGCACTGAGAACCCTATACGAACAGTACAGTGCCGCCGAATACAAGCACATGGAGACGATGCGACAAATCATGAGAAAAACGAGGCCGAGAGAAAGGACGGATTTCGCGGACCTGAACGAAAACATTCGCTCTTGTGTAAACACGAAAATGGCTTCTCGCGTCGTGACGGTGCGCAGGGACGACGGGACGGTGACTACGACGTCAGAGACCGAGTTGCTGAAAACGATCATCACGCAGTGCGAAGACAACAACCTCGCGATCAGGAAGCTGGCCGCGAAGTCTCGAGAACTTCTAAAAATCGTCGAGGACATGAAGAAACGCAACGACGAAAACCTCGACGTGATCCGGGCGCTGTCCACGGAATCTCTGAGACTCAAAAGCGTCGTCGCGGGGTTGACGAGCCCGGGCGAGCCGGAAAATCGGGAGACCGAAGGAGCGTCGGACCTTCGAGAAGTGTTGAATAGAAGGGCGAAGGGTAAGAGCGAGGGACGGGGAGCGGCGGATCTTCGCGGATCTATATCGAAGAAGGCGACCGGCGATTCGTGAAGATGACTCTCTCTTCCCAAAATCAGAGTCGGGAACGATGCGTTATTATTTTCGTAATATTTCGACTCTCTCGTCGATTCGGCCTCGAAGATAAAAGTGAAAAATCCGAGACGTGTTGTATCTCGCGCGATATTGTATGGCTTAAAAAACCGTTCAAAATTATTCTGCCTATTTCCGATATCGAAAATTCTAATTTCGGGGTCGGGAATTAGTTATCGACATCGGGATTTGATTTCCTATTTTCAGGGTCGGGAATTAATTATCGACATCGGGATTGGGTTTCCTATTTTCGGGGTCGGGATTTTTCGGGATTTTTCGATGTCGGAATTTCGAAACATCCCCGGCAGAAAAGACTGTTTTGATTTTCATTTCCGATGTCTGAATTATCCGATGTATTATCCTATCGCCAAATACCGTCGAGTCGTTTTGGCACTTATCTGAATTTGTTATTCATTTAGTATACTTAATATTTATTCCTTTTTCATTTTGAATATATAAGCCCGTAAATAAGAGAATGAAACAAACAACATTCAACCAAAATTAGGGTTAGCCGGTTCAAATTTGTTTGTTTTTGATAATACATTTCATTTTATCGCCGTATATGTGTATAGTATGGAGTATGATTTACATCTGTAGCGTAAATCACTGTCCTTAGTAAAATCTTTTAACATGCCTTTCATAACAAGACCCATATCAGCTGGCACCGGCCATTTGTCTGTTTATTTATGTTCTCATTGAACTTAATAAAATCAATAAATGTACATTTATAAGACTTATAATTACCAATTTTCGGCCTGCCAACTATGTTTAACCTTTTAACATGCCTTTCATAACAAGACCCATATCAGCTGGCACCGGCCATTTGTCTGTTTATTTATGTTCTCATTGAACTTAATAAAATCAATAAATGTACATTTATAAGACTTATAATTACCAATTTTCGGCCTGGCAGCTATGTTTAACCTAAAACATTTACATTTCTAACTTTCAACTTACTTGCTTTACACAAAACTGTAACTATAATGTCAGATATTGAACGAATAATACAAAAAAATATCGCAAAACGTAACTCGCTCTGATCAATGATGTGTTTTTTTTTGTGAAAATTTACAATTGTTGTTGTTGTAAAAATATGGAAACAGCGAGAAACATCCGTCATCAGTAAGGTAGCACAGAAGCAAATTTTTTCTCCTATAGTATAAATAATTTTAACTTTAAAAGTTCTTGTTTTTTGAAAACAAAACAGTGGAAAGCGTTGTTGTCGTGCTCTGATTGGCTACTAAAACTCGGCATAGCAAGTGCTATTCACCTCAAAGCATTTCGCGCGACCATAGTGATCTATGACTGTAAGTCTTCACTACGAGCAGTCCCTCGTTTTGATATTGGATGGAAAAGATTAAGCCGTAACTAATTTTCGCCCGTCTTCGTGTGTTTTGTCTTAATTCTATATCCCTGACTGATAATTGTTTTATTATGCATATTCCTGAGCTGCACTTGTAAAGACAAGAGCGCGCACAAAAAAGTGATCAATGTACAGCAGTCAACTTGTAAGTAAACAACTTACGTCACTTCTGCATGCAAAAAACTATTGTCTGTAGGTATGACGTCACTTCTACATATATAAAATTCATTGTCTGTAGGTATGACGTAACAGAAACAGCAAGCAATAATTAGCTGCGTGCTTATAGCCAATCAAAATCGAGCTAGTGACACCAATGTATAATAATAGGGATTGCTCGTAGTATACAAATATTTGCTATTGGTCAGTATGATATCTCTTTTAATTTACGGTGCAGATACACTACGGACTTTCACATCACAAACACTGTAAACACAAACACAATAATTTTCGTTTTGCCAGCTATGTTAAACCTAAAACATTTACATTTGTAATTTTGAACTTTTTTTCTTCACACAAAAACTGTAACTATAATGTCAGATATGAAACGAATAATACAGTGAGAAAATATCGCAAAACGCGTAACTCGCGGTGATCAATGATGTGTTATTATTGTTTTGTGTGTGTGTGTGTGTGAAAATTTACAATTGTTATTGCAAATAGAGCAGTTTTCAATTGACTGTCGAAAGTAATTACACAATTGCTTTGGTTTTGCATTGCTACGCTTTGTGATTGGCTAAAAAATCTCGCGCCACTTTCTCGACCAATCAGAAGTAAAACCAAAACCAATCGTGACTTGCTCGCACGCTTTTCCCGCGCTTGGCGCCCGCGACATGTAATTGCTTCGAGCTCTGATTGGTTCATTGGATTGTTTACGACTGCTGTGATTGGTCAGAGTAATTACTTTGGTTTTGGTTTTACGACACTCAATTGAAAACTGCTCTATACAACTCAATTGGATAAAAAGATTCTATAGAGCAAAACAAAAGCAGTGGTTTACAGATAGAGTGCAGGATTGCAAGGATTGAAGTGGATTACAGTTCATGAAAAACACGTTATTTTAGCCGTGACAGTGTCCTTTTAAGTATCTAAAAGAAATTGATTTTCGAAAACAAGAGACATTTAATGTAGAAAAAAAAAATTCAGCGTTGTTCCTTCTGTGCAACCTCGATAAATAATGTAACTATGTACTAAAACAGTGGAAAGCGTTGTCGGCGCGCTCTGATTGGCTTCTAAAACTCGGGATAGCAAGCATTTTGCGCGACCATAGTGATCAGAAATAAATGAGTTAAAAATCATCATTTTCGTGCTATATTATTTCACTGTTCTAGTACATACTAAAACAACTATTCACCTCAGTGTCGGTGGGGTAGTTGTTAATTATTTCAGAACTTGGCAGCGTCATATAAGCTGAAAATGCAGAATTAAGGTGATGGAATAAATGTGGAAATAACAGTAAAAGAGAGCGGCTTTTATTTGAGTGTCGTAAAACCAAAACCGAAGTAATTACTATGACAAGTCAGATCAACCAATCAGAACACGAAACAAATACATGTAGCTGACGTCAAGCGCGGGAAAATGCGTGCAAGCAAGTCACGATTGGTTTTGTTTTTACGTCTGATTGTTTAATAAAGTGGCGCGAAAACCAAACCCGAACCAAAGCAATTGAGAAATTACTTTCGACACTCATTTGAACACCGCTGTCCATGATCATATTAAAAAATGTCCACTTTTCACCCACAGCCAGCCATATCTTTCCTCTGCTCTTTTCTCCAAACAGTCTAGTGGCACATCTGTGCCAAACATCTCTCCCTCTTTAATTCTCTCGTCCTTCAATGTGAGTATGGTATCAGTACTTCCGGAGATGACGAATCTGCCAGCCAAATTTAAAGAAATATTACAATAAGTAACTTGTGTAAGAACCAGTACGATTAGTTCCAGCTAACGGAAGAAGTTTGCATTTCTATACAATTTAATATATCATGTTAACCATACTCGTTTTCGTCGTCGTGTAAGTGTCACTGTTAATTTCATTATTCCTTCGAGCGCCCGCGTTCACACGCCCCACTCCCCATCCACACCACATCCGCACCGGATAGTAAAGCGCAATTTGGATATTCAAGAGTAGAGACTAGATCATTGTTCCTTTTGTGATGTAAAGTAGACTTTTACTACATGTATCTTTCGAACATTGCAGGAAAGCAAAAAATATTTTTGAGGAAGCACGGAATTCGACATAGCCAGTGATGATCAAGGATAGTGTACTTAAAAAATGATGAAACATTTTATAAATCGGAAATGCCGTTTTTTGAGAGGGATGTGTGACAAAACATTTCCTATGTATAAAATCGCGTCGCTTTGATTATTCGCGCGCGAAAACGAACCAAATCAAGGCGAAGCGGCGATTCAGCTATTTCTTTTTGTGCAACTAAGATATCTTCTTGTCTGTAAATTTTAAAGGGCACAATCAATTCTATAGTTATTAAGCTTTCAAAAAAAAATGGATAATTTTTATGTAGGTTTCTCTTAAAGCGCGCGCGTAAAGGAGCGATTTCCAAATACGGTCAACATCTGTACTGATACCTGAAGTGATACCGGGTTTCAAAAGTAGCCCGGCCTGTATTCTGTGGATTCGTCTACTTGTAGAAAAGGGACAATCCGAGCTAACTTTCCTGCGAATTGCAAAGAATCACACAATACGCACTGTAACGAGTAGTGGCCAAACAGAGTTACAAGTCAAGTCGACGCAATGAAGTGGTCGCAATTGCCGCGAAAAAACTTGGAAAAGAACGGGTGCTTTATTTCATAGTTCAATTTCAAGATAAGAGCCGGGTAAGGAGCGCGCAGTGAAATGGCTTTTTTAAGATACGCATGCAGTTAGAAAAGACAAAGGAGTTTGTGCCTTAACGAATCTCACTGCTGAATATAACATCATCATAAATAGGGTTCCTTTGATATCTAAACTTACCACACTTGACACTCGTACTCTGGCTGGATGTCATTTAAAGGAATTAAATGTTCCATAGCGTAACCTTGACTGATCGGATAAATAACTTCAAAAGCGAATCTGTGCACAAGCAAATGGTTACTGTCGTCTGCTTATGAATGCAAGTAGACACGGAGTGACTATGCTTATGAGTATGCATATGACCCCCTTGGGATCGATTTCGGCTTATTGATTTCTAACATCACGCCTTTCTTGGTGTTATAGATCAGTGTTGAGATCACCAAACAAAAGATTCAAAAGACACTGAACAATACTCGCACTATTACAACACAAAAGCTAACTAACAATAGTTTCCGCAACACCGAGAAATACTGACCCAAATGTTTGCGCTTGTTTATCTTGAAATTTAGTTTTAAAAAAGTATTATTATCGTTTTAAGTATAAGTACGTTTCTCTTTTCCGATGTAATGTTTCGGTTCAAGTTGAAACAACAAATCGCTGAGCCCGAGTTACTTTGAATTATGCTAAGAAGGTGTTGTCATCCCCTTTTAGGTCTCAATCGGTTCTCAATTGAAAGGCTGCATGGTTGATAACCACCTAAGTGAATGCTTAGATTTGTCTAATATTTATTTTTATTTGATCAGAAGACGCATTATACACCACGTTTCTTTCAGGATCCGAGCGTTATATAGGTGGTTTTCATGTTACGTCATCGCCGCCATGCTGGTGGACATAAACAATAGTTCTCTCATTAGCTCCTTTTGTTCGTCCACCAGCATTTGTTCGTTTCACTATTGTTATCTATGTCTCTAGAGATTGGTTGCAAACCACCTATTGGTGGGGAATAATCCTTGGACGCGTGCCGCTGTGTTTCTTTGTTTTCTTTCATAAAAGAGTTCTTTTGTTTTCATTTTAACAAAGATTTCACCGAAAACGCGTAAATGAGTAAATGACGTCCGAACAAGAAAAATGATATGGGGCGATCAGTCTACTTAATAAATTGTAGTCCACACTGAAAAAAATAAGGCAAGTCAGAGACGGTCATATTTCCGCTGAAACTTGAATCTTGTTTACCGACTTATAGCAGTGCTCGGACAAATGTGTTGGTCGGTACTCGGTTGAGAGTCGGACAATTATTATCAGATTAATAGCCCATTTCCGAGTTGCTCTTAGCCTCCCTTTCAAACCGAAGCCAAGTGCAAAACTATTCATATGGATATAAGTTTTATTTGCATTGGAAAGAAAACTCATATCCATATGAATGGTTTTGCACTTGGCCTCGGTTTGAAAAGAGAAATAAGAGCAACTCGGAAAATGGGTGGTGACTCGAATGGATACTCCAAAATCAGGTTGGACCACTTCGGACGCCTTATTTATTGAGACTTATATAACGGCGTAACTGGTTAGCTTGCAGTTGAGGTTGGGGTTAGCAGTTTATATAGTTAAATTTAGGCCTAAACAACCGGAGAAGCTAGGTGGTACAGTGGTACGGTAGGCTATGTAAGCCTAACCCGAGCTGAAGTCACATGTTCAATCCTGAGTGGTGATTTTAGATATTCTTTTTTACACTTAAAAATTTATTGAAAATAAATTCGAAGTGTCGACATTACGTTATATAATTTTCAATTAGTGTCCGAGGTGAGCCAACCTGATTTTGGAGTATCCATTCTAGTCACGACCATCGGAAATGGGCTATTGGCTGATTGTGGAGCTAGAGCTTCACCTGATATGTGGAATAAATGCTACCGCCGATCTGGCCTCATTAAAGGGGGTGAGTGGATTAAAGGGTTTCTACATAGCAGAAGGATTGCATTACCTTTTGTTTGGACCCAAATAAAGTGGCCGCTATTAAGAGGTGGCCATATTAATGTGGTGATCGTAAGGCTGGGTTCCACTGTATTCAACCTGTCAATCTTTATATGGAAGTGATAAAACAATGACGCAAGTGGGAGCGCTACACTTTTCTACACTTCAACTTCGCTTCGCTACACTTCATCTATACTTCTCTTTGAGCTAAGTTATATGGTAAGTTACACCATCTTTTGTTTAACAACCAGAAGATTCTTTCACGCAATTTAGAAAGTTTTGACGAAACAATGTCCAGCTATATCCTGTCACGCGTTTATCATTAACATAACTATTATTAATTGGCTGTCAGTTAACTGTACCGGACATGATGTAGATCAGTTACTTTGATTCTTTCCGCTAAGGTGGTGAAATTTTGCTATCCCAGCCACGACCCATGTTTAGTACTC